>QRDG01001965.1:115490-560777 GCA_012064385.1 Puccinellia tenuiflora
GTCAAGCAAACCGTAGTATTTTCGTGTGTGTAAATCTGACTTACACCCATTGTATGTGAACGTAGAGTCTATCACACCCGATCATCACGTGGTGGTTCAAAACGACGAGCTTTTGCAACGGTGCATACTAGGGGAGAACACTTCTTGATATTAATGAGAGAGATCACCTTATAATGCTACTGTCGTGATCAAAGCAAAACAAGGTGCATAAAAGGATCAACATCACATGCAATTTAATTATGACATGGTATAGCCTTTTCTTCTTGTGCCTTTGATCTCCATCTCCAAAGCACCGGCATGATCGCCATCATCACCAACAAGACGTTGCCATCTCATAGTTGCCTCTGCCAACTATTGCTACTACGAAAATTGCTACTACTAGCGATAAAGTAAAAGCAATTACATGGCGTTAAAGATTGACACGCAGGTCATACAATAATAATGAGATAACCATATGGCTCCTGCCGGTCACCGTACTCATCGACATGCAAGACGTGAAAGATTACAAAACATGATCATTGCATACAAATATAACAAATCACGTCTTGGCCATACCATATCACAAACCCTGCAAAAACAAGTTAGCCGTCCTCTACTTTTTTATGCAAGTTTTACGTGGCTTCTATGGGTCATGAGATAGAACCGTTCTAATCTACGCAAAGCCATAATGGTGATATAAAATTTGTTTATTTTATATCCTTTTTAAAGGCCTTCCGTTGAAGATCGCATCTCACTATAGCAAGAGAAACAGACACCCGCCAGCCACATGTGCAATACAAGTTGCACGTCAAGTGTGGAACCGGTCTCTCGTACAAGGACGAGTAAAGTTGGTCCGGGTCGCTTCAATCCCACCAAACCGTAAGATACAAAATGCACGTGGGAAGGTAGCAACAAAAACATCAACACCCACAACTCCGTGTGTTCTAATCGCACCAACATCTATGAATAGATCTAGGCTCTGATACCACTGAAGAGTTCGTTGCATAGAAAACAAAAAAATTTCTACGAAACAAGCGGAAGAAACAACGGATCTAGATCTACTAGTTGAAGGTAGCGAGGATGAGATCCAATCTCTTACCCTTGAACAACGAGCAAACATGTTTTGTCAATGCAGGGGTTGGTTAGTCGATCCCCGCAACTAGACTCATCTTGTCGCGAGGAGATGTATTATCCGATCCGAGATCCAATCCGACGAAGCGCCGCACGAGCAGCACCTCCGCGGTATCCACACGTTCAGCTTGATGAAGACTTCTTCTCCTTGATCCCGCAAACGAGGAAGAAGTGGCTCGCGAGATTCTAGCAGCACGACGGTGTGGTGGTGGATGTGGTGGAGAAATCTAGCAGGGCTTCGCCAAGTGGCTGCGGGAGAGAGGAGGGAGGTGGGAGAGGGAGGCGGCAGCTAGGGATCTAAGGTGCTGCGCCCCAGCCCTCCCCTCCTCATTATATAGGTGTGGGGGCAGCCTTTGCCCCTCCCTCCAAGCCCTAGGGCCGGCGGCCAAGGGAGGGAGACTTGCCCCCCAAGGCTTCCCTAGGGTTTGGCCGCATGGGCCTTTGGGGTCAGGTGCGGCTGGCCCAAATGGGCTTCTGCACCTCCCCTTGGTCCATGTGGGCCCTTCCAGGTTCGTGGCCCCCAAGGTGGGGCCCTCCGGAACTTTCTAGAACCTTCCAACACTCTGCCGGAAAATCCCGAACTTTTCCGAAAATTCTTCCAAAGGCTTTAGGCTTAGTAGAACTAAAATTGAGTACATGAGGTGCATTTTTAGTACTACTAGGCAGGAGGAGGAGGAGGAGGAAGAGGTTAGTCTTGATGGGTAGGTGGTACCTGAGAAAGACACCTTTCGATATTTAGGGTCTATGTTGGAGAAGGATGGTGATATTGATGAAGATGTGAGCCATCGGATCAAGGCTGGTTGGATGAAGTGGCGCCAAGCTTCTGGCGTCCTCTGTGACAGAAGAGTGCCACAAAAGCTACAAGGCAGGTTCTATAGGACGGCGATCTGTCCTGCGATCTTGTATGGCGCAGAATGTTGGCCAACCAAGAGGCAACATACCCAAAAACTAGGTGTAGCAGAGATGCGCATGTTGAGATGGATGTGTGGCCACACAAGAAAGGACCGGGTACGGAATGATGATATATGTGAAAGAGTTGGCGTAGCACCGATTGAAGAGAAGCTTGTCCAACACCGTCTAAGATGGTTTGGACATATACAACGTAGGCCTCTAGAAGCGGCGGTGCATATTGGAAGGATAAAGCGGGCTGAGAATGTTAAGAGGGGTCGTGGTAGACCAAACTTGACATGGGATGAGTCCGTTAAGAGAGACCTAAATGATTGGAACATCACTAAAGAACTAGCCATGGACAGGGGTGCGTGGAAGTTAGCTATCCATGTGCCAGAACCAAGACTTGGTTTCGAGATCTTATGGGTTTCAACTCTAGCCTACCCCAACTTGTTTGGGACTGAAAGGCTTTGTTGTTGTTGTTGTTTATGAAAACCTGAAAAACCACTTTCCTTATATGAAATTTATTCTCTGGACTCTTCCGGAGCTCCTCGTGATATCTAGGATCTCATCCGAGACTACGAATCAACATTTGATTACACCATCTACTTATGTCATAAAAGCCCTAGCTACATCGAAGCGTTAAGTGTGTGACCCTACGGATTCGAGAACATGTAGACATGATCTAATCAATAGTCAATAGCGGGACCGGGATGTCCATATCGATTCCTATATATTCAACGAAGTTCTTTATCGGTTGAACCACAATTTCGGGGATTCAATTAATCCCGTATACGATTCCCTTTGTCTCACGATATATCACTTTCCCGAGATTCGATCGTCGGTATCATCATACCTAGTTTAATCTCGTTACCGGCAAGTTCTCTTTACTCGTTCACATAGAATAGGATCCCCGTGACTAAACACCTTAGTCACATGCTTGCAAGCTTTGGGATGCTATACTACCGAGAGGGCACAGAGATATCTTCTTCGTCACTTGGAGGGACAAATCCCAGTCTTGATTCATGTCACCCAACAAATACCATCGGAGATACCTGAAAGCCATCTTTATAATTACCTAGTTATGAAGTGACATTTGATGTCCACAAATTATTCCTCCGGTAAACGAGAGTGACACAATCTCATGGTCTAAGAAAACTATACTTGACATATACTAAAATCATTGGCAATGAAACTTTGTGACACGATCAAATGCTATGCTTTAAATGGGTTTGCCCATCGCATCATTCTCCCAATGCTGTGACTCCGTTATCAAGTGACTTTAACAAGTCCTTGGCTAAGAAACCTTAACCAACTCTTGACTAACGAACTAGTTATAAGAGGCTTACTAGGGACACTTTCTTGTTTATATTCCACACATGTATTTTGTTTTCGGTTAATACAATTATTGCACGGAGGACAAACATTTATCATGAACGAGAAATATGATAACAAATAATCTTTATTATTACCTCTTGGGCATATTTCCAACAGGATTCTACTCATATATGATCGTCGAAACGAAAAAAATTACGACACGGAAGTTGTGCGAAAAGGCAAGATGAACCTACACGTGAAATGAAATCTCAAACAGTCGACCGCCTACGACAAATTTTGACAAATTAGTATGAAAATTCACAACCGAGCACGAGAATAAAACCACATCGTCGTCGTGCATATCTTTTGTGTACAAATTATCTCGAATCTAAACACGGTTGTGTAAATTGCAGGGAATTAAATAAACTATATTACATGTTAAGAAATACAATCGAACGGAGGAAGAAGACAACCAATATAAGTTTTACTGTATTTTTATTTTGTACTGAACGTATTTCATCCAACTGTATCTCATTTGTATCAGTTGTTTTTTTATAAATATTAGATATAAGATCTCTTTGGGTGTCTTTTCTAAAAAAAAAAGGTGAACATATCATAAAGCTAAAGTTCCTGCTGGGCTAACTTTTGGGCATACATGTGGCTATACTAGTATTTCTCTTTAGAGCAAGCCCACCAAAACACTCGCCCTGAAATTGCATCACCAAGCGTGTACGTGAATACTCCGCGTACAGCGTACTGTGGAGGGAGCACCGCACCGCGCACCCTTCCTACAGCTAATGGATTGGCCAGTAAAGACTTCACTGTTAGTTTTTTCTGTTCGGTTTTCTGTTTCTTTTTTTTTGGTTTTCTTATTTCTTTTCTTTTTCCTTTTCATTTCATTTTTCATTTCTCTAAATGAGATAAATGTTTTTATTGAAAAATCGATCAAATAACACTAAAATTCATATTTAAAAAATCGTTCAAATAACATAGTTGTTCAAGTTTTTAAAATCTTACAAATAGGATAAGTGTTTATTGAGAAATCGTTGAAATGCCATAAAAGTTCATATTTGAAAAATCATTCAAATAAAAATATTTTATTACGTGGATTTTGTACATGCACACATGGGTGTGGGAGCTATCTGTACCCTAGGTTGGTGCTTCGAGATCCATGCGTCATTCTGTCCCCTAACATTTCAATTTCTTATTATGCATCGTTCCTTATTTTATCTGTCACATCGTTTTCTACCTTTTTATGTTTTCTTTGCCCCTCATTCTGGTCAGCATTCGCGGCGAATCTTCAACAGGAACCAGCCTCTACCTATTGTACACCACTTCGGACATGTTCTATGTCGTGGGAGACTGGCAAACCATCCCGTTCTCCATTGCTCCCCCTCTCTCGCCACGCATCTCGTCGCCGGCAAGAAGCAACCTTTCTCTCCTCCCGCTCGCCTCTTCCCCCCACCGGCGCTCGCTCTTGCGTTCCTCTGTTCAAGGCCTCCTCCGTCGCGCCGGAACCACCGACACCCAAGCCGTAGCACTCTCTGTCGCTGGTGCGCCGGCTTCGCGTATTGGCCGCCGGCACATACTGGCTGGTCGCAAAACGGTGGTACGTCTTGTCAACTCCCCCTCTCATCTCCTACATCCTATTCCCTCCATCCGCCGGGCCGGAACAACCCACTAATTTCTCCTTGCTCGTCGCCTCGGCTGGTTCGCCGACTGCCATTTTTTGTTCCTCTCTGTAGAATGGAGGAAGGAGGTGACCCAGATTTTTGGATATATATCCCAAGAGTTGGAATGGGCGCATTTTTTGCGGATGACTTTTGCCCCACGCCCTATGACGCCGCCGACCAGATGGATTCGGCCGCTAAAGCCGGAACATTTGGGCCGATTGATGGAGACTAAGTTCTCTCAAATGCCCTGTGTGTTTGATTTTCTCTATGTTTCGGTGCCTGACAGAGTAATCTGGATTCTAGATATCTGAAACCACGAAAAGAGCTGCTAACATTTATATTATTTGAAGAAAGTCCACTTTCCATCCCTGAATTTTTTGAGAAGTTCAGTTTTTGTCCTAGAACTTTGTTTAGTCCGAAACAAACCCTGAACTTTTGGGCAACATGTAGCACAAAAAATGGTTAAACCGGGCGGAATAAGAACTGAATCTTGATCGCCTCTTCCAATGAGTCAAAATCTCACTCGGAATCTAAATTCCCAAACCGCAGACCCACTCTGACATAGTACAACTAGTCTGCATCGCCCTACCCGTGCACGACCCTCAAGCTTGTCTGACCTGTCCACGACCCAACTCACCCGCATCTCTAACCCGTCTGCACCTCTGGACCTCCCTACTCGCTCAGACTGATGTCAAGTTCAGCGTTGTCATTGCAGTCGTCGATGGCATCCCATCATCGACGCGTTCATCGAAATAACCTTGTGGTCAATTCATGCTGCCATGCTTGTTCCTTCAAGTTGGGAGGCGCAACTAGCTGATCAGTGTTAAGAGGGTGAAGCGATGGAGTAGTACACATCACTATTTTTCTGGGTCAGACAGGTGACTTTCAGAGTTAGGTTCGTTAGACCAAACAGAAGTTTTAGGATGAAAAGTAAACTTACTTAAAAGTTCAAGGATGAAAAGTGGACTTTCTTCTTTATATTTAGGAAACGTATATCCGATCAGGTTGCTAATGTACACACAATACAGGATGAGTTGCTAATGTACACACAATACAAGATCATCCTGGGAGGTGCCAGTGCGCCGGAGTATGTGGCGGACAACGAGATGACCGGCAGAGGTGGAGTTGAAGTGCTGGTGGTGGAGCTTGCTGATGGCTACTCTTCTTCGGACGCTTGGTTCGAAGCTGGCAACGAGGACAATGAAGAAGTGCTGAGCGACCGCCGGGGTTCCGGCGACGACGGAGTCCGGAGCATGTCGCAGCGTCGTGTCCGGGCTCGTGTCGCGTACTAGATTAGATTCTAGACTTTGGTGTTTTGTTTTAGCAATTAGAGTAGCGGTGGACCAAATGAGTAGCAGTTTGGCTGATGCCTTTTGGAGATTGCTTTTGGGCCGTTGTAATAGCTCTTCTAGCTATGTCCTGGGACCTGAGCTGTATGGAAATATACCCACTCGCTGCCTCTTTCCGTTGTTCGAATCCATGGCGTTGCCTCTTCTCGAGTATGAGAGGAAGAATGGGGCTAGAGAGGAGCAGCGGCAAGCTAAAATGGTCAAGCACCAGAGCCCGCTCTCTGGCTTGCGTCGCTTCTTCTCGACTTCTCGAGTGTGAGAGGAAGAATGGGGCCAGAGAGGAGCATAGAGCATGGCTGTTGTCGTTTTTTTTTTTTGCATGGTCATGGTTATTGTCGCTGGACAGTGTTCACATGCCCATGCGACGTGCACACCACCATGGCTCCATGCCCCTCCCCAATCTGACTTGACAAGTCAAGCTAGCAAAAGTGATGTCAAAAACAGTATTCAGCATGTTTTCAGTGTTGTGCGAGAAAATGCAACGAATCCACTCTAAACACAAGAAACATAACAACATCCATCAAGCATGATTACTCTTTGATACATAAGATAGACTAGAGAATTGAAAAAATACGTCAAATGAGCGCCAGACACATCAAAGCAACAATGGAAAATGCGGCCAGGGTGATGGCTAGTGAGCCGGGGGCTAGGTACCAGCACAGAGCAACAAACAGGAGAATCAAGGGTGTGTTTGGTAGACTGGGTGAGCCCAGAAAATCTCTTCCCACCCAACTTTCACTTGTTTGGTAGCCTGGGTTAGCAATCTGGGCCATGCCCACTCGATACGGAAAAGGCCTCTCAGCCTGGCCGGGTTGGGAAGCAGAAATCGAGCTTCACAAGCGAGCCTGGCCGAGCTCATCCCGAAAAGTTTCCCCGCGCGACCCGAAAATAATCCCGCGCGACCCACCGGGCTGCTAGGGCACATGACCCCGCACCCGCCCCGCTCACTCTCCCCCCTTCTCTCCCGAAACGTCCCAGCCCCCGCGCTGCCACGGTAGTCGCCCCCCGCCTCCCGCCCCCGCTCGCTCTCCCCTGCTCGACTGCGACCTCCCGGTCTCTCCCCGCGCCGCCACGCTTGTCGCCCCCCACCTCCCGCCTGCGCTCTCTTTCCCCTACGTCGGCCGCAGCCTCCCATCCTCTCCCCGCGCCGCCATGCTAGTCGCCCGCCGCCTCCCGACCCCGCTCGCTCTTCCCTGCGTTGATAGTCGGCATGGACTTCTCCAACGGCCCCGCGTGATCTACATCGACGGCCACCTCTAGCAGCAGCACCGGAGCAGCAGGTCGTCGGTTCTGCCTCGAGTAGTAGCACTGGACCAGATCTGCAGTGAGTACCGGAGCAGCAGGTGGACCTCCTCCTCACCTCTACTCCGGCTGATCTGCACCTCCTCCTCACCTCCACTCCGGCAGTGCCGTTTGACCGACCGAGGTAGCCCCTCTCTCTGCCTTTTGCTGTATGGTGCTAGTGACAACCGTAGTACACATGTATATTATTGCCTTGTGCTGTTTTTGGTGTGGCTTGTGATTAAATTGCATGAAACCGTAGTACACATGTGTTAATTGCATGAAACCGAATTTCAATATTTGTTGTGTGTAAATATTATCTTCATGGTACCAAAAATGATCTGTTTTTATTTGTCTAGATGGATGATTTGGCAAGAAAACGTCGGCAACTTATTGTGAAAGCAGCTGGCCTCGCTGCCGTATTGGGTGCTTACATGGTGTTTATCTCTAGGAGAGCTAGAAAAACTCCAATGATAACAATGGGTCGTACGATTGATATGGATGTAGCTAGGGAAGCAAATCCGAGATATATATATCATTCTACCTACACACATTGCCTAGATCAGCTAAGAATGAAAATAGCTCCCTTTTTTCGTTTGTGTACTTTATTTAGAGAGAGAGAATTATTAATGGATAGCATTCATACTTCTATCGAGGAACAAGTTGCCATGTTCCTCCTAGTAGTTGGCCATAACACAAGGTTAGGGCTCTACATCCCACTTTTAGAAGATCTATCGAAGTGATTAGTAGGTATTTTAAGGCGGTATTGTATGATGTTGGAGAGTTGCGAAATGAGATGATCCGGCCTCCCTCCACTCAAACGCACCCTAAAATTCTGGAAAACAACCGCTTCAATCCCTACTTCAAGGTAATACTTGATTTTTATTTCAAAACAGCTCCAAACATTTATATTTTCATAAAACTAATGGATAATAAAAAATGCTTATGTTTATGAATTAGGATTGTATTGGAGCAATTGATGGGACACATGTGCTTGCAAGAGTCCCAAGAAACATCTCAGCCGCCTTTAGGGGTAGAAAAGATGGCACTACACAAAATGTCATGGCTGCGTTAGACTTTGATTTAAAGTTTACCTACGTTCTTGCTGGTTGGGAGGGGTCAGCCCATGATGCCCTCATACTTGCGGATGCGGTGGAGAGGGATGATGGGTTGTCACTTCCTCCAGGTAACTAAAGCATAAGCACATACCTTCCCCAACAGTCAATTGTTTTTTGTGCTATAGCTAATAGTTGGAATTTTATAGGAAAATTCTATCTTGTCGATGCTGGTTATGCTGTGAGACCGGGTTTCCTTCTACCATACCGTAGAACAAGGTACCATTTGAAAGAGTATGGTGGAGGGAACCATCCTGAAAATTATAAAGAGTTGTTCAACTTAAGGCACTCTTCGTTAAGGATAACGGTTGAAAGGGCTTTTGCTGCATACAAGAACCGTTGGAAGTTCGTTTACAATAAGCCATTCCATCCTTACAAGACCCTAGTAAAAGTAGTGATAGCTTGTGCCATTCTCCATAATTGGATACTTCAGTTTGGTGAGGATGAATTTTTTCCACCGGAGGCGACATTTTAGCCGCAAGCCAATTATGAGGAGCACAATGATGTTGCGTATGATAATATTAGTTGGAAGCAAAAGAGAGACGAATTTGCGCAACAAATGTGGGCGAATAGGGGGTTTGCACACATTCGATAAACCATGGTGTTAGTTGATGTCACCTTTTTATTTTGGTGCTGTAATGTCATATTATTGCTTGGAACCTCTTATTTTGGTGCTGAAACCTGCCACTTTGGTGCTGTAATGTCATAGTATTGCTTGGAACCTCTTATTTTGGTTCTGAAACCTGCCACTTTGGTGCTTATGTAATGTCATTATATATTGCTGGAATCTGTCATTTGGTGCTGGAATGTCATTATATTTGCTGGAATCTGTTTTTGGTGCTGGAATGTCATTATATATTGTTGGAATCTGTCATTTGGTGCTGCAATGTCATTATATATTGCTGGAATATGTCATTTGGTCCTGGAATGTCATTATATATTGCTGGAATCTGTTATTTGGTGCTGCAATGTCATTATAATATTGCTGGAATCTCATTTCAGTGCTGCTATTTTGGTGTAGATGGCTGAAAGTGTGGAGGAAATTCCGGATGTTGGTGCTAAAGCAAAGAAGACTGGGAAGGTGATGAATTGGACCCCTCCTATGTCGGCATGCATGCTGCGATGTCTTGCTGAGATTGCAGCGAAGGGTGTGAAGACTGACAAAGGCTTCAAAGAGATACATATTAATCAAGCTGCAAAAGCTTTGACCCAACTCGTGGGTTACAAAGTTACTAACACCCAAGTGGGCAATCATCTCCGCAAGCGGAAGATAAGGTATCAAAGGATTGAAAAACTAAGAATTTTAAGTGGGCCACTTTGGGATGATGAACAAAAAATGATAGTCTTAGAAGAGCAACATTATTTGGGCCATACTCTGGTATGTACATTCATGCTGAAATCTTATATATGTCCTCAAATATCCATGTGTACTGCTGAAACATCTTTGCTTTGGTGCTGAAACCTGTCTTTTGATGCTGAAATGTCTCTGTTTATGTACTAAAACATGATGAATTTGCTTTTGAATATTAATTGTAGGATACACCTAAGGATGCTGAATTACTCAACAAACCACTTGTTAACTTTGAATATATGGAAACTTGCTTTGCCAATAAGCTTTCCACGGCAAAATTTGCAATGGGGTCGAATGAGCCTTTAGGAAGCCCATTGATGTTGAACATCCAGGAAGCCAACAAACCACTCCTATTGATTTGGACTTTGATATTCCTGGCATTGGTGCCACTACTCCTGCCACTACTCCTTCACCTACTGCCACTAATAACAAGAGGAAGAGGGCATCTATTTTAAGTGAAGAAGATGCAATTCAATGTAGCAACATGTCTGATGCATTGCGTGATGTGGCTGGTGCTATCAATAACACTTGCCATACCGAGACACACCCAGATTTGTACAAGGCTGTCAAGGACCTTCCATTCGAGATGGATCAACGTTTGGGTGTTCTAGATTACTTGACAGAGCACAAGGGTAAAGGCCTGAATTTCTTGAAAATGGAAGTTCTAGTTCGTGAAGCCTCTTTCAAGCGCATTGTAGAAAAAAATCCAGATCTTGTTTGAGTTGGAGTTGAGATATCATCTCTTTTGTAATGCTAATTAGTACTTCTCGATGGATGCAAACTTTTTAATATGGATTTATTATGGATGATATATGTACTATGGACCTTTTATGTTATATCTATCTAATTTGTGTGCTGAATTATGTCATTTAGGATGCTTTAATATATTGTTTATGTGTTGAAACATCTTATTTATGTGCTAAAAATGATGGCGTAACACTTCTGACTTGTGATGATATTCTCATCAACTCAAGGAAGAATGTAACCATATCAAATTTAGAAACAGGCTACAAACAACATCTTAGCTCAGCTTATCTCGACTGATACAGGCTACCAAACAACATCTCAGTTCAACATGTCTCATCTCGCACAGGCTACTAAACACACTGCAAAATCTCAGCTCAGCCTGTATAAGGTCATCTTGTATGAGGAGAGATTGGGCTGGTGGGGTGGCACAGGCTACCAAACACACCCCAAGTGTAGCTTCTTGAACTTCGCTGCCGATGCGTTGACCTAGGTGATCTTTGACTGCAGGTCTGTGATGTGGGCTCTGAACTCGTCCGTTTGCACCTGATGATCTCTACGCTGGTCAACCATCCCACAGTCTGGTCGACGTAGACGTGAACAAGATCTAACCAAATCCATGTTTTGCAGGAGAAATTCTCCTGTGGCAAGGGACAAAGGGATGCGGAAGATTAAAAATAAAACACACGGCAGGACGAGAACCACAACATCCAAAAACAGGAACTGTACAAATAATTGAGATCGCTTACATTGAGGCTCTGTTCGGTACACATAATTTTGGTAGAATTTCAAAGGAAAGCTATTCCTATGGAAAATTTCCCTACAACACCGTTCCGAACAAAGGAAAGATGAATAGTGTTCCGAAGGAAAAGTTCCTTTAGAGTGCATATTTCTACAGATTCCATAGGATTGAAAAAATCCACTCCAAACCAATGTTTTGGCGGATGCCCGAGGCAAATGGTGGCTGCCAGCATGTTAAAACAAATAAAATATTCCATCAGATGTCATGCATGAGGTGTGGACAAAAACAATCACTCCCTAATCAAATAAAATACTACTGACACAAGTACTTAGCCTTAAAACTATTGTTGTTTTCCTGTATGTCTTTCCCTCAATCCAAACACACATCCTCACATGCATCCTGTACATTTTCCTACATTTTATCATTCCTACGTTTCACGCCCGCGTTCCTTTCCCATTCCTATGTTTCTCTCAATTCCTACGTTTCGTTTTCCTTCATATCGAACAGGGCCTGAGGGCTCCTACTTTTTGGCAGACGTAATATTCTCGGTCGGGATTCCTGGGGTTGTGGGATTTTTTTTGGCAGAGATGGATTTTGCACGCGCATTGCAACTGCAAAAGTGAGATCGGATCGAGCAAGTGTTCTTCGATGGAACGGGAGTTTCATACGGGGCCAGAACCGCTGCTGCGGCGCGATGATTCGCCGAAGATACGTGACACACCATGTCCTCTCTCTCACTCACAATATCAGAGTATCAAACACAAATAGGGAATTTTGGGACAGAGTTTAGTTATAGTTCGCTAATTCAAGAGGAATTCAGATTACAAGCTACGCCTGCCCACGAACAGTGGCGGCTATGGGGAATAAACCCTAATAGATCGATGACTCTAACAACCCTAGAGGCTGGGATATATAGGAAGGTTCCTCTTGTATACGACAATGGAGTGAGCAGGTGAAGAAGATCAGGTACAAGTGTAAAGTGGTGTGCCGGAAATGCAACAGGTGCGTCCTGGGTGATCTTAGCCGTTGGTTGTAGCATCAGTGGTGATTGCATTGGACGTTGGGCATGACACCCCCCCCCCGGTTGACAACCGACTTGTCCTCAAGGCTGAAACGATGGAAAGAACTTTTGTATGAATGAGGTGTCTTCCCAGGTGGCTTGCTCATGTGTCATATTTTCCCATTGTACTAACAACCATTGCACCACTGGCACAGAGATGGATCCTTGCACTCGTGGTATCAATTTCCCTTCCAACACTGCTACAGGTGCTATCAATTTCCCTTCCAACACTGCTACAGGTGCTATCTGGATTGTGCCATCTGCATTCAGAAGAGGTAAATGGGGTGTTGGCACTGCTTTGGGACCAAGGTGTTTCTTTAGTTGGCTGACATGGAAAGTGTGATGTAATTTACATCCCTCTGGAAGAAGTAGTTTGTACGATGTGTTTCCCATTTTCTCTAAGACTCTGAAAGGGCCATAGTATTTTGAGTGTAACTTCAAACACTTGTGGATGCTGAGGGAGGTGTGCCTATAGGGCTGTAATTTCAGATAGACCATATCTCCTATAGCCAGTTCTCTCTCAGACCTCTTGTTGTCAGCCTGTGCTTTCATCCTTTCCTGTGCTACCAATAGATTCTGCTTGATTTGTTGAGCAATGTGCTCAATATTTGCTGTAGGCGTGAGTGCCTTTGTAGAATCATCAGTAGGCAGTAACAGTTCTACCAGCATGGGAGGTGATCGTCCATATAAGGCCTGGAAGGGTGTCATCTATAGAGATGTGTGGAATGAGGTGTTATACCACCATTCTGCCAGTGCTAACCAATGGTGCCATTTTTTTGGTTGCAAGAAGGCCATGTTTCTCAGATAATTCTCCAAGCATTGATTAACACTCTCCGTTTGCCCATCTGTTTGTGGATGGTAGGATGTGTTGAAATGTAATTTGACTCCTAGTGATTTGAAGAGGTCTTGCGAGAGGTTGCTAGTAAAAATCATGTCTCTGTTTGTGACCATGAAAGTTGGTGTTGGGGGGATGGCCCCCAGGTACCCTCAAAGCACCTACACCCAAGGCCAAGTCCACAAGCAAAGTCAAAAGTACCATTAAGGCCCAGGCCGGCTGGACCAGAGCTACTGCCTAGAGCGATCAAGACCCACACCTAGCCGGCTGCGCAAGGCTAGCCGGACGGTCTGACTGAAGACCAGCCAGATCCACCAACCGACAGGTCCGTACAAGCGGGCCAGCCCCAACTCAACCGGCGTGAGTGAACAGTACTCACTGTCGTGCATTATCACTACATGTCATGATGATCCAGCTGGAGCCGGCTTGCACCATAGCTGATGTCATAAGGCTAAACTTGTAATCTCCTTGTAAACCCTAACCCTAGCCTGCCTTATAAAGGCAGCGGGCTAGAGCCTCCTACGAGAGGCAAGCTTTCAGACCTGACCTCACACGTACGCACAAGCTCTTCTTCTTCCTCTAGCCGGCTGACCAGCGCAGCCGGCCTCCTCTCGAACACAGCTCCAGGAGCAACCTTGTAGCCCGAATCCTTGTGATCAAGCAATAAAGAGGAACAAAGCAGGACGTATGGGTGTTACCTCCACAACAGGGCCCCGAACCTGGGTACATCGCGTGTGTTTGCCGTGCTTGTGCCCAATCCCGTACGAACACCATCGTTGCCTTGCTCCACATTGAAAGAACATCTCTTAGTTTTGGTGATATAATGACAACACATTTTGTGGGCTAATCATGGTTTGTTAAAGTATCTTGACAGATCTCTTAGCTGATTAGGCCTAGAAGGTGAAAAGATCGAAGACAAGATCGAAGATGGAGAAGAGAATTGCTTTGGAGTGGTTTTCTGTCTGTGGAGGACCGGAAGTTCCGGCCAGTTGGGCAGAAATTCCGGTGGGCGGAAATTCCGGCCGGCAGTTCCAACCAAGCGGGAAATCGGCTAAGTCATTTTGGGATTCCTCTCTGGAGGGGTCCCGGAACTTCTCCCCGGCATTTCCCCCCGGAAATTTCCGGTGGTCCGGAAATTCCGACCTCCTGGCCGGATGTTTTGGGCGGGAAATTCCGGCCTCCTGGCCGGATGTTTTGGGTTTTCCTCTCGGGAGGGGTCCCGGAGGTTTTGGGCGGAAATTCTCCCCGGAGATTTCCGGCCCACCGGAAGTTCCGGTGTTCTGACCGGAAGTTCCGGCCCCAGGCCGGAATATCCGGTACATAATATCGGAATTTCCGGCCCCCCTCTTTTCCAACGGCCAGATTTCCTGGAGGGGTATAAATACCCCTCCCCCTACCTTGGTTCACTCAGCTCTGGTTACTCTCTCTCCTCCATTACAAGCAAAAGCTCAAATCGAAGAGATCTCCCAATCCCTCCACCCAAACTTGTTGATTTTTGGAGGATTGAAGGAGAAGGCCAAGATCTACATCTTCACCAACCGGTTTTTCATTTCCCCCTCATTTGCTTGCGGGATTCGTGCCTAGGGTTTCCATTGGGAAAACCTAGGTGTTTGGTTGTACTCACTTCAATTGTTGTTGTTTCAGTTATTGTATTGTTTTGGGAGCCCCCGATTAAGTTGTGGGTGTGTGCCCCAAGAACATTGTAAGGGCTCCAGATTTCGCCTTGAAGGTTTCCGATAGTGGAAGGTGAACCTAACCCTTGGGTGAGGTTCATCGGAGAATGGGTGAGACCTTTGTGGCATCTTGAGTAGGCCTCTTGTGGTGAGCTCACACCCCTCCAACGAGATGTACTCCCTTAACAAGGAGGAACTCGGGATTACATCCCTGTCTCCGCGTGCTTCTACCTTCGGTTATCTCTATCCCTTGTTGTCTTTACTTGTATCTTGTTATTTGCCTAGTTATATATTAGTTTGCTCCTCATATAGGTAAATTCACCGTAGTTGCATATCTAGAGAATTTACCTTTGTGTCAAGCTTAAGATCGAAATAGTATTAAAATTTGGTGTAGCACCTATTCACCCCTCCTCTAGGTGCCCATACGATTCTTTCAATTGGTATCAGAGCCTTGGCTCTTTAGTTAGGCTTCACCGCCTAAGAGAGTATGGGTGATGGTGATGGTGTTTCGGGTAGTGGCACTTCTCCGGTGTCCACGGATGATCTCAAGAATTTGGAAACAACCTTGACATCATCCATGAACACTCAAATGGAGGAGTTGCGTGCTATGATGAGCCAACTCTTTAATGCCAATAAGCCACCCGCCGCACTATCCCTAGAGGCTAATGCTTCCGCCGCGCATAGTGGGGAGGGCGAACAACTCACTAATGAATCCCCTCCTAAAATTGATAATGGGAAGGAGAAGTACCATGGTGTTCCATTTAAGTACTCCGTCGACCCACCTATCCCTCATCCTCATATAAACAATAGGGGTGATCCACCTAAGTTTAATCCATCTTGTTTTCTAACTGGCAATTTCTTATGAGATCTCATATCAAGAGCGCTTCGAGTGAGCTATGGAGAATCATCGAAGTTGGCTTCAAGGCCGTCGACCCAAACAACATGACAAGAAGAGAAGTTGTGGATGGTCAACTTAATGACTTGGCTCTCAACATAATTCAAACAACCGTGGGAGAAAAGCACATGACTCACATCGAGCTTGCCACCACCGCCAAAGAAGCTTCGGATACTCTCACCCAAGAGTTTGTCGGCAATGAGAGCATGAAGAGGAATAGGTTTGAAGCCTTGAGCAACCAAGCCGAGGGATTTTTCATGATAGATGGTGAAGACCATGAAGACATGTATCGAAGGCTCAAAACCCTTGCCACTCAATTTAGAGCCCTTGGAGCAACTTATGTGGATGATGCTTGGATCAAGAGGAAGTATGTGAGTGCCCTTTGGCCTTTCGAATCCACCGACTTGAAGAGCCTCCAAGGAAGGCACAACTATCACCTCATGTCATCTAATGAAGTCATGCAAGAGATGGAGGCATTCAAGGTGGCCGCCAAGAACGCCGAAGACGCTCGAGCCCGGGCCATCGGAATGCACAAAGGAACTTCACTTTCTTTGAAGGCCAAAGTGGTGGTGCAAGACGATGATGATGAGACTCAAGAAGATGTGTCACATTGGGATCCCAAAGAGCTTGAAGATACTCTCAAGGACTATTCGGCTCTCACATCGAAAGTCTTTTGGAAGAGTCCGTCCAAGGCAAGGGAGTTTGTTAACAAGGCAAGTGGAAGGAAGGAGGGTGGCCAAAGGGTTCGTTCTTGCTATGATTTCCAAGATAAATATCACTTTGTGGCTGAATGTCCGTTTGAGAATCGAGAACATCATGGGGGGAAGCTTGTTCGACAGTACAAGTAGACTCCCATAAGAAACCTTTCTTCAAGAAGAATGCCATCAACAGGAAACCTCCAAGAATTGTATTGCTTGCGCAAAAAGAGTACTCATCCGGGGAAGAAGAAGATACCTCAAGTGGAGTTGCCGCTATGGCCATTGCTTCTTCACCATCTCCTTCCCTCTTTGAATCCCCCAATAAGAATGTCTCCAACTCCTCCGCAAGATATCTCATGGCCAAAACCGACGAGGTATCATCCCCTTCATCTCCTAAGACTATGAGTAATATGGATGATGCTACTAGTCTTAAAATTAAAGAGGAAATTGTTGCGTTCGATCATTTTATAACTAACATGCAAGGTGAAACCAAGAAGCATGTTGAGGCTCTTATGAGCCAATATGGTGAAGCTCAAGAGATGCTTGAGATCAAAGGTAAGATTGAAAGAGAGGATGCTATGGAAATTGCATCTTTGAAAGACACTCTAGAATAAGAGCATGAGCTTAGGGTTTCTCTTGAGGAACAACTAGAATCCATAGAAGAGTTACATGATAAACTGCTGCTAAACTCATTAAAGAACGTGACCATGCAATTGCTAAATACAAAGCTTGTAAGAAAGAAAAGGTCGAGCTTGGTGTTGGTCATTCTAGACTAACCGAGGAGTTAGAGAAACTTTCCAAGGCTCACAAGGCATTAGAGAGTGAACACTCTACCCTCACTAAGTCGTATGAACAACTTCAAGCTCAACCGCCTAAAAATGATGTGCCTAGTTCCTCTACTCCCATTACTTGTGATCATGCAAATATCATTGAGGAAAATGCTAGGTTGAAGATCAATCTTGCTAAGGCCATCTCCCTAGGTAAGAAACCTTTTGTTACTTCACAAAAGGGGAGAGTTGGTGTCGGGTTTGTTGAGGAGGAAAAGAAGGAAGAGAGTTTCATGAAGGATGCTAGAGCTCCTCAAGCTAAGAAGATTCCTCAAGCTAAGAAGGTCAACATTGCTAGTGGTGGTGCCACAAGGGGCAAAACCACTAGTGATGACTTTGCGGGAAAAACTAACCCCCACTACATTTTATATGTTGATTATTATGGGGATATCTATGTTAAGTTTGTTGGTCATAGAAATGTGCCTATTGCTCATTCTATTTGGGTTCCTAAGACCCTTGTTGCTAACAAAAGAAGACCCATTGAGAAATAGGGACCTAAATCAAAGCAATGATTTCTTGTAGGACTATGCTTCCGGTGGGTCAAAATGGGTGCTTGATAGTGGATGCACAAAACATATGACCGGAAGAAAGAAATTAATGACGCAACTGTCACTTATGGAGATCGATCAAAATCCGAGGTATTGGGTTTTGGCAAGGTGGTAATCGCTAGGGATATCACCCTAGTGAATGTCATGCTTGTCAAAGACCTTGGTTTTAATTTACTTTCCGTTCATGCACTTAATAAGATGGGTTTCGCCGTCTTCTTTGATTTTGATGTTGTGGTACTCTTGTGGAGCAAGACTCTAAAGGTCACTTTCGTTGGGTACGTCGAGGATGATTTGTTTGTGGTTGACTTTTCAGGGAAAACCACTTCAAATTCGATGTGCCTATTCGGAAAGGCCGACAAGGGTTGGCTGTGGCATCGCCGCCTAGCCCATGTCAACATGAGAAATTTGCAAAGTCTCCACAAGGGTGGCCACATTCTCGGACTAAAAGAAGATATCTCTTTTGCCAAAGATCGTGTTTGTAGGGCTTGTGTTGAAGGCAAGATGCATGATTCTCCCCATCCTTCCAAGACTATTATTTCATCCAAGAGGATCTTGGAGCTCCTCCATGTGGATCTTTTTGGTGCCATTCCCGAAGCAAGTCTAGGTGGGAAGAAGTATTGCTTGGTGATTGTTGATGACTATTCAAGATTCACTTGGGTTTATTTCTTCAAGTCGAAGAGTGAGACCCAACAAACCTTCATCGACTTCTCCATTGAAATGCAATGTCAACACAATGTCTCCATATTGGCTATTAGAAGTGACAATGGCTCCGAGTTCAAGAACTACACCCTCAATGAGTTTCTTAGTGAAGAGGGTATTCGTCATCAATATTCCGCAACTTATACCCCTCAACAAAATGGTGTAGCCGAGAGGAAGAACCGGACTCTTATGGATATAGCAAGGTCCATGTTAGCGGAGTTCAAGACTCCGTTGAGTTTTTGGGCGGATGCTATATCCACGGCATGTCACTCGTCCAACCGGCTCTACTTCCGCAAAGGGTTGAACAAGACCCCCTATGAGATCCTCACCGGCAACAAGCCTAACATCTCCTACTTCCGTGTTTTCGGGTGTAAGTGTTTCTATTTGATCAAAGGTTGTCGTTTAACTAAATTCGAATCTAAATCACTAGAGGGTATTTTTGTTGGTTACGGTGCTGAATCCCACACTTATAGAGTGTATGATATAGCCTCACGGTGTGGTGTTCGAGGAAAATGACGGCTCCCAAGTGGCGCAATTTCATTTCCGATGTAGATGATGTAATTACTCAAGAAGCCATAAGAAGAATGGGTGTGGGATTTTCCCGCCCTGTTGAGGAACCCCTTGTGGCGGATCGAGAAGGACAATGCTCGACTCAAGTGGAGCCTTCATCTACACAAGAAAACCTTGCCAATGAAGAGCCTTTTGCACCAACCCAAGAACAAGTCGGAGACCCTCAACCCCTTGATCAAGTTGCTATGCAAGAGCCCAACTTACCTATTCGTGATGCTAGCCATGATCAAGACCTTGCTCAATCATCTTCCTCTTTAAATGTTGAAGCCGTGCCTATGATTATCATGGTCAACCTTCCAGTCAAGACGGGGACTCAAATGATCAAGATGATCAAGTGATACCTCCAAGATGCAATGAGGATATCGAAGCCGTCGTCGAGCTAGAGTTGCAAGAACCATGGAACGTCGTGAACATTTCCTTGAGAAGGTGATTGGTGATGTGAGAGGCAAAGTGTACACCCGGAGGCAATTGGCAAACTTTAGTGATCATCAAGCTCATATTGCCATGATAGAACCAAAGAAAGTGTCCGAAGCTCTTGAAGATCCGGATTGGTTGCAAGCTATGCATGAAGAGCTCAACAATTTCGAGCACAATAATGTTTGGAAGTTAGTTGAGAAGCCAAAGGAGTGCCGCAATGTTATTGGCACAAAATGGATTTCAAGAACAAGCAAGATGAACATGGCATGGTTGTGAGGAACAAGGCTAGATTGGTGGCTCAAGGGTACTCTCAGGTTGAAGGAATTGATTTTGGAGAGACCTATGCTCCCGTGGCACGCCTTGAGTCCATCCGTATCCTTCTTGCTTATGCATCCCATTATAACTTTAAATTGCAACAAATGGATGTTAAAAGTGCCTTTCTCAATGGTCCTTTAAAGGAGTTGGTATTTGTTAAGCAACCCCCGGGGTTCGAGGACCCCAACTTCCCTAACCATGTCTACAAGCTTGATAAGGCACTCTACTGGACTTAAGCAAGCACCACGTGCGTGGTATGAGCACCTTAGAGAGTTGTTGTTAGACCGTGGATTTGAAGTTGGGCAAATTGATCCCACTCTTTTTACTAAGAGGGTTAAAGGGGAGCTTTTCGTATGCCAACTATATGTTGATGATATTATATTTGGCTCGTCTAACAAAGCTTTTAATGATGAATTTTCAAAGATTATGACCGATAGGTTTGAGATGTCTATGATGGGCGAGTTGAAGTTCTTCCTTGGATTTGAGATCAAGCAATTGAGAGGAGGGACTTTCATTAGCCAAGCAAAATATATTCAAGACATGCTCAAGAGGTTTAATATGGCCGATGCTAAGGAGAAGAAGACTCCTATGGATACCAAATGCCATCTACAACTTAACCCAAAGGGTATAGATGTGGATCAAAAGCTCTACCGCTCCATGATAGGTTCGTTGCTTTACCTTTGTGCATCTAGACCCGATATTGTGTTGAGTGTAGGTGTGTGTGCAAGGTATCAAGCGGCTCCTAAGGAAAGCCACATGTTGGCGGTCAAGAGAATCCTACGATATTTGGTTCATACCCCAAGGTTTGGTTTGTGGTACCCAAGGGATTCATCTTTCACTCTTCATGGGTTCACGGATTCGGATTGGGCCGGTGATCAAGATGATAGGAAATCAACTTCCGGGGCTTGCCAATTTCTTGGTAGGTCTTTGGTGAGTTGGTCTTCTAAGAAGCAAAATTGTATTTCTCTCTCCACCGCCGAAGCCGAGTATGTGGCCGCCGCTAGTGCATGCACTCAATTGTTATGGATGAGGCAAACTTTAAAGGAATACGGTGTCAATTGTGACAAAGTGCCTCTTTTGTGTGACAATGAGAGTGCTATCAAGATCGCCTACAACCCGGTGCAACACTCAAGAACCAAGCACATTGAGATTCATCATCACTTCATTCGGGATCATGTTGCCCGTGGAGATATTGAGCTAGCATATGTGCCAACCAAAGACCAACTTGCCGATATATTCACGAAGCCTCTTGATGAAGCAAGGTTCACTTATTTGAGGAATGAGCTAAATATCGTGGATTCGAGGAGCTTGGCTTGACCATCTTGCATACACACCTATAGTTTCAACTTCTATCTTGGTTTAGGTGTAGGCATGGATTTATGGGGAGTGTTGTCCTAACTATTGGGCTCTCCCTCCCCCCATGATGCCTATATTAACGAATTCATTTGTCTACTCTATATTCAAATTCATGAATTGTGAGCTTAAAACGTTGAGTTTTGAGTGAGAACCCAAGATACATCTTCGCGGTGTCTCACTCTTTCATACTCATATATGGTGGCTTCGGCCACCGACCTCCTCATGTGAGGAGTTGGTTTTCATTTGGTGTTTTTGGTTCTTCTAGACCTATATGTGTCAATATGTGCGCTCAATGGAAAATCACTCATAAGTGGCATTTACTTTTCGATCTTGCACTTATGAGTGCCCTACCATTTTATGACAGTTTGATATCTTGTCCTAAGCCCCACCTTATCCCTGAACCATTGCTATCCATCGCTCGTGTCCAGTTTGTGTGTGGCATTTTTCCTGGGGATTCTCTGGCGGCAGGCCGGAATTTCCGCCCTTAGGGGCCGGAACTTCCGCCCCTTGGGGCCGGAATTTCCGGTCTAAGTGACCGGGCACCTTTTAGGGAGGGCCGCGGGGTGAACTGGCTCGTCCCGAGCAGTTCTTCCACCCCCGCGCCCTCACCTTCTCTCTCACCGCCGGCCGATCACCACCGGGACGCTCCCGCCCCGGATTCCGCCGGTTCAAGGCCGGATCTGCATCTCCTCGACGAGGGGATCCTTCTCCACCACTTCTTTTCTGCCATGGATGCCGGTAAATACCTCTATTTTCGAATCTAGGATGAACTCACACTTCGTTTAACCTAGATGATTTAGGAGGAATTTGCCAGTTTCCTTTGGTAGAAATGATCCTCTAGGCTAGACCTCTCAGTGTAGCAGTGATTTGAAAGTGCCTTCTAATTTTGTTCGGATTCAACAGAATTTCCGCTCGCTGCACAAGGCCGGAACTTCCGGTGTGCAGCGGCCGGAAATTCCGCCCGTCCGGAACTTCCGTCCCTTCGGCCGGAACTTCCGGGGGCCGGAACTTCCGCCCTTTTGGGCCGGAACTTCCGGTATGAACCTGATCAAAATTTCTACTTTCCTCTCACTACTATTTCTTTTTGGCCACCAGGACATGAGTGCTTATCTATGCTTTCATGTATTTCCATTCATCTTCTTGCAGGTGGTTCCTCTTCCTCTCGTCGTCGTCGCCACAAGCGTGCGGCCTCTCGCACCCCTCGCCCTCACTCGGTTGAGATTGAGTCCGAGTCTGATCAGGAGACGTTGGCTTCACGCCGTGCTCAGATTGATGATGAAAGGAAGAAGAAGAAAGCTGTGCAGCTGGCCCTCAGTGACATCACAAGGAATGAATTTATTGAATGGCGCAAAATTAACTTTTATGATCAGCCCCATGACCTCACTATCGACAACTTCTTTTGGTGTTATGATCAAGAGATCCTGTTCAAGAATGTCTATGCTATGATGTCTGAGAAGAAGAAAGTGTGTCCGATGAAGGCAATTGATTTTGCTCACCTCATGAAGAAGGCCGACTACTTTGGGACTGCAATCAGGGTTGTGGAATGCTTGGGGTTGCGTCACCTCATGGAGACGGAATGTAACTACAATGTGGTCCTTGTTCAGCAGTTCTTTGCCAAGTGGTGTTTGATGGGGATGTCAACATTGGGATGACTTGGATGCCTGACTCTCACAAGCTCACCTCCACCTTCAGAGAGTTTGCCGGTATTCTTGGGTATCCCTTCACTGGATCTCACCATAATGAGGGGACTCGCATGCATTTGGTTGGCTCCAAGTATGACAAGTCCAAGTTGAAGGAGCTGTATTCTGATGAGGGTGAGGTTGGGACCACCTCCGGTCTTCTTCCCCTCTATGACATTCTTTTGCGCATGTTCCGGGAATCAATTGCTCCTAGTGGTGGAAACAATGATGCTATTAGAGGAGGGCTTGTGAACCTCCTCCACTATGCTCACGAGGCAGCCACTCTAGGTACTCTACGCCCCAATGCGTGCCCCGTTGATGTGATGGACTATATTTTCAATGAGATGTATGATGCCGTGCTTCACAAGAAAGTGCCTCCTTAAGCCCCTTAAGTGATGATGTTGATCAAGGCCAAGTATCCTTTTGATGGTGTTGTGGAGGACATTGATGTTGAGCTGAATTGTGAGACCAATGGGATGGTCAAAATGAACATAAAGAGTGCTCACCTCACCACCACTACTTCAGGCCGCCGTGCCTCAGGTGCCTCCTCTTCTGGCCGCCGTGCTCCCGATGTGTCTCGTCCTTCTGCTAGTGCTCCTGGGAGTTCTAGTGCTGCTGCGAAGGCCCCCAAGAAGAGGCCATGGATCAAGCGTGCCTTTGAAAAGCTGTTTTGTATGAATGTCCACATCCACAAGGAGAACTACTCTGCTTATTGTGAGCGCCGGATCATTATGGAAAATCAGCAGAAGATTATGGCCCAGCTGAACATGCCTCCACCTCCACCTGAGCACGCCATTCAGCCCCGCGTTGAGTACAAGAACTGGAACAACAAGTATGTGGATTGGGATCACTATGTGCCTGAGGACGATGAGATTGAGACCGGCAGTGAGGAGGAGGAGGAGTCCGAGGCCACGGAGTCTGAGTGATCTCCTTGGGGACGTTAGCATCGCTCTTTTCCCTTTTTGGTGTCTTGATGCCAAAGGGGGAGAAGTAGTTCTATTAGGCTTTCGAGGGTGTTGCATGGGTTGGGCACAAGCTTTCTTGTCTTTTATTCGTTCTTATGAGCTTGTGCCTATGTATCTTTGTTTTATCCGTTGAACTCTATGTGTGGTGTAAGACATGCAACTTGTGTTGATCTACTTCCTGTGAACTCTATTTATTGATGTTGCTATCTTTACCTTGGTTAAAGCATGCTCTTATCTAGGGGGAGCTCCTCTCGAGGGGGAGCTTCGTGTTCTTGCTGCTTTAATGCTATCTTGTTGTGTGTGTGTTGTCATCATTCACCAAAAAGGGGGAGATTGAAAGAACATCTCTTAGTTTTGGTGATATAATGACAACACATTTGGTGGGCTAATCATGGTTTGTTAAAGTATCTTGACAGGTCTCTTAGCTGATTAGGCCCAGATGGTGAAAAGATCGAAGACAAGCTCGAAGATGGAGAAGATAATCGCTTTGGAGTGGTTTTCTGTCTGTGGAGGACCGGAAGTTCCGGCCCGTTGGGCGGAAATTCCGGCCATGCGGGAAATCGGCTAACTCATTTTGGGATTCCTCTCTGGAGGGGTCCCGGAACTTCTCCCCGGAAGTTTCCCCCGGAAATTTCCGGTGGTCCGGAAATTCCGACCTCCTGGCCGGAAGTTCCGGCCCTAGAAATTTTCCGGTGGAATTTTGGCTAAGTCATTTTGGGTTTTCCTCTCGGGAGGGGTCCCGGAGGTTTTGGGCGGAAATTCTCCCCGGAGATTTCCGGCCCACCGGAAGTTCCGGCCCCCTGCTTTTCCAACGGTCAGATTTCCTGTAGGGGTATAAATACCCCTCCCCCTATCTTGGTTCACTCAGCTCTGGCAACTCTCTCTCCTCCGTTACAAGCAAAAGCTCAAATCAAAGAGATCTCCCAATCCCTCCACCCAAACTTGTTGATTTTTGGATGATTGAAGGAGAAGGCCAAGATCTACATCTTCACCAACCGGTTTTTCATTTCCTCCTCATTTGCTTGAGGGATTCGTGCCTAGGGTTTCCATTGGGAAAACCTAGGTGTTTGGTTGTACTTACTTCAATTGTTGTTGTTTCTGTTGTTGTATTGTTTTGGGAGCCCCCGATTAAGTTGTGGGTGTGTGCCCCAAGAACATTGTAAGGGCTCCGGATTCCGCCTTGAAGGTTTCCGATAGTGGAAGGTGAACCTAACCCTTGGGTGAGGTTCATCGGAGAACAGGGTGAGGCCTTTGTGGCATCTTGAGTAGGCCTCTTGTGGCGAGCTCACACCCCTCCAACGAGACGTACTCCCTTAACAAGGAGGAACTCGGGAATACATCCTTGTCTCCGCGTGCTTCTACTTTCGGTTATCTCTATCCCTTGTTGTCTTTACTTGTATCTTGTTATTTGCCTAGTTATATTAGTTTGCTCCTCATATAGGTAAATTCACCGTAGTTGCATATCTAGAGAATTTACCTTTGTGTCAAGCTTAAGATCGAAAAAGTATTAAAATTTGGTGTAGTACCTATTCACCCCCCCCTCTAGGTGCCCATACGATTTTTTCACACATCTTCTCCATCGTTGATGGATATGTCGTTGACGCCGCCACGACATTTGGCGCCCACCGTGGGGCAAGCGATGAGCGGAGTCATGTTTTGCGCGGGATCCCGATCCGTCAACAACCAGCGCATCGTCTCCAGCCTCGTGCTCACCATCGGCTCCATCGACTGCATCATCGACAACACCACGAGCTTCGCGAGCATGGGCTCTGCCAACGGGGCATCGTCGTCACCTTCGGCGAGTTCCCCGTCTACGTCGCTGTCGCCGCCAAGGAGTACCCGGAGGAGGTCTTCACATGCTAGGCTCCATCGGTCTTTGATGCCAGCATCTGCAACGACTACACTTCCTTCGACAGACACACCTCCGACGACGCAGACTGCGACGACACCGAGCCCAGCATCTATGCAGAGGTCCACGTGGTCGAGCATGTGACCGCGGGAGGCGGCGTCGCCAAGACACTTCGTGAAACCGGAGGGCCATCCCAACTTCAGCATGACCTCGAGGCGGATTACGAGCTGCTGAGCACCCCCATCGCGCCAGGTGCAGATCCGACTACCACGATGGCTGAGCTGGAGAAGATGCGCCAGTGCATGTTCGACAAGGCACTCGGCCTCGCGTCGACGCAGTGCCAACTCAATGCCACGATGCGCGAGTACAACACCGTCCATGGCTTCGAGCCGGCTAGAGGCAACACAGACAAGCTGAACGAGATCAGGTGCAAAGGAGGGGACCTAGGCGGCGCCATGAACCGCATCAAGAAACCCGCCGGAATACAGCTGCCCCGTTCAGAACATGAAGGCCGCGGAGGCGGCAGCCGCTGAACTTCCTCACCTTCAAGGTGAAGAGTTGCACCAGCAAGTGTACCGGGTTCAGGAGCTCATCGCCACGGCCAACCGACTGCAGCGGGAGACCGAACCGGCCGGGAGCAGAGTCTTAGCGCTCCACGACCCACCTCCCGGCTACGATGCAGGCGGCTGATGTCTACTACACACTTCTATTCTTGTAGACTTGTTGGGCCTCCAAGCGCAGAGGTTTGTAGGACAGCGGCAAATTTCCCTTAAGTGAGTAACCCAAGGTTTATCGAATCCACGGGAGGTAGAGGTCAAAGATATCCCTCTCAAGCAACCCTGCAATTAAGATACAAGGAGTCTCTTGTGTCCCCAACACACCTAATACAATTGTCAGTTGTATAGGTGCACTAGTTCGGCGAAGAGATGGTAAAATGCAAGTGATATGGATGGTAAAAGGTGATTTTGTAATTCTGTAATAAAAATGGCAGCAAGCAAACAAGTGACAAAAGTGACTAAAAACGGTGTATCAATGCTTGGAAGCAAGGCCTAGGCTTCATACTTTCACTAGTGACTAATCTCAACATCATTAACATAATTAAACACATGATAGTTCCCACAAAAATACATAAGTGGTAGACGTTACTCGGAGATCATTCTTTTGTGGATCAAATAGGATGAGAATTGCGTAGGGCTACGAAAAGCACACCTTAAAGTTCGTATTCCACATCTATGGAGACTTCATGCTGTCACTATCCGCATCCAAAGATAGTACTAACAAACACCACAACCTATTTCTTGAATAGTCTCTTTCTTCAATAACACAAGCATCAAGAAACCTCATGATCTATTCAATCCAACAAATAAAGAACAAACTCATGATGAAGATCCTTCCAATCTATTATCCATAGAGTCAAACACAGTACCCATCCTGTCACCGAGGTACCATGATCACAACGGTGGCTCCGGAAATTGTACTAAATAACACCACTTGAGCAACATCATATCCATTACACATAGGGAAACATCATGTATTCAACTACACTAACAAAGCTCATGATCACAACGAAGGTCACATCATGGGGGAGAGAGATAACCACGTAGCTACTTGTATAAGCCTCAGCCCTGGTGAGGGACTACTCCCTCCTCATTGCGGGAAGCAGCGGTGTTGATGGAGATGGCCCCGGCGGTCGATCCCGTCCCGGCAGGGTGCCGGAACAAGACCTTCTGAACCCCCGAAACTTGTCGGCAATGGCGGCGGAGCTCTGTTGCGTATTTGGGAAAATCCTTCGGGGGTTAGGGGTGCCCCAGAGGACAGGGCGGGTCCCACCTGCGGGTGGGCCCTAGGCCGCGGCAGGGGGCCGCCCCTGGCCTGTGTGGGTCCCCTGGAGTCGCCCTTCTGGCTCCCTTCCTCATTTCTTCAATAAAAAATCTCCGTAAATTTTCGTCCAATTCCGAGAATATTTCTAGAAGTAACTTTCTGCAACAATTTCAGCACAAAAACAGGGAACTGGCACTGGGCGGAATTGATGGCCATTGCCGACGAGTACGCCACAGCTGATGCGAGGATGTCGCAGCTGATCCAACTCGATGAAGCCGGCAGAGTCATCACAGATGAGCCGACTGCGTGCAAAAGCCGGACAGAAACACAAGACGGGGGAAGATCGACCAAGCGCGACCCCGACGCTTCCGGTAAACGCAAGTCCTACACCGACGACTGGAACGAGTCCAATGTCGTCGCCACTATCGAAGGAAGACCAGCAGGCGGCTTCGATAGTCACCGCATGAGGACAAGCAACGACATGTGCTGGATGAGGGCAAGGAACAACTACGAGTCTCTACTCGACTGGCCATGCAGGAACCATGGCGACCAGCCGGCCAACCACAACATTACGGAATGTAACCTTGGCTACCCAAGAGCACCCCCGCAATACGAACGGCAAGCTCTACCTCCTCCACCTCCCCTTTCGGCAATCGAAGCCGGCCGTGATGACCGGAGGCGTGACCACAGGCGGCGCGAGGACAGGGACCGCGACGACAGGAAACGTGAGGAGCAGCATCGCCTGCCACCCCCACTCGTCTTCGTCGGCGAGCGCGACGACAAGCGTATCCGGCGGGAGTGATTCCGGGAGGTGGACGTTGTGGTTCCCACAGTCCCCCAGTACCTCAACTGGTCGGAGGACGTGATCACCTAGAATCGTAGCGACCACCCGAAGGTGATGCCAAACCCAGGCGTCTATGCTCTAGTCTTGGAGCCCATGTTCATCTCCCCCAAGCGCGCATGCACCTTCTCTCGCGTCCTCGTCGACGGAGGAAGCAGCATTAATATCCTCTACCGCGACAGCTTGGAGAAGCTGGGCATCACCGAGTCCAGCCTAATGCCAAGCCGGACAGTTTTCCACGGCATAGTCCTAGGCCATGCCGGCTCCTCCATGGGACTAGTCCGGCTGGGCGTCTTGTTCGGCACCAAGGATGACCATCGCCGCGAGTCCGTCATGTTCGAGGTGGTCAACCACGCCAGCGCCTACCACGCCATTCTCGGGCAGCCGGCGCTCGCCAAGTTCATGGCAGTACACCATTACGCTTTATCTCAAAATGAAGATGCCCGGCCCGCACGGGATCATTAATGTCTCCGGGGATTACAAGCGCTCCATCGCCTGTGCCACGGACAGCGCCCTCGTGTGCAACGAGGAAATGCGGCAAATCAAGCACAAAATTAGCAAGGAGTAGCCGGCTGTCCCCGAGTCGGCAAAGCCGGCCGGAGAAGCCATCTTCCAGTCGGTGCGTGACACAAAGAAGCTCTACTTCGACGACAACGATCGCTCCAAATTCGTCACTGTAGGGGCCAACCTCGACCCCAAATAGGAAAGCGAGCTCGTCGAATTCCTCCGTGAGAACCGGGACATCTTCGCATGGTCTCCCAAAGACATGCCAGGTGTACCGAAAGAATATGCCGAGCACTCCATACATGTCCGGCCAGATGCCAAGCCGGTTAAGCAGTCTCGACATCGGTTTGCAGAAGAAAGGAGGAAGATAATAGGGGAAGAAATAGCCCGGCTGCTCGCAGCCGGCTTCATCATGGAGGTTTACCACCCGGACTGGCTGGCCAATCCAGTCCTAGTACTCAAGAAGAACGGGAAGTGGCGAATGTGTATCGATTACACCAGTCTCAACAAGGCCTGCCCCAAAGACTCGTGCGCCTTGCCGCGCATCGAAAAAGTGATCAACTCGACAGCCGACTGCGACCTCCTTTCCTTCCTCGACGCCTACTCTAGCTATCACCAGATACAGCTGAACCCGGCTGATTAGATCAAGACCGCATTCATCACCCCTATAGAGCATACTGCTACACAACCATGCCATTCGGCCTGAAGAATGCAGGAGCGACATACCAAAGGTGCATGCAGAAATGCCTGCACGACCAAATCGGCCGGAATGTCCACGCATACGTCGACGACATTATCGTCAAGACCAAGGAGAAGCACACTCTACTTGGCGACCTCAAGGAAACGTTTGACAATCTACGCCGTTTTCAGATGAAGCTCAACCCGTAGAAATGCGTGTTCGGCGTACCGGCTGGCCAACTACTCGGTTTCCTCATTTTAGCAAGGGGAATCGAGGCCAACCCGGAGAAGATTGCCGCCATCGACAACATGCAGCGGCCCAGAAGCTTCAAGGACATCCAAAAGTTTGACGGCTGCCTGGCATCCTTGAGTCGGTTCGTCAGTCGGCTCGGAGAGAAGGCTCTCCCACTATATCACTTACTGAAGAAAACGGTCAAGTTCGTCTGGAACGAAGCCGTCGATGCCACCTTCATCGACCTCAAGCGTGCACTTGTCACCTCCCCTGTCCTAGCGCCACCAACCCCGAAGGAGCCCATGTTCCTGTAAATCACCGCCTCGAACCGAGTCGTCAGTGCTGTCCTCATGGTGGAGCGAGAAGAAGCCGGCAGGTACCAACCGGTGCAGTGGCTTGTTTACTACCTCAGAGAGGTGCTTTCGCAATCAAAACAAAATTACCCGCACTACCAGAAGCTCCTCTACGGCGTGTATATGGCGGCAAAAAAGCTGAAGCACTATTTTCAGGAACATCCAATTAAGGTGGTGAGCGAAGCTCCACTCTCAGAAATCATATGCAACAAAGACGCAACCGGCAGAGTCGCCAAGTGGGCTATCAACTTGGCGGCACACGGTATCGACTATGACAAGAGAACCACAATCAAATCGCAAGTGCTCGCCGACCTCTTCGTCGACTGGACAGAGACGAAGCACATACCGCCGCCTCCTGACTCCGGCCTCCACTGGCTCATGCACTTCGACGACTCCAAAAGATACTGGGGGCTCGGAGCTGGAGTCGTCCTCACCTCTCCTAAGGGATGCAAACTCGAGTACGTACTGCAAATTCACTTCACGGCATCCAACAACGTGGCCGAGTACGAAGCGCTCGCACACGGCCTCAAGCTCGCCAAGGCAATGGGCATCAAACGGATCCTCTGCTACGGAGACTCGGACCTGGTGGTCCAGCAGATCACCGGATACTGGGACGCCAAGGACGCCAACATGGCCGCCTACCGCTTCTTCGTCCAGCAGCTCACCGGGTACTTCGACAGATGCGAATTCCATCATATTCCCCGCACCAACAACGAAGCGCCAGACACACTGGCGAACATCGGCTCTCTCAGACAACAAATCCCACCCGGCGTCGCACTCGAGAAGCTGTACAAGCCGTCCATCACGCCTTGCCCCAGCTCCGAGTCCATCCGAATGCCCGAAGACACGAAGTCGGCCAAGCCGACTGCCGGCTCCCCAACACCAAGCCGACCGGAGACTATCGACGTCATTATCATCGAGGGGGCTCCGTCATGGACGCAACCCTTCCTCGCTTACCTCACCAACGACGAGCTTCCGTTGGACGAGCACGCCGCCAGGCAAGTCAAGCGTCTCCGGCATCTTCCAATGTTGCGTGAGCCAAGACGAAGGAATATGAATCCTTAAAGATATCCACCAAGGGGAATGTGGTCACCATGCATCGTCAAGGGCAATCTTCGTCAAAGCCTTCAGATACAGCTTCGACTGGCTGACTGCGCTGGCAGACGCTAACCAGTTGGTCCGGCTCTGCAACGGCTGCCAGCGATTCATGACCCAGAAGCATACGCCGGCTTCGACACTCAGAACAATCCCCATCACCTGCCTATTCACCGTCTGGGGGTTAGACATGGTCGGCCCCCAAAGCAAGCAGCGGCATGACTCATCTGTTGGTGGCCATTGACAAATTCACAAAATGGATTGAAGCCAAGCCAATCAAGAAGCTAGACGACCCAACAGCCGTCAAGTTCATCAAGAGCTTCATCTACCGCTTTGGCTACTCTCACAGCATAATCACGGACAACGGCTCAAACTTAGTCAAGGGCGAATTCGCCAGGTTCTGTGGCAGGACCGGCATCCGGCTCGACGTCGCATCCGTCGCCCACCCTCAGTCCAATGGGCAAGTGGAGCGAGCAAGCTGCCTCATTCTAGCCAGCATCAAACCCCAACTGCTCGAGCCGCTTGAGCAAGCAGCCGGCGCATGGTAGGAAGAACTGCCATCCGTCCTCTGGAGCCTGAGGACAAGCCCGAACCGCTAAATTGGCTTCACGCCGTTCTTCCTCGTCTACGGAGCCGAAGCAGTCATGCCAACTAACATCGAGCACGACGGAGTCGATTTTCTTGAGGAAGAATGCGAGCTCGCTGAGTCAAGATCAACAATCTACCAACAACAACTCTGCAACTATCCCAGCCGGCGGGTCCGGCCTGTCAACTTCCGTGAAGAAGACCTCATGCTTTGGTTGATCCAAGACACCAAAAACATGGACAAGCTATCGTCACCCTGGGAAGGACCATTTATCGTAAGCAAAGCGCTCATCAACGACGCCTAATACCTGATCAACGCTCGTGAACACAAGAAGGACAATATGGACAAGGAGGGCGAGGAGACGGAAAGGCCGTGGAACGCCTCCCTCCTGCGCCATTTCTACACTTGAGAAAATATCGTGTATGTATCACCCCTGTGCTATCAATAAAGAGTTGAAAATGACAAACAAGTTTCAATAAATCTCTGCTGCAATATGCTTTAATTCCCGTTAACCGGCTGCTCCGACAGCCGGAAAAATTTCCCTTCCGCGCCCGTATAACGTGCACAAGCGCCAAACGGCTAACTCTTCGAATCCGGTTAAGGTCGGCAAGAGAATAAGCTGGAGGAGGCTACCACGCAAAAAATGTTCGAAGGAAAATAATGCCGTCTGACACACCCCGCTGTGCAAACTCGGCTAAGCCAGCAGTCGGCAACCTTTTCCTCTATTACGGACGACTAACGTGCACAATGCTGAATGGCTAACTCTTCGAATCCGGTTAAGGCCGGCAAGAGAACAAGATGGACGATGCCTGTAGGATAAAGACGTAAGAACGGAATTCGTGGCCGGCTGGAAAAATTTGGCCCAGCAACCCAAGCCTTAACGTCACAGGTGCGTGCATGATCCTGCATGACGGTGGAGTGCACGCGAACGATAAAAGGAACGGTCGCAGGTGTGAGATCCTGGCGCAGGGCTCAATAGGATTGATAGGATACTCATATCAACAAGTTGCAACTTCTTTTCCGGAAGCTCATTCTCAAAGAACTTCGAGGTTAAGCATGCTTGGCCCGGAGCAATTTGAGGATCGGTGACCGACCGGGAAGTCCTTCCCAGGTGCGCACGAATGAGGACAAAGTGCGCAGAAAAGACTAGTGTTGGTCTGTGGGGCCAGTCTAAGATCCTAGAGAGCTACCAGGGGTAACAGGCCCGGCCCGGGGGTGGGTCGGGGTGTTACATTTGGTATCAGAGCCGACCCTCGTGGTTACACGGGCGTGTGCGGGTCAGGGCGCGGACATGTAGGACATGGGTCGGCACTGAGGTGCGCGGACATATGGAACATGTGCCGGCACTGGACGCACAGACGGGTGCCAAGAGGGGAAGTTCCTGGACTGGGGGTTGACCGACGAGGGCGTCGGTCTTCTAAGGGGGGAAGGATGTGATATCCTGGCTCAGGGCTCAATAGGATTGATAGGATACTCATATCAACAAGTTGCAACTTCTTTTCCGGAAGTTCATTCTCAAAGAACTCTGAGGTTAAGCATGCTTGGCCCGGAGTAATTTGAGGATGGGTGACCGACCGGGAAGTCCTTCCCAGGTGCGCACGAGTGAGGACAAAGTGCGCAGAAAAGACTAGTGTTGGTCTGTGGGGCCAGTCTAAAGATTCTAGAGAGCTGCCAGGGGTAGCAGACCCGGCCCGGGGGTGGGTCGGGGTGTTACAGCAGGCGAGTGGATAACCTGACTCATCGAAATAAAAGTCATTGCACGCCGGCAACCGTGTGAGCTACCCATTCCCTCATCCATTTCATGAACAAAAACGCCTCTCGCCGGCTACGGAGGCTCGAAAGCTGAGTGCAAGACAACTCCTCACAGGGATGGTCACCAACACTCGGCCTATAGTCCGTGGACTCAAAGATCAAACATGAAACAGTATCCGACTCCAAGTTATGACCTAACAAATGGGTGCGGCCAGACGGATCAGGCAAACCACTCGGTACAGATAAACATGCGGACACAATGGAAGCAACAGAGTGATAAGAGGCAACACAGCAACATGCCCAAGGGTGCCACGAGCAGTTAAAGAAAAGCAAGATACATCAAGGAGCATAAACAAAAAAGGGGCAGTCCACAGGCGGACGCCCCCACATATAGATGCAGTCGGCTACAGGATCCTACCTAAGCCTAGGCCGGAGGTGGCGCCATGTCTTCATCGCTCTCCTCCCACATCCGGAGGCAGTGGGAGCCATCAAACACCTTGACAAAGAAGACCCCATGCTGGCGTTTCAGCTTGAAGTGGAGGATGAACGGCGGAGCCAGCCGGTAGAAGCTAGCAAAGGCCCTCCAACCGCTGTAGAACTCCGCTCGCCTGCGAGCCTCGTTGCCCTCGCGACTGACGACAGCCCTGGCGCGTACCTCCCAGCGTCCTTGACGAGCTCCCACGCGATGAAGAAGGAAGTGGAAAGGGCCATCGCCATCCAGCGCATCCGCAACGACCCGAGAAAGCCATTGAATATGCCCGATCCGTTGATATAAGGTCAACACGAACTCTGGGATAGGCAAATCGTCCCAGAAACCGCCGATGGGAGAACCTGACCGAGCAGTAGAGAGACTCTCCCTATCCTCCTCCATCGCCACTGCGACGTCTCCACAGCCTCGATGGCCGCCGCCACCGCGCCCGCCGCCGCCGCCGCCACGCTTTAGCAGACGACCCCGCCCATGCTTAACGACAGCGTGTGAAGACTCACCGATCTCCTTTTTCGGCGCCATGGCTAGAGAAGAAAAGGAAGAAGATGGGAGGCGAGATGAGAAGATTGAACGACACCACCCTACTACTTATACCAGAGCGGGGAGTTAAGGAAGAATACACCAACCGTCACCGTCGCACCCAAGGATGACGCATGGCAACCAACCCCTGAGGTACCAACCGCAAAAGATCCGAAGACGAGCAAACGGCCGCAGAGAATCCAGGGTGAGGACGCTGAGGAGACGACCAATACCCTGTGCAGAGAGCTGGCCAGGGCAACCCCGACACGTGGCCGCTTCAAGCCGCCATCCAGCAAAATCATTCTCAGGGGCTGCGCAGCCGCAAAGCCGGCTCCGTAGACTCGGACGATTTCAAACACCCCGAGCCAAGGACTCGGGGGCTGCAAGCCGCCAGCCGGCAAGATCATTCCCGGGGGCTGCGCAGCTGCCAAGCCGGCTCCGCAGACCCGGACGACTTCCAACACCCCGAGCCAAGGACTCGGGGGCTGCAAGCCGCCAGCCAACAAAATCATTCCTGGGGGCTACGCAGCAGCCAAGCCAGCTCCGCAGACCCGGATGACTTCAAACACCCCGCGTCAAGGACTCGGGGGCTGCAAGCCGCCAGCCGGCAAGATCATTCCCAGGGGCTGCGTAGCCGCCAAGCCGGCTCCGCAGACCCGGACGACTTCCAACACCCTGAGCAAAGGACTCAGGGGCTACAAGCCGCCAGCCAGCAAAATCATTCCTGGGGGCTACGCAGCCGCCAAGCTGGCTCCGCATACCCAGACGACTTCCAACACCCCGAGCCAAGGACTCGGGGGCTGCAAGCTGCCAGCCGGCCTCAAAGACTTAAACGAAGAACTTAAAAATCACTCGTAGCAAAGGAGCCAAAGACAGGAAATTTCGAACCGACTCGCTATTCGAGCCAACCCAAAATTCGGGGGCTAGGCATGGTGAATATCACCAAATCAAAATACGAACCGCAACACAAAAACCTGAGAACTCCAAAACCAGGAACTTCAAAAATAACAGACACAGTTGGAACAAATCCATATCCAAACAGGTAGAAGTTCACAACAAGTCCCAACACAGGGAAGTACAACAGTTTGAAAGGCGATTGAACAAATACAACCGACATCCTGGGGAGAGAACAGCTTAAGGAAGCGTGGAGTCAGCATCTGGAGCAGCATCTTCAGCTCCGGCATTCTCAGTCGGCTGGGCAGCCGAAGACGGCTCGGCAGGCACCAGCTGGGTAAGATCAACCGCCTTGGCGATGCGTCTTGAAGCTAGCCGAACGACAGTTTGTAGCTCTTCGAACGAGGTGCCCTTGCGGAAGCCTCCCGTCAGCATGTTCACGTCGACATTGGGATACCAAGAGACCACCAGAGCCAACGCCATGTCTGCGTCGCCTCGAGCCGCCATCTCCATCTGCTCATCAATGCCAGCCGGCGCTTCGTCGAGGCGGACCGAAAATTCATGCAGGGTCTCAGGGACAGGAGTGTCCGGCCACAGGTTCTCAAGGATGCCACCTGCCGCCTCCCTCAGCGCCTGCAACTCCTTGCCCAGCTGACGAATCCGTGAGCTAGCAGACGGTGCAGCGCCAGAATGCTCAGGCGACGCATGTGCGAACACGACCGATTTCCGCCCTTGGTCGTCCGCCTCAGGATAGAAGCCTACGCAGCAAGCCAGCAAAGTCAGGAAAGGTGCAGCAGGCGACGGGTGAAGAAGAAAGGGGAAAGATTCCGTACCCAAAATGGCTTGATCCACACGCTCTGCTTCTGTGACCAGGCTGCCCACCAGTTGCCCGGTCTCAAACTCACGTTCCTTGGCCGCCTGAGCAGTCTGGTCATGGGCATCGATCGCTTCTTTCAGCTTGGCCTTCAAGTCCTCCCCATTCTTCCGAAGGGTTTCGACCTTGGCCAGTCGTTGCTTCTTCGCCTTCTGCAGCCGCTCAACCTCCTCCCGTAGCCGGACGACCTCAAGCCGGCATTCCTCCGACGCATCCGCCGCAGCCTGGAGATCAGCCACGACTAACACGTGGGCGTCATCCTTTTCCTTCAGCGTATCGTTGAGCTCGGTCAGGGGGACGCAAACTGACAGCTGCTTCTTCAAGCCGGCAAGAGAAGTTGAGTCACCTGTCGAAGCAAACCAATCATCAAAATAAAGAGCTAGAGAAAGGAAAAAGACCGAAACAAAAGGTAGGAAAAGAGATTCTGACCCTTGGCGGTGTCAAGCTCCCTCTTAAGCATCGTGATCTCCTTCGTGGCGTCACAAAGCGAGTACTCCACCGACAAGTGGAGTAGCATGACGTCGTCGAGCTGTTCCTTCGCCCTCTTCTCCACCAGCACCGCAAGCGGGAAGGAGCCAGACTCATCCAACCTGACCGGCATCGGGCCAGAGAATAGCAGAGTACTCGACACGATGGCCTGGCGCGGGCTAGAAAGTGGAGTCGTCACCGTTGTCACGACCTTGTCCTTGGCCGGCTCCGTCAAGGCTAACTGAGGAACGGACTAGGCCCCGACGCCAGTCTCTGCACGCGCCTGAGAAGCCACCCCAGATTCCTCCACTGCCATACCACCATCACCCTCAGGAACCGGAGGATCAAGGTCGGCAACGAGAGGCACGACATCTGACGGCATCATGACGCCCATCGCTACGTCCACGGCCGGAGGCGGTTTTGCCACCTGCGTCTCAGAATCCCCATGGACCGGCCCAGGGACAGTCCCAGCCAGGCCGCCGAAGCTCGGCCCTCCAGCCTCAAGCGGCTCCCTGCTCAAAGGCGAAGCTGTTACTAAACCAAGCATACCAAAGACGAAAGGAAACACCAAAAAGAAGGGCTCACCCATCACGCGTGCCCAGCGACACCGACTTCTTCCTCGCATGCTTCATGGAGGAGGCCGGCGTGCCACCTGATGAGCGCTTCATGCCAGTGACGGCCGTCTTCGTGGCCTTCGAGGGGCGCCATCTCTCCCACTGGCTGCATCGCCAACCGGCGCCCCCGCGACTTCAGCCTTCACGCCTGACTTCCCCACGGCCGCCTCCGCGTCGACCTCCTTGGCAGCCACGAGCTGCTCCACGGACACCCCGGCATTCACAGCTTCGACGCACAAATCCGCCTGCGGAAGACATGCGTAAAAAGCCTTTTCTAAATCCTCTGGACCCAAGCCAGAGTCGGGGTCAGCCCAGAGAGCGTGGCCAGTCACCTCAACATCAGCTCTGGGAGCTTGTCCCCTTCGCTTCTCTTCTTCGTCCTTCTCCTGAGCCTCCCTGGCCAGCCTGGCCTGAGTCGCGGCTACGATCGCATCTACCTTCTTGTCCGCCGACGGCCTCCCGGACGGTGCCAGGCCGACTGTGGTCGGCCGGCTTGACGCTGAAGACAGCTTCTTCGCAGGCAGCATGTTCCGGCTCACAAAGGAGCCTCGCCTCCTAGTGGGTGCCTTCATCGCGCCCGACTCGGCTGCCACCTTCGACTGACGCTCCTTCAAGACTTGCTTGGAGGGCGCCGTCTGAACCTTCCGTGCAGTCGCCTCCAACTCCTTCGTCCGGCGGGCGGACTGCAGCGGCTGGCACGGAGGAAGAGCCCTCAGAATCCGGATCAGAGTCACTAGAGAGGTAAACGAATTCGCGAACATCATCATCAACCTGATCGGCGACTTCGTGCAAAGGAAACTTACCACGAACTACCGGAGCTGCCGTCTCCATCAGCATCAGACGACTCCTCGGTGGTGTCGCCTTGGTCGCCCGCCTACTCTCCCGCATCTTGGGAGCCGGAGACACCTTCCGTCGCCTGTTCCTTCGGAGCGACATATTCAACGGCCAAGCTGGCCGACAGCTCCTCCGAGAGAGGCCCGACCGGATCTTCGCTGAACACCACGCTGAAGTCCTCAACCTCCTGAAGTTCACAAATCTACAAGATCCACCAGCCAGAGCAAATCTCAGCCGGCCAAAAAGGTTTGAAAAAAGTAAAGACAACACCAGAGAAAGGAAACTAACCTGGGGGGCGTGATCCTCGCATGAATACGGTGTTCAGCCGAACCTCCAGTTCCTCCCGATCCTGTCGGTTATCACAATGCTCGCCCAGTCGCGCAGCTCCTCCAACGGCAAGGCCTCCATGCTGTTGCGGGTGGAATCCCTAGGCCCAGAGTAGAAGCACATCTTGTGCGCCCGAGCCCGCAGCGGGAGCAGCCGGCGCGACATCCAAGCTAGGGTCAGATCCCGAGATGTTAAATCGGTATCCAATCGGCGCTGCAGCCAGCCCAGCAAGATCCCCTCCAAGGCCTCATCGCCGGGCACCTTCCGGCTCTAGGCCTTGGTCGCAGGCGGCACGTTGCTGAAGCCGGGCAATCCGATCTGGTCCGTCTCCGTAAGATTTCGGACGTAGAAGTAAGAGTTTTGACACTTCTTGACGGAGTCGGGCAACTGAACCTTGGGATGAATCGAGCTCTTCACATTGACGGAGACGCAGCCGCAGTCACACAGCCTCCCGTCAGTCATCTGCGCCCGCAAGTAGAAGAGCTGGGCAAAGAGTTCCATGCAAGGCCAGATACCCAGGTACGCCTCGCAGAGTGTGATGAAGCACGCAATCTGCGTAATGTTGTTGGCCCCCAGATGGTGAGGCTGAAGGCCATAGAATGACAAGAGCTGCTGGATGAAGGGCCTTGCGGGCAGCCCTAACCCCCTCGCCACGTGCGAGGAGAAGACCACGGCCTCGTTGGCTGCCAGATCCGGCGAAACCTCGTCCGCACCAGGAGCGCGGGTCGAGACCTCCTCTTTCTAGCCCGAGAATCCCTTCCGGCGGAGCCTCCCGAGTTTGGCACCGTTCACGGTGGAGCCCATCCACGCGCTGGAGCTCGCCATGGACGCTCGATTCCCTGTTGGAGAAGGACGGTGTAGGCGATGAACAAGCGAAAGAGAAAGAGGAAGTGGAGAGTGCTAGCGAGGTACGACGGAAGGGCGTATGAATGAAGAACGGTAACCTGGGCCGCTCCATCCTCTTCCCCTTTTTAAAGGAGCAAAGGTGGAACTGCAGCCTCCAACCACGCCGCGTGGCGCGCGATCTCAGCCGCTCTCTCTGCAAAAGATCCCACCGAGCAACGGTTGCCGCAGAAAAAATCCCACGTCACGAAGCCGGGGGACGGTTTTGCCCCACCCTCGGGCAGAGAACTGTCAGCCGGGTGGGACGTGTGCACGTGGCTGACATCGGCTATGATTGCTTTCTCCATCTGCCCAAGTGAAACACTCAAGGTCTTTGATGTCTACTTCACGCTTCTATTCTTGTAGACTTGTTGGGCCTCCAAGCGCAGAGGTTTGTAGGACAGCGGCAATTTTCCCTTAAGTGAGTAACCCAAGGTTTATCGAATCCACGGGAGGTAGAGGTCAAAGATATCCCTCTCAAGCAACCCTGCAATTAAGATACAAGAAGTCTCTTGTGTCCCCAACACACCTAATACAATTGTCAGTTGTATAGGTGCACTAGTTCGGCGAAGAGATGGTAAAATGCAAGTGATATGGATGTTAAAAGGTGATTTTGTAATTCTGTAATAAAAATGGCAGCAAGCAAACAAGTGACAAAAGTGACTAAAAACGGTGTATCAATGCTTGGAAACAAGGCCTACGCTTCATACTTTCACTAGTGACTAATCTCAACATCATTAACATAATTAAACCCGTGATAGTTCCCACAAAAATACATGTGTGGTAGACGTTACTCGGAGAACATTCTTTTGTGGATCAAATAGGATGAGAATTGCGTAGGGCTACGAAAAGCACACCTTAAAGTTCGTATTCCACATCTATGGACACTTCATGCTGTCACTATCCGCATCCAAAGATAGTACTAACAAACACCACAACCTATTTCTTGAATAGTCTCTTTCTTCAATAACACAAGCATCAAGAAACCTCATGATCTATTCAATCCAATAAATAAAGAACAAACTCATGATGAAGATCCTTCCAATCTATTATCCATAGAGTCACACATGGCACCCATCCTATCACCGAGGTACCATGATCACAACGGTGGCTCCGGAAATTGTACTAAATAACACCAGTTGAGCAACATCATATCCATTGCACATAGGGAAACATCATGTATTCAACTACACTAACAAAGCTCATGATCACAACAAAGATCACATCATGGGAGAGAGAGATAACCACATAGCTACTTGTATAATCCTCAACCTCAGTGAGGGACTACTCCCTCCTCATCACGGGAAGCAGCGGTGTTGATGGAGATGGCCCCGGCGGTCGATCCCCGTCCCGGCAGGGTGCCGGAACAGGACCTTCTGAACCCCCGAAACTTGTCGGCGATGGCGGCGGAGCTCTGTTGCGTATTTGGGAAAATCCTTCCTCATTTCTTCAATAAAAAATCTCCGTAAATTTTCATCCAATTCCGGGAATATTTCCAGAAGTAACTTTCTGCAACAAAAACAACACAAAAATAGGGAACTGGCACTGGGCATCTTGTCAATAGGTTAGTCCGACAAAATGCATAAAAATGATATAATATTATATTAAAAACATGTGACAACATCACAAAACTAGTATGGATCACTCAAAAATTATAGATACGTTCGAGACGTATCAGCATCCCCAAGCTTAACTCCTACTCGTTCTCGAGTAGGTAAGTGATAACAAAATAATTTTTGATGAGACATGCAATGAACACAAACATGATCAAGATAGTAATGTAAAGCATAGGATGTGAATGAAGTGATACAAAACAATTGTCTATAGTTGATAGCAAGAAAGCAATGAATAACCAAGTTGAATCATTTAAGCAAAACCTTTCATAAATAGTACGTTAAAGACATGAAAGCAATGTGATCCACATATTTGATTAATTCTCAAAGTTAACAATTCCATGACAAAAGTGTTTGAGAATCAAAACAAAGAAGATGCAAGTTTTAGCAAAAAGCTTCAACTTCCAACTGCAAAGTCAATATAAAGATTCATGTTTAATCTGACAATGCAATATGATCAATGATACCCAGGGTCAATGCTAGATGTTTGCTTTGGTGGAGATAGAAGGAAGAGGAAAACTGACTCAACATTAATAGTAAAAGAAAGGCCCTTCACAGAGGGAAGCAGGGCTTAGTCATGTGCTAGAGCTTTTTGTTTTTTTTATGAAACAGAAGTAAAACAATTTTGAGACATGCATGCTTTCGTCAACGACTTCAAAACAGAAAAGCTATCTAGTCTCCCATAACAAGCAAGGCTTTTAGACTTGTGAGAGCAGCTGGTTTTTAAAGGAGCGAGTACGCTCCTCTTTCTCCTTGGTTTCACCACTGTCCATTGTTTTGAGCTGATTTCTCAGATTTTCATTGCGCGGAGGATAATGGTGAGTTATATTTATATTTTGCTTAAGCTGCTCTCGGGTTGATTCAAGTGAAGACGTAATCCATCGACACCGGGTGAAAGGGGGGAAATGACCTTGCTCGTCACAAGTTATATCTAGCTCTCTACTGCTCCCTCATGAGCTTAAAAACAGAGGCACAAAAAGGAGTATTTTGAATTTTTAAAGATGGCACATGACAAATTTACTTGGAATGGCAGGAAATACCATGCATAGGTTATGGTGGACTCAGCTGGCAAGATAGTTTGGCTTTGGGATTTGGATGCACGAGTGAACCATACACTCGGTACGAATTTTTGGGCTTAACAAAGAAGGTATTTGAAGCAAACATCTAAAATTAACCGGTAACAGAGTAGCATAAGACATTTATCAATCATAACCATAAAAGCTTCACACCATCTCCAATGTTGACCAAACAATTCTTTTGATGGAAAGATTAGCTTAAAGAATTAACAACTACGAAACACCACATAGTTTCAAGTTTTTAACAGTATTTCTTTACTAATCAATTCCACTCAAATAACCAGCAAGTTTAAGCATTCATCCTAATATCTCAAAACAAATGAGAAGTATCAAGTATCCACACAATGATCTACAATACTATGCAGGCTTTTCATTTCATTCCAATATCACATGAATAGCGTTTTGTCGCTCTAACAAATTAAACAAGCAACCATAGCAACTCTCTAACAAATATAAGTGAAGAACAAGAGAGTTTAAAATCAACAACTAGCAGCTCTAAACAAGATAAAAGCTAAAAGCGAGAGCTTACTAGCAAACAAACAGTAGCCAAGAATACTCAACAAGATATAAGCGAAGCAAAGGAGTATTCAAATGAAAAAGCGGAGCGTGTCTCTCTCCCACACAAACAAAGCAAGGATCCAACAAGCATATGACCAGCAAACAAACAAATAAAACTGAAAGTAAAAAGACGCTCCAAGCATAGCACATAATATGTAAAGTGATAAAAACGAAGTTCAACGAAGACGACCTTATGATAGTCGATGAAGGCATCCCCAAGCTTTGACTCTTGATAGTTCTTGATATTCAGAGGGGGTTGCCATGGGGGCATCCCCAAGCTTTGAGCTTTGATCCATCCTCGATTTCTTCATATTCCTCCGTTGGGAATATGCCCTAGAGGCAATAATAAAATGGTTTATTAAGCATATTCATGTTTATGACAATCGTTTATTATCCATGCTATAATTGTATTAAATGGAAACATAATACATGTGTGGAATATAAACACCAGGAGTCCCTAGTGAGCCTCTACAGGACTAGTTCGTTGATCAAGAGATAGTTAGAGTTTCCTAACTATGGACTTGTTATAGTCACTTGATAACGGAGTCACGTCATTGGGCGAATGACTTGATGGACATGACCCAAATAATAAAGAGTTACAATTAATCATGTCACAAAAGTTGTGTTGTCGACACTTTTAATATGCCAAGTGTAGTTTCCTTAGACCATGAGATTATATCACTCCCGTTCACCGGAGGAATACTTTGTGGACATCAAACGTCACTTCGTAACTGGGTGATTATAAAGGTGGCTTTCTGGTATCTCCGACAGTGGGTTGTTGGGTGATATGAATCAAGAGTGGGATTTGTCCCTCCATGTGACGGAGAAGATATCTGTAGGCCTTCTCGGTAATATAGCATCAAAAGTTTGCAGACATGTGATTAGGATGTAATCACCGGGATCCTATATTATGGACGAGTAAAGAGAACTTGCCGGTAACGCGATTAAACTGGACATGGGGATGTCAACGATTAAGTCTCGGGCAAGTAAAATATCGTGAGACAAAGGGAATCGTATATGAGATTAATTGAATCTCCGGCATCGTGGTTCAATCGAGAAAAGAGTTTCATTGAGTGTATAGGAATTAATATGGGCATCCCGGTCTCGCTATTAATTAATGATATGATCATGTCTATGCATTCCCGAACCCGTAGGGTCACACACTTAACGCTCCGATGAAATTAGGTTTTGCGATGAATTAAATTATACAATGAACAAATGGTGATTCGGAGTCTCGGATGGGATCCCGGACGTCATGAGGAGTTCCGGAGGAGTCCGGAGCATAAGATTCATATAAGGAAAGTGGTTTCCGGAGGTATCGGAAAAGTTTCGGGAAATTTGTATAGGGTACCAGAAGGTATCGGAATGTTCTAGAGGAGTCTAGAAGTGGGACCCACATATTGTATGGGGGCCCACATGGACGAAGGGGGTGCCGCCACCACATGGTGTGCCGCACCACCCTAGGCCCATATGGGCCAATTCGGCTAGGGCAAATAGGGAGGAGTCCTACTCCTAGTTGGACTAGGAGTTAGGCCCCTTTCCTTTAGGAAAGGCCCAAGCCCGAGTCCACTTGGGACTCAGCTTGGTGGCCAAGCTAAGGGTGGCCGGCCGGCCACCTATATAAGGAGGAGAGGGGAGGGGGTGCGGCATACCCAAGGGAGCCCCCCAAGCTTGCCGCACCACCCTAAACCCTAACCCTAGCCGCCGACCATCTCCACCCCTAAACCCTAACCCTAGCCGCACCCCTCTCCCCAGAGGGCTGCGCCACCACCACCTCCTCCATAGCCGCCGCACGCCTCTAGCCCTAGGGGGCTGCTGCGCCACCTCCTCCTCTCCCTCTCCTCTTGCTTGGCTTGGCGAAGCCCTGCTTGTGGAGATTGCCATCATCACCACCACACCGTCGTGGTGCTGAGATCATCAAGGCCACGTCTACCTCACTTGCGAGATCAAGGTGTAGACGTCTTCATCAAGCTGTACGTGTTGATACCGCGGAGGTGCTGCCCGTTGGAGCGCTTCATTGGATTGGATCTCGAGGATAATACATCTCCTCGCGACTAGACGAGTCTAGTTGCGGGGATCGACTAGCCAACCCCTGCACCGACAAAACGCGTTTGTTGATCTTCAAGGGGAAGAGATTGGATCTCACCTTTGCTATCTTCATCTAGTAGATCTATATCCTTCGGGTTTATTCCGTTTGTTGCGTAGGAAATTTTTTGTTTTCCATGTTGCGACCCCATCAGTGGTATCAGAGCCTAGATCTATTCGTAGATGTTGGTGCGATTAGAACACAAGGAGTTGTGGGAGTTGATATTTTATGTTGCTACCTTCTAGCGTGCACTTTGCATCTTTGCGGTATTGTGAGATTGAAGCGGCCCGAACCAACCTTACTCATCCACGCATGAGAGACCGGTTCCACGACTGACATGCAACTTGTTTTTCATAAGTAGCTGGAGGGTGTCTGTTTCTCTTGCTTTTGTGACGGTGCAATTTTCAATGGAAGGCCTTTCAAAAGGATGAGTAAATAAGCAACTATTATATCACCGTTGTGGTTTTGCGTAGATTAGAACGGTTCTATCTTTTGACCCAAGCCATGTAAAAATTGCATAAACAAAGTAGAGGACGTCTAATTTTTTTTGCAGGGGGTCATGTGATGTGGTATGGACAATGTGTAATTTGTGATAATGTATGCAATGATCATGTTTGTAATTTATTTCGTGACTTTCATGTCGACGAGTACGGCAACCGGCAGGAGCCATATGGTTGTCTATTATTTTATGTGACCTGCGTGTCAATAAATCATCATGTAATTGCTTTACTTTATTTGCTAAGAGTAGCATTAGTTGTAGTTGCAATAGTTGGTGGACAACCATGGTGATGGCGCCACGATGATGGAGATCATGCCGGAGATGGAGATCATGCCGGTGCTTTGAAGATGGAGATCAAAAGCATAAGAAGAAAGGCCATATCATATCACAATTTATGAATTGCATGTGATGTTAATCCTTTTATGCACCTTATGGCTTGCTTAGATGTGATCGCGACGATAGCATGATAAGGTGATCTCTCACGTTAATATCAAGATAATTAAGTGTTCTCCCCTAGTATGCACCGTTGCCAAAGTTCTTCGTTTCGAAGCACCACGTGATGATCGGGTGTGATAGATTCTACGTCCACATACAACGGGTGTAAGCCAGTTTACACATGCGGAAATACTACGGTTGTCTTGACGAGCTAGCATGTACAGACATGGCCTCGGGAACACGGAACCGAAAGGTTAAACACGAGTCATATGAATGATATGATCAACACTGAGTTGTTCACCATTGAAGCTACATCATCTCACGTGATGATCGGTTGTGGTGTAGTGGATTTGGATCGTGTGTCACTAAACAACCAGAGAGATGTTAAGTTTAGTGGGAGTTCATGTAGTAATTTGATTAATATGAACTAAATTATCATAAACAAATGTCCTAAGAAAATGTCTTTGCAATCCTTGTAGATCATGGCTGACTACGATAACTTGTTCGTGGCTGAGGAGCTGCGTCTTGATGGGTCAAATTTCATCGAGTGGTACCAACGTCTTAGAGAAGTCCTATCGACCAATGATGAACTCTACGTGTTACATGAAACTTTAGAAGAGAAACCCAAAGCTTCTGCAAGTTACAACAAGCGTATGGCTTGGCTCAATCAGAGTTACACTCACATTCAAGTCAAATGGTTGATGAGTGTCTTTATGAATTCAGACCTGGCCAAACAATTCAAGAACTTGAGTGCCATTGAGACTGTCACTGAGCTAAAGAAAATGTTCATAGCACAAGTGAGAATTGCGAGGTTTGAAGGTCTAGATGAATTTCTTTCAACTAAGATGGAAGAAAATGATGACTTGGAGGAGCATCTGAAGAAAATGTATAGGATATATTACACTCTTGTGGATGCTTGGGATATGGAGATGAGTGACGAATTCGCGATAGATGGTGATAAGGTAAAGGGGTCCGATCTTTCGATGAGATGGATTTCTCTCGATTTGGGTGGAGGTCGACGTTGACGATCCGACTACAAACGTGCGTGACGTTGCGCCTTAGCAATCGCTACACCAACTTCCGAGGCTATTGATCTCGCCGGGGCTAGATCAACCTGATCCGAAGATCAATTCCTGCAAGCAATCGAAGAACTAGCAAGAATTATAGATGCAATCAAGATATTGCAGATTAAAGATGAAAGCTTTATAGATGGGATTCTGCAAGTGCGTAGTACAAAAGGTCTGAACCGACACTGTTGTCTATGGCGAAGAATAGCAATGGCTAAGTCTTAAACTAAACAAAATCCGAGTCCTAATGGCGGCTAAGGAGAGGTATATATGGATGAGGAGAAGGGATTTTCGTCCAACCCATGGGGGGTGGCCGAAAATAACCCTAGATGGGCCCTCCTTCACATATACGGACTCCTAAAAATCCCTAAAATATTTATTCCGAAATTACATGGGCCTGGCCCATAAAATAAGGTGTCGCAGCACCAAATATGACTATGGACGCAAATATGATGTATGATCTTGAATAATTCGTCCATGTCCTCCTTGCATCATCATGGTGGCTTCAAAGTTCAGAAGTAGCCTCATATTTATTCCTCACATGCTTACAGCCACCTCCATGCATAGCCATGCTCCAATGCTTGTCCTTCTCATCCATGCTAGATCCAATATTCCTGAGTAACAAATACATATCTGATTTAGGCAGCATCATATTCTCATGTATGTGAGGAATAGTTCCTAGAAACGAAAGTACCTGATAATTAAGTTGTTTGGCACGAGCTCGAGTCATAGGTCCTTGTATGTGTGTGGCTGTAGGTGCAGTGGTTGTATCAACATGTGGGATGTCCTCATCAGATGGGCTGTTGCGTTCGCTTCCCCCCAGATTCAAGAATTGTGTCAGAGACTATGTTAAGAAAAGGAATTCGATCACTTATCCTGAACTGGTGTCTCGACTTCATCAGATCGAAAAGAGTCCCATAGCAAGAGAAGTAGTCAATGCAGAAGGTATATTTTGAAATACAAGTTATAAATGTTTAATGTCCCATTTACACTTGTGGTGAGCTAAGTATTTGATACTTGTGCTGTTTTGTGAAAACAGGGCCTGCCGTTTGAGAAGTGCATGGAGGGACTGTGTGGATTTCATGGAAAGATGGCAATCAAGGAGTTGATGCTAGTGATGTTCTACTTCTACATTTATCGTTTTAAATTAGAGGATTTGAATGAATTTTGTAATCGAATTAAGTGTGATCTTTAAATTAGTGTGCCTCGATATGTGAGACGGTCATTCATGTTAAAGACAAGTGGTTGTTCTATTTTCATGAGTAATCCTTTTTGATGATCACGATTCGATTATGAGATTATTGTCCTTTGTTTGATTTAAACGATGATTAGTTAAGCATTTGTAAAATATGAAACATACTAAAATATCCAATACTTGATGATGAGATTTTTTTTAATTATGCTATAGTGTTGAGGAGCATTTGGATGCCCATCACTAAGTAGTATGATTAAAATTCCATTTTTCTGAAAATGCCATGAGTAGCTAAAAATAAACACAAGTGTTGGTTGTATTTTTCCAGTGAATAAGAAACATCATTATTTTGTGTGCTTCATCATGAATGAGTAAATAGGTGTATTTATTCAAGTTATGATGAGACCATGGAAGTAAAGGATATTAAGTTAACAAGATAATTGAGTCTTTTCGATTTGATCAAAAGAGATGAAATATTTGAGTTATTGTTTAGTATGCAGACTTGTGATAAGTGTTATCACAAATTGCAATATTTAGAGTTTATTCAAAAGTGTTTTGATGCGCCCTAAAGTATTGTAGTCACATTATATTTTGATATTATGTGGTCATAGAAATGGGATTTAAATTAAGGGTTTGTTTGTAATCATTTAGATTTATTTTGATAACACTCCATTTTAGAAATAAAGGATCTATTTAATGATTTGCATTTCGCATATGAGTTATGTGAAACAGTGGTTTCAGTAATTATGGGATAATTAGAAACTATAGCAAATGGAGTTTTGTAGTATATTCATATGATATTATGAATAGAGATTCCACAATATGAGACTAAAAGGGACAAAACAATTTGTTTGGTTGTGTTAAGAATTTTAGTGGTTTTATCGTGAAATGGTTTCATGAATGAAAGAATAGTTGGAATAAATTGAGAAAGCTAAAACCTTGTATGTTTATGTATCAAGTGGCACATATGTAAAGTGCTATGTTGGTTGAAACTTGACACATAAAGAATTTAATGATGTTGATCATTGGATTTTTGGTTTAGCTTGTCTAAAGAAAAGTAGGATTCAAGAATATTAAATTTTGTCATGTTGCAAAATAATATTCATGATTTACTTGTCATGTTTGAGAAACAAGACATACCTACGAAACTACAAAAGTAAGAAATAGAAACTTTAAAATACGAAAGTGACTTAGAGTCATTTTATGTTAAGTTTAAATCACAAAGTAACGGTTACTTGATTTTGTGAAAGTAATGTTTTCACATATTTATTTTGCAAAGAGATTTGTAAAGAATAAATGAAACTTAAAGCTAGCAAGGTACTGGCGTTTCGTATATGGTTTCTCGAATTTTAAGAGTTAATAAATTTGGAGGAGTCCAAAGTATCGAGAAAATGCATAAGAAACTGAGTGGGATCTAATTAACATATGTGGTGACATATATTAAGTTAGAGAAGAAACTATTTTCCATAATCAAAATATGTGGTGACATATGTTCGAATGGGAACTAGTTAATCATGGTCAAAAATATAAAGATAACATATTTTTGAGTGGGAGACATAGTGGTTTCACAATTTAATATGAGTATGGTGTATATCTGAATGGGAGTTTACAACATCTTGTTTGAGTGAAATGGAGATTTCATGAATGTTTTAAATATTGTCATGGACCAATGCATAACTTGTGAAGTTAGTTTGAATGTCAAATATCCATGGAGATGGATGTATCTATGGTGGATAGATATGTTGATAAACATTAAAGTCAGGATGTTTTACCTAAACAAGTTTTTGAAGGAGTTCAAAATAAAACAAGAGAAGAAAGGTTCATCTGCTTGTAAGGAATAGGTGAAACACTGAGTTGATAACTCAGTACAAATTGATGGTTGGAGGATATGTTGGTATTCAATATGAATGGTTCATAGTTCTAAACATATAAGAACCATGTGTTTTGTATTTCACAATATGTGACCCAAGTTCTTAGTTGTAAGAACATGTTAAATGAGGTGTCATTTTTCGTGAAGTTAAGATGAATTTAGAAAGTGATAGACTTGGTTGAAGTCATAAAACCAATCTATATTGGGATCTCTTAAAATCAGAAGCGTAGCGAAAGCATGATCGGAAAATATCAAAGTGACAAGGGTTCACTGTCGATTTGTTAAGTCTACAACATATAGGAGTATATGATTAATTCAAGGATTAAATAGATATAATATTTTGGTTTGAGAAAGGTTGTTTCAAGATTGAGTGAGTTCCAGATGCACATGCTATGTGAAGGTCCTTTTGACTGATCATACGTCATGTAAGCATAAAGGGATACAAGCATCTCACTCTATAACCAAACATATTATATACATTATATGATAATGAATTTTATCATGGGATGATAAGGAGTTTATCATGTGATGATAAAGTAATGTCAAATTAGGTGATAGTTACAATTTTGCAAAGGACATAAAGAACTGTATAGTACAAAGCACGGACATAACCTCTTCCACATGCAAACATGATCAAGCACTGAGACTTCATGAGTGAGACTCTATGGGTGTTGGATCGAGAAAAAAATGTAAACTAGATTATTGACTCTAGTGCAAGTGGAAGACTGTTGGGAATATGCCATAGAGGCAATAATAAAATGGTTTATTAAGCATATTCATGTTTATGATAATAGTTTATTATCCATTCTATAATTGTATTAAATGGAAACATAATACATGTGTGGAATATAAACACCAGGAGTCCCTAGTGAGCCTCTACAGGACTAGTTCGTTGATCAAGAGATAGTTAGTGTTTCCTAACTATGGACTTGTTATAGTCACTTGATAACGGAGTCACGTCATTGGGCGAATGACTTGATGGACATGACCCAAATAATAAAGAGTTACAATTAATCGTGTCACAAAAGTTTTGTTGTCAACACTTTTAATATGCCAAGTGTAGTTTCCTTAGACCATGAGATTATATCACTCCCGTTCACCGGAGGAATACTTTGTGGACATCAAACGTCACTTCGTAACTGGGTGATTATAAAGGTGGCTTTCAGGTATCTCCGACAGTGGGTTGTTGGGTGATATGAATCAAGAGTGGGATTTGTCCCTCCATGTGACGGAGAAGATATCTCCAGGCCTTCTCGGTAATATAGCATCAAAAGTCTGCAGACATGTGATTAGGATGTAATCACCGGGATCCTATATTATGGACGAGTAAAGAGAACTTGCCGGTAACGAGATTAAACTGGACATGGGGATGTCAACGATTAAGTCTCGGGCAAGTAAAATATCGTGAGACAAAGGGAATCATATATGAGATTAATTGAATCTACGGCATCGTGGTTCAATCGAGAAAAGAGTTTCATTGAGTGTATATGAATTATTATGGGCATCCCGGTCCCGCTATTAATTATTGATATGACCATGTCTATGCATTCCCGAACCCGTAGGGTCACACACTTAACGCTCCGATGAAATTAGTTTTTGCGATGATTTAAATGATGGAATGAACGAATGGTGATTCGGAGTCTCGGATGGGATCCCGAACGTCATGAGGAGTTCCGGAGGAGTCTGGAGAATAAGATTCATATAAGGAAAGTGGTTTCCGGAGGTATCGAAAAACTTCCGGGAAATTTGTATAGGGTACCGGAAGGTTCCGGAATGTTCTAGAGGAGTCTAGAAGTGGGACCCACATATTGTATGGGGGCCCACATGGACGAAGGGGGTGCAGCCACCATATGGTGTGACGCACCACCCTAGGCCCATATGGGCCAATTCGGCTAGGGCAAATAGGGAGGAGTCCTACTCCTAGTTGGACTAGGAGTTAGGCCCCTTTCCTTTAGGAAAGGCCCAAGCCCGAGTCCACTTGGGACTCAGCTTGGTGGCCAAGCTAAGGGGGCCGGCCGGCCACCTATATAAGGAGGAGAGGGGAGGGGTGCAGCATACCCAAGGGAGCCCCCCAAGCTTGCCGCACCACCCTAAACACTAACCCTAGCCGCCGGCCATCTCCACCCCTAAACCCTAACCCTAGCCGCACCCCTCTCCCCAGAGGGCTGCGCCACCACCACCTCCTCCATAGCCGCCGCACCCCTCTAGCCCTAGGGGGCTGCTGCCCCACCTCCTCCTCTCCCTCTCCTCTTGCTTGGCTTGGCGAAGCCCTGCTCGTGGAGATCGCCATCATCACCACCACACCGTCATGCTGCTGAGATCATCAAGGCCACGTGTACCTCGCTTGCGGGATCAAGGAGTAGACGTCTTCATCGAGATGTACGTGTGGATACCGCGGAGGTGCTGCCCGTTGCAGCGCTTCATCGGATTGGATCTCGAGGATAATACATCTCCTCGCGACTAGACGAGTCTAGTTGCGGGGATCGACTAGCCAACCCCTGCACCGACAAAACGCGTTTGTTGATCTTCAAGGGTAAGAGATTGGATCTCACCTTCGCTATCTTCATCTAGTAGATCTAGATCCTTGGGGTTTATTCAGTTTGTTGCGTAGGAAAATCTTTGTTTTCCATGCTGCGACCCCTTCATCCTCTCCTTTGGAACTTAAAAACTCACTTCACACAAAACTTCTCATAATTTGATTAGAGGGTTAGTGCTAATAAATTAAAACTTACATGTGTTCAACTCATGACAAATTTCAAACCAACTTTATTAGACATTAGCTACATTTTACTAAGGCTCAATGTGGCACTCCACCCCTAGAGTAACACATATGACGATGGTAAAGAGACAAATGCAAAATAAAAGCAGAATCTATCAAAATCTGAATAGTCTGTAAAGATCGAATTCTTCGAGGCACTTCTGCAGCTCAAATCAAAAAATTTAAAACTAACGAAAGATAGATAAAAGAATCAGGCTTGCTGTCAAAAATTATAAGAAAAATATAAAATTCTTGTGATTTTAGGATTTTCGTGCAACAGGCGCACATAATCTATTTTTGCACAGCAACACAATACCTCGCACTTTCAATGCATTAGAGGCTAAACTTGACACAAAAAACCAAAAGAAAAAGATACATTCAAGTTTCTACAGAGGCATCAACTCCATGACTCAAGAAAAGCAAAAAAGAACACTAAAAGTAAAATATGGATTGCCTCCCAACAAGCGCTTTTCTTTTAAGCCTTTTAGCTAGGCATGATAATTTTAATGATGCTCTCATAAGAATAAGAGTTGGAACGCAAAAGAGAGCATCATGAAGCAAATATCAAACACATTTAAGTCTAACTCTCTTCCTATGCATAGGCATCTTGTAAGAAAATAAATCATTGGAGCATAAAGCATTAAGCATAGGAAGGCAAAGCAGGTGCAACATTAAAATATTCAACATAAAGAGGGGAAACTTCATAAGATAAAAATTTATATAACCACGCTTCCCTCTCTCATAATAACTTTCAGTAGAATCATAAGAAAACTCAATAACATAACCATCACATAAAGCATTTTTCTCATGATTCACATGCATAGAAGTATTATTATTACTCTCCACATAAGAAAAATCTTTATTATTATTAGCATTGAGAGTAGGACTATCATAATAATCATTGTAATCATCATAAATAGGAGGCATATCATAATCATAATAAACTTCTTCCTAAATAGTAGGTGGACTAAAAATATCACATTCATCATTATAATCATCATATATAGGAGGCATAGTATCATCAAAGCAAATTTCCTCCTCAAAGCTTGGGGGACTAAACAGATCATATTCATCAAAACTGGCATCCCCAAGCTTAGAATTTAACGTAGCATTAGCAATAATGGTGTCCAAAGAATTCATGCTAATAACATTGCTACTAGCATGATTGTTATGCAAATAAAGTTCCATAGGTTTTTTAATTTTCTCTTCAAAAGCATCATGACCAATTTCAAGATAGAGTTTATAAAGATCTCTCATTTTTTTTTTCCATTAAGCCTAACTAGTGAAATAAAAACAAGAAACGAAAAGATTTAATTGCAAGATCTAAAGAAGATACCTTCAAGCACTCACCTCCCCAACAACAATGCTAGAAATTAGCTTCGTCGTCGGAGTGTGAGTACCGTTTACCTTACCTCCCCGGCAAAGGCGCCAAAAAAGAGCTTGATGTCTACTACACGCTTCTATTCTTGTAGACTTGTTGGGCCTCCAAACGCAGAGGTTTGTAGGATAGCGGCAATTTTCCCTTAAGTGAGTAACCCAAGGTTTATCGAATCCATGGGAGGTAGAGGTCAAAGATATCCCTCTCAAGCAACCCTGCAATTAAGATACAAGAAGTCTCTTGTGTCCCCAACACACCAAATACAATTGTCAGTTGTATAGGTGCACTAGTTTGGCGAAGAGATGGTAAAATGCAAGTGATATGGATGGTAAAAGGTGATTTTGTAATTCTGTAATAAACATGGCAGCAAACAAACAAGTGACAAAAGTGACCAAAAACGGTGTATCAATGCTTGGAAACAAGGCCTAGGCTTCATACTTTCACTAGTGACTACTCTCAACATCATTAACATAATTAAACGCATGATAGTTCCCACAAAAATACATGTGTGGTAGACGTTACTCGGAGATCATTCTTTTGTGGATCAAATAGGATGAGCATTGCGTAGGGCTACGAAAAGCACACCTTAAAGTTCGTATTCCACGTCTATGGACACTTCATGCTGTCACTATCCGCATCCAAAGATAGTACTAGCAAACACCACAACCTATTTCTTGAATAGTCTCTTTCTTCAATAACACAAGCATCAAGAAACCTCATGATCTATTCAATCCAACAAATAAAGAACAAACTCATGATGAAGATCCTTCCAATCTATTATCCATAGAGTCACACACGGCACCCATCCTGTCACCGACGTACCATGATCACAACGGTGGCTCCGGAAATTGTACTAAATAACACCACTTGAGCAACATCATATCCATTACACATAGGGAAACATCATGTATTCAACTACACTAACAAAGCTCATGATCACAACGAAGATCACATCATGGGAGAGAGATAACTACATAGCTACTTGTATAAGCCTCAGCCCCGGTGAGGGACTACTCCCTCCTCATCGCGGGACTACTAGGAAACTAGCTATAGGTGGAAACTAATTTTGTGGCGCACCAAATAGCCATGTGCCACAGAAATATTTTCTGTGGCGCACCAAATAGCCATGCGCGATAGAAAATTTGGAATTCTGTGGCGCATGGGTCCAGATGCGCGACAGAAATATGGCTTTCTGTGGCGCATGGGTCTAGATGCGCCACAGAAAGCCACATTTCTGTGGCGCATCTAGACCCATGCGCCACAGAAATATGGTGGGCCCCGGCACCAATGATTGGGGGGGAGCCATTTCTGTGGCGCATGGGGCCACATGCACCACAGAAATGTGGCTTTCTGTGGCGCATTCTTCTACATGCGCCACATAAAGTGACATTTCGGTGGCGCATGTGGCCCCATGCGCCACAGAATTTTTGAAACCAGATCCCACCACCCCCCTGGATCGCCTTTTCAGTTTTGCACCAAGTGAAAGAAAGTGATAAAAAATTCAATTTTTTTTCAGATTCTCAAAATTCCAAACGAAAAAAGTTATGGCCAACAGAAGAATTTTTCCAGCAAAAATAAAAAAATAAAAAAATAAAAAAGACAATTCTCTGGCGCATATGTAGCCCATGCGCCACAGAATTGTGGGATTCAAATTTTGAATCCCGCGGTCGGCGCCACCTTCTCTCCCTCTCTTTTCCCCTTCTCTCCTCCACTTCTCCTCTCCCCTTCTCCTCTACTCCACTTCTCCTCTCCTCTACTTCTCCTCCCTCCTCCTTCTCTTCTCCTCTCCTCTCCTCCACATCTTCTCTCCTCCTCCTCCACCTCCACCTCCGGCGACCTCCTCCACAACTTCGGCGAAGTCTATGCACTTGTGTATGATTAGGGTTGTTGATAACACAAACATTGGAGGAGGACCAGAGAAGCAACAAGAATCGGAGTACGACGTCACCTATGGCGCGAGGGAGGAGCGGGAGGAATGCGCAAGGAAGGATGACGAAGAGGGTTCAGACAGCCCGGCCAGGCCGACCAGGGAACCGAAGCTCCCGGCCTCCAAGTCGCAGAGAGGCCGGCCTCAGCCCGGCCTAGGCCGGGCATGCACCCGAAGCTCCCGGCCTCCAACTCGCAGGAAGGCCGGCCTCAGCCCGGCCTGGGCCGGGCAGGTACCCGAAGCTCCCGGCCTCTCATTCGCAGGAAGGCCGGCCTCAGCCGGCCTCCGCCCCGGCCAGGCCGGTTTGCCTGCCATGCAAATCCCAGCCCGGCCTTGGCCTGGCCTCAGCCCGGCCTGGACCCGACCTGCGCGCCAGATTTGGACCGAACCAGTTTTGGTCGGTTTGTATTCGTTTTTGGGTCGAACCAAACCCTGTTTGAGTCGGTTTGAGTGTTTCCCTGGTCCTAGGACTCCTATAAAAGGCTAGGGCCGGCGGCTAGGTCAAGGGTAGACTACGTTTTGATTAAACCCTAGATTGGATTGCTAAGCATTCATCTATACTAGAATTCCTCTTTGTTTCGATCGGGAATTCACCCCTCCACTTTGTTTCGATCTGGAGGTTATTGCTACCAAAGTTTGAGTGTGATCTGTTGTTCCACTGGGAATTAGTAGATTGCAGAAACCGCTTCGTGGTCGGCGGCTACGTTGCATTGGTGTGAGGCGTCACGAATATCCATTGGGTTGAAGAGCTGTTGCACTGGCAACAGGGGAGCAGCCGGAGAGTTCGTCGGAATATCGCAAGTTACCTACCATCATCTTCCATCTACCATCGCTCATTGAGAAGATCGGGCCACCCCTTATCAGCTCTTCATCGACATGCCTTCCTCCGGGATGATTTGTGAGTAGTCTCACCTTGGACTACGGGTCCATGTCAGTAGCTGGACGGTAGTCTCTCTCTCTTGTGCTTCATGTCTTATGATCTTGTGAGCTGCCTAACATGATCAAGATTGATTATTGTAATGCTATGTGATGTGTTTGCTGGGATCCGATGGATTATGAAGTTATGCTCAGATTGTGCATGATTCTTATATGAGTAATTTATGTTCTTGCATGCTCTCCGATGTGCGTAGTTACTTTGGCCAAGTGATTGTGTGTATCTCCAAGAGAGGGTATTTATGCTAGATAGTGGGTTCATGCCCCCTTTTGTTCCTGGGCACGAGTGACAGAAACATCTAAGGGCGAGGGTGTGCTGTTGCTACTAAGGGTAAAATAGTGGTGTTAATGTCTATTTTGATATTAGTATTGCTTACATCATGCACTTTACTTAATGCAATTGTCTGTTGCTTGCAACTTAATACCGTTGGGTGACAGGCTGGATAGCGATCCCACGGTAGATGTAATGCCCCGGGGTTTTTCCCCAAATTAGAATTGCCTGTTATTTTATTTTTACATCATCATGACATCATCATCATATCACCTTGCATAGTTTTGACAAAATAATAAAATCATAAACTCTAAAATATATTTTTCAAACCCTATTTTTCTTTTCAAAATTAATCCTAGGGTTTAATAAGTCCGACCCTCCCTCCTTTTCTAAATTTTTAACAAACCCCAAAATAATAATGGGAATATTTATGTCAAATCAAACTAAAGCTTTTTGAATTATTTTGGAAAACCTTTTTTTTATTTTTTTATTTTTGCAAATCTTCCCCCTATCCTTTCTTTCCCTCTCTTCTTTCTCTCTTTTTCTTTCTCCCCTTTTCCAATTCTTAATTTGGGAAATTTCTGAAATTTCTAAAGGGCAGCAGCCCAAGACCAGCCGGAGCCCACCTTTTTCTTCCTGGCCCCTCTCTCTTCCTTCCAGCCCAAGCCCACCTTACCCCTTCGATCCTTGTCGTCTTCCTCGTCTCACGCCCGGAGCGTGACCTTCTCCCGTGGCCAACGTCAGCAGCTCCACCACCACGCCTCCCTCCTCTCCTCCCCTATAAAGTCTCCCCTCTCCCCTCTAGAAACCCTAGCCCCTCTCCCCTTCCCTTCTGCCGCCGCCACCAGATCCCTTCCTCCCCTCTCTCTGTTCTTCCCCACCTTTTCTTTTCTTCCCGAGAGAGAGACGAGAGAACCTCCATGGACGTCGCGACCTCGAGCCTCGTTGGGCTCAGTGGAAATGTACGGGACATGTGCACCGCCATGCCCCATCTTCGTCACCAAGCCAAGGATCAGTAAGTGCAGCAACGCGCCGAAAACGAGGACGTCTTCTTCCGGTAGCTACCAATCTTCTCCGACTCCGGCCGTTCATCTCCGTCGTCCTCAAGCCCGGCTTCCGTGTCTACAAGCTGCGCCTCTTCGTCCTCTACGTCCTCGTCCACTGGAGCGTGCTGGGATGTAGCGGAGCGTCTTCCTCGACGTCGTCCGCCCGGAGCACGCCAGGACCGCCGTCGTCTTCCTCAACTGCAGCATGTCACCGTCGTCCCCGAGCCGTTCGACCACACCAGCACCCTCGCGGTGAGCCGCCTCACCTATCCCCGCCCTTCCCCGTCTCGATCTCGTCATGTACCTTTCGAATCCCGGGGAGGACCTTCGGCCACCACGGCAGTGAGCTCGACCTCGAGCTGCAGCTCCTCGTCCTGCCTCCTGCACGCCTCGTGCAGCACCCCAGCACCACACGCACGCACCTAGCACCCAGTCACACACCCAGCTTGCACCCTCTGCTTCCTTGCGCACATCGGAGCTCCCGATCATGCCAAGAACCGACCGTCCGCTGCAGATCGTTCCCGTTTCTGAACCTGAAAAATCCCAAGTCTGAACCTCCCATTTAAGTTCAGTTAACATCGCTTCTTGTGCTTCATGTTAGCCACGAGCCTTTTTCTATCACCAATCATAGCCGTAGCCCAGTGGCTTGTTCCCTATTCCCCAAATAGATCAGCCCAAGTTCGATCCCTACGGCCACCAATTCCGACCCTGTTTTCTGTTTTATTTATTCTTTTTGCAAAATGTTTCAAATCATATCTTTTAATTCATAAGCCCAAATTAAAAGTGTCATATATGAAAATTTATCAGAAAAATGCAAGGAATGTTAATATGCCATTCATTCACATGTTTGCATCATATAGTTTGCATCTTAGTTGTGTTCTATAAAAATCACCTAACTAATTAAATATGGAATGTGTGGGTTTAAATTTAAAATAATGCCCTATTCCATTTAATTTTGCATAGATCACCAATGTTTTGTCTTCAACATGCTAACAACATTTAATTTTGATGGTTAGAAAAATAACTTGAACCATATAATTATATGTCGGAATCTCGGTTCCGTTTAATTTTGTTAAGAAGCATCTCTCATGTCTTGCCATGTCATGCATGCATTGCATCAACATGCCGCTTCTTTTGCCGTAGTAGTAAAATACATCTTTTGCGCTTCCAGTGTTCGTTGCTTCTTCGGGAATAGGACGTTGAGTTGATGTGAGCAACGACAGGTTCTGCTACCTCTACTGGATTGCAGGCAAGTGATACTCACTTGTTATCTTTGTTTGTTTTCTGTCTCTTACACCTCCTATCTTTTGTTCCTTTCTAGCCATATATTGCGATGCTTGTGTCTCGATCCTATTTGCATGTTTACCTTGCAGCCATGACATAGCCACCCCTCCACATCCTATTAACCTGTTGCTTGTTTACCTTGTTGACCTTGCGAGTCGTAGTGCATGCTTAGGTTGTTTTTCTCGAGTCTTGTTATCTTTATCTAGTCTTCCTTTAATATGATAGTTGGGTTAAATTCACATGATAATCTTTAATGTTTGGCGATGGGATATAATTAATAAAGATAAGGCACCGGCGGAAGGCCAATCGTGGTGATTTGTTCTGCTAGTGTCGCCTAGGACCCGAGTTCTTGTCCTCTGATCCAAGACTGAGCGCACTACCCACATGTGGGAGGAAATGGGACTCCCCTCGACCTAGTACCGGATCTGCAGCCTTGTCCAGGGCGCCATAAGTAGTTCGGGTGTTTCCATTTGCGCGGCGCTTTATTTTGTTGCAGGTACGGATGGGACGCCTCCGGGACTTATACGATGATGGTTACTTACGGTAGGGCTTGCAGCACGTGGCGTTTATCGCATGTGGAAGGAGGGGCAATCGTATGAGTGTTCCCTCCCGACACCGTCCTCGCATCGGCTAAGTCCACCTCGGAGCTTCGGCCGGACTTTCAAGGTGGGGCAGACTTAGCTAGGTGGTTCCCTGGACAAGTGTGGTAGTGAAGGAAAGTGTAGCGTCGGATACCCTGCCGGCACACCTTAGGAAGTGTGCTAATAGCTGGCAACAAGGGTTGAAGTGCGTGTGGTTACATTTGTGCACCCCTGCAGGGTTAAATCTTTTCGAAAAGCCGTGTACGCGGTTATGGACGACTTGGTGATGATGCTGGCTAACAAGATCATAGACAACTTACACCTGATGTTAATAACTTGATTAGTAAGATAGAGCTACTTCAATAATAAATTATAAAATTTGCCAACTGTGTGAGTGCCTTTGGGCTTGCTGCTCGTGGTTAACCGGGCTGGTAAGGAATTGGTTGGGTATGTTTGGTGTTAGCATAGTTGGTTACCTATGCGCTCTCTTACCTTCTCTCTATTAGACGAAAGTTGTAGCGTGTCTCTATAAGTTGTTAGTGTTGCTTGCCGCCGCCTCAATCGCTAACCCTCTTTCCCCGGAATTCCAGCTTTGATATCTTGTGAGTATTACTTGCCAGTACTTCTACTAGTACTGACCCCTTCGGGGCTGCTATTCCAATGCAGGCAATAGGTTTGAAGTCTGACGACGTTTGCTTGGGAATCCCTCCGGCTAGGCTTGGCCTGGGCAGGGATATGGTGCCTTTGATTATCTTCAGGACTCTTAGTCCATGTTGTATCTTGTCCGTAGTCGGACACTACCTGCTTCCGTTGTTATTTGGATCTTTGTATTGTATCTTTTGTTCTTGACTCGGTGAGTCGTTGTTGTATATAAATGTTCTTTTGTGGGTTCCATCGAGAACTGTTGTAATGTTATCACAATTCCACCCGCATAACGTGTGTGTTGCGACGTGCACGTTATGCATGGTGGGCGTCCTAGGATCGTTATTATGCGGATTTGGCGGAAATCGCTAAGTCTGTATAGTGCCGATCCCGGGGCGTTACAGTAGACTATTTAGACAAAGACGCAGTTGGACTCAACGGTCTTTGTTCCTTGTCGTGATGCCTCCATAAATATTATCATGTCCTTTTTGTCTTAGCTAAATTGGGTTTGTGTCATAATCTTGTCAATTGCCTAGCTGTAATTCGTTCACCCATCACATGCATATTTTATTTACTTGAGAGACTCCACTAGTGAACCCATGGCCCCCGGTCCATCTTTTTACATTGTTTTCAACATTATTTACTTGCTTTTAATCATCATTACTCCTCTGATCACTTTTCATATTTTATCTATTTCATCATACAATTAACCGCTTTGTGTTCTGCGAGACCGGAGAGATTGACAACCTCTCCGCCGTTGGGGGCAAAGTATTTTGGTTGAGTGTGTGCAGGTCCACGTCTGTTGAAGGTTAAGCGCCAGAGATCTTCAACATTCACCTCATTGTTGATTTCAAAGTCCTACTGGTTCGATAAACCTCGGTTCGTTAAACGAGGGAAAACTGCTACTAGCTACAATTCCGCCTTCGCTTGGGGCACCATCCAACTTATTAATATCCACCATCAAGCAGTTTTCTGGCGCCGTTGCCGGGGACTTTGGAGCTACAGCAAGGGGAGTCTCATACTCTCAATCTCTTTACTTTGTTTTTGTCTTGCTTGCTTTATATCTCGTTTAGTTTATTTTCCTATTCCAAAATTTTAAAACCCCAAAAATATTAGTGTAGTCTTTTATCCTGTTTTATTAGTATGCTTAGTTTTTTGGTTGTTCTTAATGGTTAACTTCTTTGAAATTAGATCTTATTGTCAAGGCGGGTTCATGGAGGATCAACAAGAATATTATAAGGAATACCGCTTGTCACAAAAAGGGATGCACTTATGGAAAATAATTAATACTCTAAACAATTATGCTAGAGACTTGTGCTTAAATTATGATATATCTTATTGCTCTGATGAGTCTAGTTGTAGCATGAATTTTAAACACCTTCCTTTTCAATGTGCTAGTAATGATAATGAAACCTTAGCATCTTATGCTAAGGGAAACTATGATTTTTATGATGTGAAACCTATTGAAGAATTTATTGCGTGGAAGGGTGCTTATGAAATTTCTTCTTTGATTGAATATAATGATGATGCTCCTTATAAATCTGAAAGTTTTGCTATACTTAATTATTGCATGGATAATTACAAAGATGAAAATTGTTATATTACTGAATATCTTAAGGGTTTATCTCCCCCAGAAAAAGAGACTAATGCCGTGCAGGAGCCTATGGAAGAAGAAATTATTGAAACTGAAAGCTCATTGGATGAAAATGAGGAGGAGAGTGACGAACAAGAGGAGGAAGAATGGAGTAGCTACCCATCTCTATCTTCTAATGAGAGTAACTCTCTAGCTCATACATTATTTGATTGTCCTCACTCCTTACAAAATGAGAATGAATGCTATGATCCCATTGATTCTTTTGAAACATCCCTTTTTGATAAAAATGATCTTGTTATTTATGATAATCCGTGCTATATTGATAAATCCTATGATAATCCTTTATTTGTTCCTACCATTGAGATACATGTTAATGAAGAGTTGTGCTTAGAAAGTTTATATGATAATGCTCTTGACGATGGTCCTATGTTACTTGATGATAAACATTATAATTCTATTGAAAGTGGGTTTGATCCCACTATTTTTGAGATGGACCGAAATTATGTGCTTGTAGATCACGAAAAGCCTATTTTAAGTGATAGATATATTGTTGAGTTTGTTCATGATGTTACTGAAAATTATTATGAGAGAGGAAAATATGGTTGTTGGAGTTCTCATGTTACTAAGACGCCTCTCTTTTTGTTGCAAGTTTTGAAGTTGCACTTGCTTTGTCTTCCTATGCTACTAGCTTTATGCTTCAATGAATTATTCTTGTACAAGATGCCTATGCATAGAAAGTGGGTTAGGCTTAAATATGTTTGGTATTTATTTCCTGATGCTCTCTTTTGTCAACTCTTATTCTTATTAGAGCATCATTTAAATCATTGCGTCTAGCTAAAAGGCGTTAAAGAAAAGCACTTGTTGGGAGGCAACCCATCTTTTACTTTCAGTTTGCCTTTTGTTTTTCTTGAGTCATGAAGTTATTACCTCTGTAGTAACTTCATTGTATCTTTTTCTTTTAGTTTTTTGTGCCAAGTTTAGCCTCTAATGCATTGAAAGTGCGAGGTATTGTGTTGCTGTCCAAAAACAGATTCTGTGCGCCTGTTGCACGAAAATCCTAAAATCGCCATAATTTTATCTTTTTCTGATAATTTTTGACAGCAAGCCTGATGCTTTTATCTATCTTTCGTTAGTTTTAACGTTTTTTATTTGAGCTGCAGAAGTGCCACGAAAAATTCGATCTTTACAGACTGTTCAGATTTTGACAGATTCTGCTTTTATTTTGCATTTGTCTCTTTACCATCGTCATATGTGACACTCTAGGGGTGCAGTGCCACATTGAGGCTTAGTAAACTGTAGCTAATGTCTAATAAAGTTGGTTTGCAATTTGTCATGAGTTGAACACATGTGCGTTTTAATTTATGAGCACTAACCCTCTAATCAAATTATGAGAAGTTTTGTGTGAAGGGAGTTTTTAAGTCCAAAGGAGAGGAATAAGAAGAAATCGAGGATGGATCAAAGCTCAAGCTTGGGGATGCTCCCATGGCACCCCCTCTGAATATCAAGAACTATCAAGAGTTAAATCTTGGGGATGCCCAAGGCATCCCCCCATCTTCATCGACTATCATAAGGTCGTCTTCGTTGAACTTCGTTTTTATCACTTTACATATTATGTGCTATGCTTGGAGCATCTTTTTACTTTCAGTTTTATTTGTTTGTTTGCTGGTCATATCTTTGTTGGATCCTAGCTTTATTTGTGTGGGAGAGAGACACGCTCCGCTTTTTCGTTTGAATACTCCTTTGCTTCGCTTATATCTTTTTGAGTATTCTTAGCTACTGTTTGTTTTCTAGTAAGCTCTCGCTTTTAGCTTTTATCTTGTTTAGAGCTGCTAGTTGTTAAGTTAAACTCTCTTGTTCTTCACTTATATTTGTTGAGAGTTGTTTTGGTTGCTTGGTTAATGTGTTAGATCGGAAAAATGCTATGCATGTGGCAGTAGTATGAAATAGAAAAAACCTGCATAATCTTGTAGATCACTATGTGGATAATTTGATACTATTCAATTGTTTTGAGGCACTAAAATAACTAATGGTTAAAATGTGTTGGTTAATGGTGTTAGAGCTGATTAGTGGAGAGGTGTTATTAAAGCATGGAGCTATACTTTTCTGAACTAAACAACCTAAGTCAACAATGCTAATGTGTCATGAATTCTACTAAGTTGAAAATAAGTCCCTAATGGGTAGTTACTGCAACGGTCGGGGAAGCCAACGGGGCACTTGTGACGCCGCCACGATCCCTCACGGGGTGTCTCTAACCATTTGTGGAACATTGAAACTGCTAGTTGTTTGCAATATACGAAATGCATTGTGAGCTTTGGTTTTCGGCACTTCCACTTTCATATTTTGCTAGCCTCTTCGGTGCTGCGCAATGCCTTCTCTCACATTGAGATTGGTGCATACTTCGCGAGTACATCCAACTCCGTGGGAGAACTTCATCCTGTTCTCCTACACATAAGCCAACTATCTTCCTCAAAACAGCCACCATACCTACCTACCACGGCATTTCCATAGCCGTTCCGAGATACATTGCCATGCAACATCCATCATTACATTACATGACTTGATGTCGTCCTTCATTATCATATAGTTTGCTTGATCATTGAGTTACTATGCAGCGTGGCTTGCCACATGTTCTACATTTTTTATTTTTCCACACTACGCTCGATCATGCATATCTTCTTTTATACATCATGTATTAGTCTTATGAGTTATGAGTACCAAAAGTGTGATGATCATCTTGTAAAAATAGAGTGTTCCCCTACCTGTGAGCATATTGAAAAGAGTCCAAAGTGGCCACATAAAAGAGTCCAAAAGAGACCAATGAGAGAAAATTTAAAAGAGCCACGGAGGCCACAATAAAAAAAAAGAAGAGAAATATAAAAGAGAGAGGGGGCAGCACTACTATCCTTTATTCCACACTTGTGCTAGTAGCACCTACACTTCATTATAGAGAGTTTTCATGTTTTCATTTGTATAACTATGTGGGGAATTAACGTTATAGAACTTGGCTTGTATATTCCAAGGATGAGATCCTCCTCAAGTGAGCTCTAGGTCTTCATGAGCAAGCAAGTTGGATGCACCCCCACTAGTTCCATCGGAGAGCTTTCATACACTTATAGTTCTATGTGCATCCGTTGCATGGCAATCACTACTCCTCATACAGTGTCAACTACGGGACTTCCTTCTGTCTTGTGGTTAACTTCTCCACTGTTTGAGCCTTTCTTTTTGACCTTACAAACCTCCATTATTGTTCTCTTTGCCATAACATCATGGTGCCAAAGCCACTTCTTACTTACACTAGTTGAGTAGACTTCGAAACAGTTGATTTGTGAAGTAGATGGATTAGGACACCTGACTTGAGCTTGGCTATTTTCATGAATGACTAATTAGATGCTTTGAAGAATGATTGATACTTTACATTGGAGACATAATTCGCAATTCTTCTTTCTAAACCTTATGTATGGTTCCATGTCTCCAACGCACTTATTCATGAAAAGTTTCTAGCATTTGTTAGCTAACGTTTGTTAATCATTGTTTGCTTAATGTCAACTATAGACAATTGTTTTGGATCACCTTATTCACTTCATGTGCTTTGCATTACTATCTTGATCAAGATTGTGTTGGTAGCATGTCTCATCAAAAATTATTTGTTATCACTTACCTACTCGAGGACGAGTAGGAGTTAAGCCTGGGGATGTTGATACGTCTCAAACGTATCTATAATTTTTGAGTGATCCATGCTAGTTTTGTGATATTGTCACATGTTTTTACTGTTATTTATATCATTTTTATGCATTTTGTCGGACTAACCTATTGACAAGATGCCCAGTGCCAGTTCCCTGTTTTTGCTGTCTTTTTGTTTCAGAAATTTACCTCTGGAAATATTCTCGGAATTGGACGAAAATTTACGGGGATTATTTTTACGCCAAGACGAAGACGTAGTTCGAAGGGAAGCCTAGGAGGCGACCCACAGGGCACACGCGGGTGCCAGCCGGGGCCCAGGGGTGATCCGCGGGTGGGGCCCGCCCCTGCCCTGTGGGCACCTCCTCGGCCCCCTCCGACTCCTATAAAATCACAATTAACCTAAAAACATCGAGGCGGCGATTATTTTCCAAAAACTCGACCCCGACGCGCCGTCACCGAAAACCCTAGTTCGGGGTCCAATCTGAAGCTGATCCCGGCACTCTGCCGGAGGGGAGATCGATCCCGAAGGGCTCTTCATCGACATGCCTTCCTCCGGGACGATTTGTGAGTAGTCTCACCTTGGACTACGGGTCCATGGCAGTAGCTAGATGGTAGTGTCTCTCTCTTGTGCTTCATGTCTTATGATCTTGTGAGCTGCCTAACATGATCAAGATCGATTATTGTAATGCTATGTGATGTGTTTGCTGGGATCCGATGGATTATGAAGTTATGTTCAGATTGTGCATGATTCTTATGTGAGTAATTTATGTTCTTGCATGCTCTCCGATGTTCGTAGTTACTTTGGCCAAGTGATTGTGTGTATCTCCAAGAGAGGGTATTTATGCTAGATAGTGGGTTCATGCCCCCTTTTGTTCCTGGGCACGAGTGACAGAAACGTCTAAGGGCGAGGGTGTGCTATTGCTACTAAGGGTAAAACAGCGGTGTTAATGTCTATTTTGATATTAGTATTGCTTACATCATGCACTTTACTGAATGCAATTGTCTGTTGCTTGCAACTTAATACCGTTGGGTGACAGGCTGGATAGCGATCCCACGGTGGACTATTTAGACAAAGACGCAGTTGGACTCAACGGTCTTTGTTCCTTGTCGTGATGCCTCCATAACTATTATCATGTCCTTTTTGTCATAGCTAAATTGGGTTTGTGTCATAATCTTGTCAATTGCCTAGCTGTAATTCGTTCACCCATCACATGCATATTTTATTTACTTGAGAGACTCCACTAGTGAACCCATGGCCCCCAGTCCATATTTTTACATTGTTTTCAACCTTATTTACTTGCTTTTAATCATCATTACTCCTCTGGTCACTTTTCATATTTTATCTATTTCATCATACAATTAACCGCTTTGTGTTCTGCGAGACCGGAGAGATTGACAACCTCTCCGCCGTTGGGGGCAAAGTATTTTGGGTGAGTGTGTGCAGGTCCACGTCTGTTGAAGGTTAAGCGCCAGAGATTTTCAACATTCACCTCGTTGTTGATTTCAATGTCCTACTGGTTCGATAAACCTCGGTTCGTTAAACGAGGGAAAACTGCTACTAGCTACAATTCCGCCTTCGCTTGGGGCACCACCCAACTTATTAATATCCACCATCAGCGGGAGACTGAGACGCAGTGGATCTGGAGGGGAGCATCTCGGGGAGCCCAACGGGCGGCGGGTTGCGCCATATGGTCGCCGGAATCGCCGGCGGCGTGCACCGGAGCGGAGCACGATGGCGGCGCACGAGGGCAGCCAGCCATAGAGCACGGGAGGGAGCAAGAAGAGATCCTTCCGGACCGCGAGCTCACCCTGCAGACGCGTGCAGGGTCGGTGAGGCCAGAGGAGGTCGGAGGAGATGGCGTCGAGCTTGAAATCCAGCGGCCGGAGGCGGAGAGGAACGGCTCGATTCGGGAAGCTCAGCTCATCCGAGCTCAATTCCTTCGGTGGGGAAGAAAATGAGGTCAAGGCGGAGCTGGTGGACATGGTGGCGAGGCTGAAGGAGGTGCGGTGGTGACGGAAGCTTCCGCGGCAGCTACCGGTGGCGTTCGGGACGCCAACGGCATTCTCACGATTGAAGGAATCTCGGCAAGCGTCGCTTGCACCATGACGACGAGGATGACGAGGCGGACCTCGTGGACAAGATGGCGGAGCTCGGCTCGGCCTGGAACGACGGTGATTCGACGGGGACGGTGGCGGCCCGTACGGTTAGGGTTAGAGTTTTGTGTCGCTTTCGTGGGTGAGGAAGAGGGCGAGGGGAAGTAGAGGCGAGGCGAGGAGGAGAGTGAGATGGAGACGGCATCGAGGTCCTTATCCTTGAGAACAAGCAAGGAGGAAGGAGGTGGCAACATGACGGCGGCGACGTCCTTCTAGCCAGAGGAGGAAGAAAAGAAAAGAAACTTTCTGGAAAACCCCTGGACTTCTTTGTAATTAGGAAAACTTTGGAACAGAAACTTCCTGCATTGTTTTAGTGCTTTTAGACAAGCCCAAAAATTATGAGAAAATTCATGGAGGCTCCTAATATTATAGAGAGGCTCAACATATTTTTGCTTTGAATTTTTGAAACACTTTTGTCACATTTGAAAATAGAGGGAAGTTTTAGTCATTTGAATGTTTTCTTCTTTGTGCTAAAGTAGCAAATTTTTCTTAGGGCAAAAATAATGCATGAAATGCTCTTGATTAAATATTTACACTTTAATACAAACATGGGTTGTTACATCTGGCTTCCCTCCGTTCGAGTTCGTCGTAGATCTGGACAGCAGGCTACGCAGCCGGCTCCATCTGCCGGACTCCTTCGCGGCGGCGGTGGATTCGGACGACGGCTGGCCCACCAGCTTCTGGTTGCAGGTGGACGGCTGCCCCAACGGCCCCTCCTAGGTCGAAGTGGAGTGCACCGTCGACAACTTCATGCTCATGGGCCAGGGATGGAAGGCGTTTGCACGCTCGTGTCACCTAACCCGGGGGGCAGTACTTGGCGTTCGAGTATGACGGAGACGCGACGCTCTCCGTGAAGATCTTCCGGGCCAAAGGAGGACGCGTGGACTGCTACGCGGAGAGCGACAGCAGCAGCCGTAGCATCGCCTACGACGATGAGGACGATGATGAAGATGAAGAAAACTCCGACCACATCAAGCTCGAGAGGAGCATGCCTTCCTGAGGAGGCATGGGGCGGCACTGAAGCAGCGGCCTCGAAGATGTCCGTGACCTCCTTCTTGGTGGCCTCGTCGACGTACTTCTGGAAGTAGCGCCTTCCATTAGGCGGTGGTGCTTCCTGCTCGCGTAGGAGACAACCTTTTCTTGTAAAAAGTAGGTCCTTTTGTAGCTCTTGAGATGACGGAGAACTTGTATCCTTGATGTCGCTTTGCCTTCGGGTTGAATTGGTGTGAATGAGAACGGTTTTTTGCAAAACGCACCCTGATTACTACACCAGTCGTACCGCCGAGGGCAAGTGGGGAGTGAAAGGCCTATAAAAGGCTCTCCAGCCCCCAAGCTCCTCAGCATCTTCTGACTCCTTTCTCCTTCTTGCTTCTTGCTCTCTCTGCCCCTCCATAGTTCGCAGAGCAATGTCTGGGTAGGCAAAGATGTCCTTCTCCGGGACGTCGACGGCGGCGTCCGTGTATCTGGGCGTGGCGGAGGCATCCAGGGAAGCTGGGGCCCGTGCCGTTGGAGAGGAAGAAGAGGTGGTGTCGCGCCCCGCCCTTGCCAAGGGCATTTCGTGCCTGGTGGCCATCTCCGGTCCCGCGGCTCAGGAGGAGGCCCGGATGCGCGCCCTTCGGAGGGCTCAGCTTCTAGCGGCCTTGAGGGAGAAGACCGCGGGGATCCCGGGGGCGCCCGCGCTCTGGTTCGAGCTCGAAGCCATCGAACAGGTAAGTGCCACAGCTCCTTTGACCTCTTGCACCCGTGGGGACTGGTCTTGATCCTGACCGAGTTCGTTCCTTGCCACAGGCGGACGACGATGCCATGAGCAAGGTGGCGGCCGAGATGCTCTCTATGTTTTGCTGCTTGGTGCCTAGGCACGCAGGGAGGCCATAAGGTGCCTAAAAGTCCTTCCGGGTTCACTCCCTTTCCCCAGGCATCCCCGGGAATCGAGAGTTCTCCCGTCGGGCATGAAGAAATCAAGGACACGCAGCTAGGAGATCTAGCTCCGAGCTGGCCCTAGCAGCATAGGCTTAAATAGTTGCAGAACCGAATGTAAATTTAGAATTTTAATTCAGAATGTAAATTCGGATGAATGCAGAACCGAATGTAATTTATAATTTTAATTATTTAGGTGATATACATAATACAACTAAGTGCAACTATATGATGCAAACACGAAGCATGGATGGCATATTAATATTCTTTGCATTTTTCTCATAAAAATTCATATAACATACCTTGTAGTTCGAGTTATAGATCCAAAGATATGATTTAAAACATAATTTGCAAAAAGATTAAAAGGCAGAAGTCGTCCTTGCCTGGTTGCCATGGGGCAGATGAGGGGCCCATATGCCGGTCTTGAACCCTGGCCTTGTTCGCCTTCTTGGTGGGCCCACCGGTGGTGGACCCACTTTGACCGCATCAGGGGAACCCCGTGTTCCACTGTTGCGACAGTTGGAGCTATATCCAATTATGATTTAAAACATAATTTGCAAAAAGAATAAAAGGCAGAAAATTAAATGGAATTGGGACATCAATTTAATTAGATCCCACACATTCTATATTTTAATTATTTAGGTGATATACAAAATACAACTAAGTGCAACTATATGATGCAAACACGAAGCATGGATGGCATATTAATATTCTTTACATTTTTCTGATAAAAATTCATATAACATACTTTGTAGTTCGAGTTATAGATCCAAAGATATGATTTAAAACATAATTTGCTAAAAGAATAAAAAAGGCAGAAAAGGATGGCCTTTGGTGCTTCCAGCTGAATTCGAACTTGGGCCGAACTGGTGGAGGAGCTGAATTCGAACTTGGGTAGCGACTGGGCTATGCTCGGGTTTGTGATTGGATCTGAAGCCGACAGCATATGAATCACAGAAGCCGCTGTTTACTGAATTTTGACACACGGGTTCAGACTTTGGTTCAGAGAGACAACGACGGACGAACCGCAGCGAGCGCTGCTGGTTCTGCGTGGGCGCGGTGAACTCGAGGCATAGGGATGAGCTGATTGTGCGTAGGGTGTGCTGGTGTGTGTGGTGCAAGGGCGTGTGCGTGCAAGAGCAAGCAGGCAACCGCAGCAGCAGCTCGAGTGCGTGCGCGCAGACAGGGACCTACTGCCATGGCCGTGGTGGCCCGTGGCCATGGAGCACGGGCGCGAGCGGAACGACGTCCACGGCGTCAGATTCGCAGGGGAGGAAGGTGTAGAAGGTGCGGCTCACCTTGGGGAGGCTGATGGCGAGAGTAAAGGGCTTGAGGACGACGGAAACGGCCGGAACAGGTCGGGGAAAAAGAAGAAGACGAGCTCGGTGGCGAGGCTTCAGCGCGTCCCGGCATACTCCAGTGGACGAGGTCGTAGAGAGGGAGGTGCTGCAGCTCCTAGACATCTTGGCGAGGCGCGGGGTGGGAGGAAGACGACGAATTGCAGCGGGGAACGGCAGCCGGCCGCGACGAAGAAGGGGAGCTTGGCGACGATTGGTGGCGTCCCGTCATGATTCCTTCGACATGGAGGACCAGCGAGCCGCGGCGGATCTTGTGGGTGGCTCATCTCGGCTTGGGGAAGGCCATGGCCGCGGCGACGGAGAGGCAGCACCGATAGTGCTCTCGGTGGAGAAGAGACGAGAGAGGAGAAGGGAAAAGGGAGAGGGAGATAGTGGCGGCGGCGGGGAAAGGAGAAGGAAGAAGCTAGGGTTTCACGCAGAAACAAGGGGGCGGCTTTTATAGGCAGGGGTGGAGCAGGTGGGGAGCTGCCGTCGCGGTGGCATGGCGATGGTGACGGCACGGACGCTGGTTGGAGACGACGGCAAGGCAAGGGAGAGGAAGTGGGTTGGGCCGAAAGTAAAGAAAAAGAGGAGCTGGGCCGGAGGAAAGAGGAGATGGGCCAGAAGAAAAGGAGGAACAGAAAGAGAGAAGGCTGCGGCCCTTTTGAATTCCAGGTTTTTCCGAATTTGAGAATTGGGAAAAAGAGAAAGAGAGGAGAGGAAACGAAAGAGGGGAAAATAAAGGAGAGGAGGGTTTTTGCCAAAATAAAATAGGGTTTGCTAAAATAATATTTTGATTTATTTTTTTGAAAAATGTGCAAGGTGATGATGCATGATAACATGAGGATGCAAAAAGAAAAACAAGCAAATTCTAATTTGGGGAAAAAACCCCGGGATGTTACAGTCTTGTCTTCTGCTTGGTCCCTCCTCCCCTTCTCCTCCATGCCTTGGTCCTTGTCGTGTCTTGGATCACGGACACCGGGAGTAACGGATACCCCCTTTTTAGGTTTGGCAGGGGGCGCGAAGGAGGCTAGGAAACACCTTCCCCGGGAGCACCTCGCCAAGTTCTTCCGATCGACGTGCAAGCAAACAACATAGGGACACAAGGAGTTTACCTAGGTTCAGGCCGCCCAGAGGCTAACAGCCCTACTCCTACATGTCTTGATTGATTGGCTTATCATGGTGTAGCTTACAAGGTGGATCTCGGGTGAGAACCCGGAAGGTGGTGGCTAGAGGTAGACGACGAGCAGATCCTGACCCGGAGGAGATCACCTCTCGCTCTACCCTCTTCGCCCTAGCTAGTCTGGCTTGCCTTCTGCTTCGGTCCGTTCTTCCTCTCCTTTTCTCCTCCCCTCCTCACCATGCTTTGGTCCTCTTTTTATAGGCTAAGGGGATCCAACAGTGGCATGTGAGGAGTGTGGGGGGGGGGGGGGGGTTTTAGGCGAGAAAACCCCTCGGTGGCTTCTAGGAGGCGACGTGGCCTCTTCTGCCCCAAGTATTCCTCGAAGGGGTGAGGCGCAGCCGTCCACCTTTTGGAAAGCAGGGTGGACAGGGGCTGACACCCCCACCGGCCGTGTCCCCTCGCTGCGCCATCTCCTTCTTGGTGCCCAAGTCTTCTAGGAGCTTCCTGCCTGAGCTGGCAGGCTTATCCTCTTCGCCGTACGGAGGGGGATACCCGGGAGCGAGCCTGGCCTCCTGCCAGGCGTTTGGGCTCCGGGTCCTCCGCGTCGTTTGCCGGGTTGGGGGTGACCCCGGGAGGTCACCCGGTTCTTCAGCTGTGGTTTGTGGATGCCGTGCTTGTCAGGTACCCGCGGGGCAGGTGGGGCGGCCCACCTGCCAGTCTTGTCTCCTTGCCTTGTTCGTCTTCTTGGTGGGCCCACCGCTGGTGGACCCGCTTTGGCCACATAAGGGGAACCCCATGTTCCACTATTGTGACAGTAGCCCCTCGGCCATAGTCCCAACGGGTACGCTCTTGATCTGCCGGGGCTATGGCCAAAGAGATTGGTCAAAGTGGGTCCCCGGCGGCTTGTGTTGTCTGGACCGTCCCATCTGTCAGAGGGTGGAGTTATTCCGCTTGGGGGAATAACTGCGGACGCCTCCTCGATTCCTGGTAACGGAGGAAACGAAGAGACTGGCGGTGAGGGCGCAGCCAGGCTTTATAAAAGCAGGGGCTCGTCCTTCGCATCTCTATCCATCTGCTGCCTTCACCCCAACTCCGTGCTTCGCCGCCAGTATCCGCGACAATGGCGAGAGCAAAGAGGGGAGCTGGGCGCGCTCTTTCTTCTCCAGTGGTGGCGGCGACTGCCTCCAGCAGCCGCGGAAGGGTCACCTCCCGAGGCCGGGCGAGGCGTGGCCGCAGTGGTCATGGGGTCAGGGAACCTCCGTCCCCTTTCCCACGAAGCACGACTCACTCCGGCTTCCCATCATTCGAGTTCGTTGTAGATCTGAAAGGCAGACTTCGCCGCCGGCTCGGCCTGCCGGACTCCTTCGCGGCGGCGGTAGATTCGGATGGCGACAGGCCCACCAGCTTCTGGCTTCAAGTGGAGGGCTGTCCCAATGGCCCCTCCCGGAGCGACGCGTAGTACACCGTCGATGACTTCATGCTCCTGGGTCGGGGGTGGAAGTCATTCTCTCGGTCCCGTGACCTGTCCCAGGGGATGTACTTGGCGTTCGAGTACGACGGAGACATGATGCTCTCTGTGAAGATCTTCCGTGCTGATGGAGGGCGCGCGGAGTGCGGCGTGGAGAGCGACAGCAGCAGCTGCAGCCGCAGCTCCGACGAGGATGGGAAAGACTCGCCCAGCATCATGATCGAGGAGAGCTCGTCTTCCTGAAGGCGCGGGGCTCCGAAGGAGGCAGCCCCCGAAGATCTCCTTGACCTCCTTCTTGGCGGTCTCATCGTCGTACTTCTAGAAGTAGCGCCTTCCGTTGTGCGGTGGTGCTCCTTGTTAGTTAGGAGACGTCCTTTTTGTTGTAGATAGCAGGTCCCTCTATAGCCCGACGCGGCGACGTAGACCTTGTTTCCTTTAATAGCTTGGCCTTCGGGTTGAAATGGTGTGAATGAGAACGGGCTTTTTGCGAAACGCGTCCCCATTCCTGCCGACAGGTAGGTGGGGAGTGAGAGGCCTATAAAAGGTTCCTCAGCCCCCAGCCTCCTCAAGGCATCTTCCCTTCTGCTCCTCCCTTGCTTCTTTCCCCGCCCCTCCATAGATCGCAAGGCGATGTCTGGAGAAGCAGGGATATCCTTGTCCGGGATGTCGACAGTGGCGTCCGTCTTCCGAGGGTGGCGGAGGCTCCCAGAGGAGCTGGGGCCCGAGCCGCGGAAGAAGAAGAAGAGGTGGTGTCCCACCCCGCCGTACTCGGGACCTTGCGCGCTTGGCGGCCATCACTGGCCTCGCGGCGTAGGCGGAAACCCGTGAGCGAGACACCTGAAGGTCGCACCTGCTGGCAACCTTGAAGGAGAGGACCGCTGAGGTCCTGGGGCTGTCCCCACTCTGGGAAGAGCTCAAGGCCATAGATCAGGTGAACACCTAGGCCTTCTCGATTTCTTGCGCTTTCTTGGTTTGAACTTGGCCTTGAGCTGTCTCGTTCTTGCACCACAGGACGAGAGCTTCGCCATGGGTGAGGTGGCGAACGCGATCATCCACTTCTTAAGTTGTGGAGTGTCGGGGCTTGCATGGAGGCCACCTACTCCCGGAGGCGCCTGAAAGTCCTGCGCGGGTTCCCTCCCTCTTCCCAGGCGTCCCCGGGAATCGAGAGTTCACCCGGCGGGCATGAGAGAGACAAAACTGCACAGCTAGGAGACTTAGCTCAGAGCTGGCCTTAGTTGCACATGCATAATCTTGTACTTAGAAGGTTGCAGAATTCAAATGTAAATTCAGAATTTAAATTCACATGAATAAATCCTAGTCCTCAACTCCCGGGGTCATTTCCCAAGTCTTCCTTTGCACTAACGCGCCGTCAAGTTTCCAGAGGAGACCTCTTAGGTGCCAAGTACCCTTTCTGCATGCACCCACATTCGTTGCTAAGATGCTGACATAGTAGCAGTACCCCTAAGAGGGCTATACCTTCCGGGAGCCTACTCCACTATCCTCGGGTACTAGGCCAGAGGGAAACGGACCATTCGCCGGGGTGGACGCATTACCCCCGTGAAGGCTCTCATCAATTGTTAAGCATGCGCAGGTCGACGGTATATTGACTCCGAGCGAGATGTTATGCCTAAGTGCAGGATGCAGATGCAAAGACTTAGCTAATTTTATGCCGCGTCCTCTCTCCGCTCTGTCCCTCCCGGGTATCCAGCTCCTTAGTCATTTCCAGCCGTCCTTTCCTGTCCCGGGAAGGAGCTGCACACAACAAACTTTTAGTAGGAAAATAATGGACCCTCTTTCCAGGCCATGATGGTGTGTCATCCGAAGCAATCCGCAAGCAAAGTTACATGTGCATTTATGTGAAGAAGTTCTTCTCTTACACAGCACTGCCCGATTCCACCTTTCCGCGATAGTACGACACGATCGGGTGGTAGTGCCCAGCCGCTGGGTCACTCGCGCTCGACCCGTCAGCCACCGGCATCATGTCAGCCCCCTGCTTACGGGTTGCTAAGGATAACGCACTTTCATGCAAGGATTGAAGCTCACGGAATTGAAATGACTTATCTTTTATTCCCTCGGTGACGATTCTTACTCCCTATTACAGAATACTAGCCCCTTGGGCGTGCTTAGCGGATTCGATGTTGGGCGATTCATGTTCGTAATTAGGGGTAGAACTTGCGTAGATTCTCGATGTTCCAGGCGTTGCCTTCCGGCCTGCCTCCTTCGTCTTCTAGATAGACCGCTCCAGGCCTCAGGGTGTGAGTGACCCGGTAGGGTCCTTCCCACTTTGAAGACATCTTGTTCATGCCGTCTAGTTTTGCTTCTTGCGGAGTATCAGGTCTCCGGGTTGCAGTTCCCGGGAGCGGATATGGCGACTGTGATAGCGGCGGAGCCCTTGCTGGTATCGAGCGGACCGTAAGGAAGCTCGACACCTGACCTCTTCCAGCAGGTTTATGTCATTGATTCTTCTCTCCATCTGTGACTCTTCATCATATGCGAGTACCCGGGGGGATCCGTGCTTTAACTCCGTTGGCAAGACAGCTTCGGCTCCGTAGACGAGGAAAAAGGTTGTTTCTCCTGTTGCTCTGCTGGGTGTTCTTCTGAGGGACCATAATACGCTTGGTAGGTGACCAATCCAATTTTTTCCCTTGTCCTCCAGCTTGTCAAAGGCCTTGGTCTTCAAACCCTTCAGGACTTCCGCATTTGCTCGTTCCACTTGTCCGTTGCATCTTGGGTAGGACACCGAGGCGAAACACACCCTGATGCCCATTTCTTCGCAGAATTTGAGGAAAGCTTGACTTGTGAACTGAGTGCCATTGTCCGTTATGATTCTGTTTGGTACTCCGAAGCGATAGACGATTCCTTCGATGAACTTGATGGCGGCCTAGGTCGTCTGGCGTGGTACTGGCATCACTTCCACCCACTTTGTGAACTTGTCGATTGCTACGAAGAGGTATTCATGTCCTCCGACAGATTTTGGCACCTTGCCAACAATGTCTAGCCCCCAGACCGCGAATGGCCAGGAGATTGGTATGGGCTGCAGTGCTTGTGCTGGTTGGTGTATGTTCTTCGCGTAGTACTGGCAAGCTTCGCAGGTCCTGACCAGCTGTTCCGCATCATGAAGGACTGTTGGCCAGTAGAACCCTTGACGAAAAACCTTCCCTGCCAACGATCTTGATGCTACGTGACTTGAGCATGTGCCTTCATGGATGTCCTTCAGTAGTGCTCGGCCTTGTTCTTGTGGTATGCAGCGGAGCTTGACTACGTTGTCGCACCGTTGGTAGAGCTCGCTGTCAATTAAGACATAGAGCTTGGCTTGGCGAGCCACCCACTCGGCTTCGTGATCGTCCTCCGGGAGGGCATGCTCCGTCATGTGCTTGATGATGTTCTGGGCCCAGGGTGGGTGGGCTCCTTCAACCGGTAGCACCGCTCGGCCAGAAGGAAGCACAGCTTCTCCTGCCGTGGGTACTGCCAGGTCTTGGTCTTCCGGGTTGGCTACCCGTGTTGTCGATGTAGAAGGGTCGCCAGACCCCGGCGTTGATGGAGATCTTGACTTCAGCCTCTCGGGAGACACCGAAGGTTGCCTGAGCACCTCGATGTAAACGCCGGGAGGCACTGGCTCTCGCTTGGAGGCCAGCTGCCACAGCTCATCTGCGGACGTGTTCTCCTCCCGAGGGACGTACACGGCCCTGAAGCTGCAGAAGCGCCGCTGGAGCTTTCATACTTCCTCGACATGATATGCGCCTAGTAGCTAACGGGTTCTCCAGAGGGCTTCTCAGGTTGTACCTTAATATCAACGTGATTGGATGGCTTTCGAAGTACGGCCTCATTTTGTGGGAAGCAATGAGGATCGCCAGCAAGACTTTTTGCATCATGGGATACCGTTCCCGGGCGTCTCGCAGCACCGAACTTATGAAGTAGACCGGATGCTGCACCTTGCGGGTTGTCGAATCCTTGTCGGGCTCTGCTTCTTCCACGTCTTGGGCGTCCTGGGGTGTTGGTGAGGTAGCCCCCGACGGAGGCCCCTCGGGGAGAGGTTCTTACGCTGAGAGAGGCTCAGCGCCAGTGGGTTCCCGAGGCGCTTACCCTCGTTCTTGCTTGATTCCTTTGGTGGAGCATCTCACTCTGCTACTAGCACGGCACTGATCACCTGGTTGGTGGCAGCGATGTACAACAGCAGGGCTCCTTCTCGGCTGGTGCCACGAGGATTGGTGGTGAAGCGAGGTAGCGCTTGAGGGACTGAAGAGCTTCCTCGGCCTTAGGGGTCCATTCCACGGGGCCTATCTTCTTGAGTAACTTGAAGAACGGCAGGGCTCGCTCTCCAAGCCTTGAGATGAAGCGTCCGAGTCCAGTGATGCACCCGTTAAGGCGCTGTATGTCCTTGACCCGCCAGGGCACCTCCATACGCTCGATGGCCTTGATCTTGTCAGGTTTGGCTTCTATCCCCCGATGGGAGACCAGAAAACCCAGCAGCTTGCCAGATGGAACCCCGAACACGCACTTGTTGGGGTTGAGCTTGAAGTTGACCCGGCGGAGGTTGTTGAAGGTCTCATGTAGGTCTTGGACGAGGGAGTCCTTGCGCCGCGTTTTAACTACGATGTCGTCGATGTAGGCTTCAATGTTGCGGCCCAGCTGGGACCCAAGGCACGCCTACATAGCGCGCTGGAAGGTAGCATCGGCGTTCCGGAGACCGAATGGTATCCGGGTGTACCAGCCCTTGGGGGGTAATGAAGGCCGTGTTGTCCTGGTCTTCCACTGCCATCATGATCTGATGATACCCGGAGAAGGCATCCAGGAAACACAGCAACTCGCACCCGGCCGTGGAATCCATGATCGAGTCGATGCGCGGCAGAGGGAAAGGGTCTTTGGGGCAGGCCTTGTTTAGGTCGGTGAAGTCAATGCAGAGTCGCAGCTTAAAGGTCATGGGCTTTGGCACCACAACGGGGTTGGCAACCCAAGTCGGGTGAGGAACCACCGTGATGACGCCGACTTCTATCAGCTTGTCAATCTCGGCGACAATGAACTCCAGCTTCTCCTTGCTTTGTTACGTAGAACTTGCTTTACGGGGCGGGCGTCCGCGTTTACCGCCAGTTTGTGCTCAATCACCTCCTTGCATTGCAGAAAAGGTCCGAAATCCAAAGTACTCAGAAAAATACGAAAAAATTATAGAAATTCTATTTCGCCAGAAAACCCAGGGAGCCAGAAGGACTAATCCAGGAGTGGCACACAGCCCCCAGGAGGCACCCAGGCGCGGCCCAAGCTTGGCCGCGAGTGGGGCCCACCTCGTCGCTTTGTCCATCGCCTCACATCGCCCCTTCGCCTATATATTTGCTCCTAACCTAAAAACGCGAGAACATCAAAGGTTTTCTCCAGAAACGCATCTGAGCTCTGCCGCCACCAAAAACCCTGACCCGGGGGATAGAAGTTCCTGTTCCGGCACACTATCGGGATTGGGAATTGCCCCCGGAGCCATCTCCTTCGACTACGCCGCCTCCATGATGCTCCGTGAGTAGTTCCCCCATGGACTACGGGTTCTAGCTGTAGCTAGATAGTACTCTCCCTCTCCCATGTTGATCAATACAATAGTCTCATGAGCTGCATTACATGATTGAGATTCATCTGATGTAATCGGTGTTGTGTTTGTTGCGATCCGATAAATTGTGGAATTACGATCAAGTTTGTTCATCACTTATATCCATGTTTTATTTAAGATCTTGCATGCTCTCCGATCCTTGTGGTTTCCTTGATCACGTAATTACTTGTGGTATCTCCAAGAGGGAGTATTTATGCTAGATAGTAGGTTCATGCCTCTTTTTGTCTGAGCTCGGGTTAACAGAAACGATTAAGACTAAAGATGTGTTGTTGCTACTAGGGGTAAAACAACGGTGTTTACTTCCTTGTGTTTTTTCATTGCTTACAATATGCACCATGCTTATTGCAATGATTTGTTGCTTGCAACTTAATACTTCCGGGTGACATGCTGGATAGCGATCACGGGTTGGATTATTCGTCTGTAACAGCCCTAGTTTGGTACCCAAAAATTTGAGCCAAAATTTTCACTTTTTAATTTCCTTGCAACATGGCATACATGTTTAAATTGCTAATGTTAAATAAAGCAACACATGGAAATTATTAAAACAAAGGAAGCAAAAATCTTCCCTAAATTCCAAACCAAATGCATTCCTCAAATTGGCAAACCAAATTATGCTTGAATTTCCAATTTGTCCAGGAAGTTCCGAGAATACATTTTATAAATAATTTTCAAAGGCAATTTCTTGCCAAGCAAAGAAATAAAATTGAGAACTTAAAATTGGTTCAAATCTTTTCCTATTTTTGAAACCATGTTAAACAGTTCAAAAATTCAAAATAAAAATATTGTCGTGTCTTGGATCACGGACACTGGGAGTAAAGGATACCCCCTTTTTAGGTTCGGTATGCGGCGCAAAGGAGGCTGAGTAACGTCTTCCGCCCGGGGGCTTCGTCTACGCTCGAGATCTACGTACTAGCAAGCGTCACAGAGACACAAGGAGTCTACCCAGGTTTGGGCCGCCCGGAGGCTAACAACCCTACTCCTGCATCTCTGGATTGAGAGGTGTATCATGGTGTAGCTTTACAATGGTGGTCGTGGGTGAGAACCCGGGAGGTGTTGGCTAGAGGTTGAAGACGAGCAGATCCTGGCCCGGAGGAGATCACCTCTCGCCTATGCTACTCTTCGTCTTGTGCGCTATCTAGCCTAGCCTCCGACTCTCTGGAAATCCGTCCTTCTCCCTTGGGTGCCTCGGTCCTCCTTTTATAGGCTAAGGGGATACCACAGGTGCACCCTTGGGGCCGGAGGGGTTTTGGCGGGAAAACCCCTCCGGGTTCTTCTTAGGAGGCGACGTGGCCTCCTCTCATCCAAGTATTCTTCTCACAGGGGGTAGGTGAGGCCGCCCACCTTTTCCAGGGAGGACGGACAAAGGCTGACAGCTTTTCCGCCTCTGCCCCCCTTTGGCGCCTCCATCTTCTTGGCGCCCAAGTCTTCTAGGAGCCTCCAGCGAGGGCTGGCAAGCTTATCCTCTTTGCGCATTGGAGGTTGGTTCCTAGGGGTGAGGCTGGCCTCCTGCCGGGCGTCGGGGTCCCGGGACCTCCATGCCTTCTTCCGGGTCGAGGGGGGCCCGGAGGGTCCCCGGGTCCTTGCCTTGGTTGTCGATGCCGCGCGTGTCGGGACGGCCGTGGGGCAGATGGGGGGCCCATCTGCCAGTCTTGTGCCTTGTCCTTGAGTGCCTCCTTCGTGGGCCCATGTGCGATGGACCCACTTTGACCGCATCAGGGGAACCCCATGTTCCACTGTTGCGACAGTAGCCCCCGGGCATAGTCCCAGCGGCCACGCCCTTCTGCCGCCGGGGCTATGACCAAAAATAAGTCAAAGTGGGTCCCCAGCGTCAGGTCTTGACCGTCTCGTCACATCCGTCAGAACCGCGCACTACGGAGGTGCGCGTCCCACGGGTCTTCTGAACACTGTGATTCACGCGCACCGCCAATGCTCGCCTTGAATCTTCAGGGAGGAGACGATCGAACGGAAAGCCTCCTTGGTCACCGCGCCGGCCGGAGCAGTGGGACCATGGCGCGACGTGTGGGGAGCCTTATAAGCCACGGTTCCAAGGAACTGTAGCCGTTACTCCTTCCCAAACACAGAGATCTCGAAGTGCTGCCGGAGAGCACTTCGTCTTCACGTTTCGTAGCATACCGCAAATCTTCTTGGCCGCCGCGACGCTGTCCGCCTCTGCTCCGATGGCCAGGACCAAACAGAGCGCCCAGAAGAAGGCCGCCGGTGCCTCGCTCGTTAGGAGGCAGCCGCCTCCAAGGTCCGAGAAGTCGATGAAGAGATCGGAACGCGCTGCCGAAACGGCGGACATGCACCGCCAAACGGCCCTGTTCCCGAGCATCTACGCCTCAGATCCTGCGTTGCTGACGAAGGCTCGATTCGGGGCGGTGGCATCACAGGTGAGGGGGGACATGCCGGCCCGCGAGGCGATAGAGATTCTGCCGCCGGCCGAGGACCGGGAACCCACTCAGGTCCCCGTCTTCGACATCTTCGTCAGGATGGGGGTAGTTCCCCCATTCTCAGACTTCCTCCTTGAGATCCTGTAGGCGTATGATTTGAGCCTCCTGCATCTGACTCCAGGGGCCATCTTGGATCTGGCCGTCTTCGCTCACGCCTGCGAGGCGTTCGTCGGGGTAATGCCCTCCGTGGCATTGTTCTGACACTTCTTCTATCCCCGCGTGGGGAAAGAGGGATGGCTGGCAGGAGGGGTCACGTTCTGCTTCCGCCAGAACGTTAAGCAATTCTACCCCGAGATGGTGGTGAAGTCCAAGTGGGAGGAATGGAGGAACAACTGGTTCCTTGTCATCGTACCGGAGGCCCACGAGTGCCTCCAAGAACCGAAGAAGCACCCGGAGAGCCATGAACTCTGGAGGGGCCTAAGCCACCAGGACGTGTTTCTCTCGGCGGCGGTGTCCCGCTTCAAGATTCTGTGGTAGCAGGGGATTTCCGGGGCCGCTATTGTTGCGCACGCCTTGCGCAACTGCCTGGCTCCCTTGCAGAAGAGGCCTCACCCGGCCTAGAACTTTCGGGGTCTCCGGGACCCTTCTCGACTGCGAAACTCCGACATGCGTGACGAAGCCCTCTTTGACGCCATGAGGAAGATCTTTCCCCCCAACGCACCATATCAGCTGCCAGAGGGGGTCCTGCCCCTGAGCGAGGACCCAAAGAAGGCAGAGATCCTTGCGGAGATGCCGGAGTGCAATGCCCTCGGAATCATGGGCCGAGACGACGCCGGGCCCCAGAATCCCAAGGTCAGAGCTCGCAAGGTTAAGGTCCCCTCTAGCTCCGGCGAGGAAGAGGTGGCCTCCGAGTCCGAGGCGGAGAGCACGGAGGACTCCGAGGTGGAGTTCACCCGCTCCACCGAGGACAGTGACGGTGATGATGATGGCGACGACGAGGCCGCCCGCGACGAAGACGGGGAAGCGGGGGAAAAGGACTCTTACCCGCACCCAGCTGATGGACCCACCATGGTCCCGAGTCCGAAGACGAGCCCCCGGGCACCGCTTCGAAGAAGAGAGCGGTCCCGTGGGCATGGAGGTCGATGACGACACCTTCATCATCGCGCTGAGGCGCAAGGGGCAGCTCCGACGCCAGTCGCCGGCCCCGGAGCCTTCCCTCGCCACCAACATGATGCCTATGAGCCCGCACGGCTCCTCCGCCGGGTCCGTAGGCATGCCCGAGTCGCTGGGCCACAAGCGACCCCGCGGGTAAGCTTTCTTCTTGCTCGTCCTTGTTGCGCTGCTACTGAACTTAGGAGCCGCACCTCGGGGAAGTTTAACCAAAAGTCGTGGCAGGGGCCAAACTTCCCCGGAAGCCAGCAAGAGGCGGCGGGATGCGGCGGAACGCGACACGGCCACCAGCGCCGGTGTCCCCGGAGGGACTCAGACTGCTCCCATCCCGGAGAAGGTGCCTGGGGGCGACGCGCAGGAAAACTCCGGGATGCATCCGACCCCCGCGAAGGCTGGAGGAGCAGGGACTCTGGAGGTGGCAGGTAAGCCTCGTCCAATCGGACAAGTCTAACCTTGCCCCGCCCCCAACGACTTATCATTGTGCCTTGCTGAAACAGATACTTCGGTGGTCAGCAGGTTCCCGATGGGAGACCACGCTGTGACGACTCCGGACCAAGAGATGTCCAAAGCCGCGCCCGAGGCGACGGACGCGCGTCCGGGGGGCGAGCGCGCGGTGGTGCCTGGGCAAGGTCCGACCGTTGCAGGAAACGTGAACTGTCCGGGCACTCCGAACCTCCTGGATTGCTTGCTTATGATAGGGGAAGAGCTGGACACCTTTATCACCCTATCGACATGCTCCGGAGCGAGCGCCCAGATAGCCGCGCTGGCGGAGATCAAGGCGAACTTCTCCACGCGAAGCGGGAGAAGAAACATTACCGGGGATCCGCAGGGAGCAGCCCCCGAGGTTACGATTACGGGGGCGGACACTGAGGAGGCCGTAATCCGTGGGATTGACCAGCTGGTCCAGGAGATTGAGGCCAGGGAAGACGCACTGGCGCGTGCCAGTTCGCACGCCGAGGAGGCGATCAACAGAGCGGCGACCGAGTTGTCCCACCAGTGGAGCCTATTCTCAATCATGTGGAAAAGCATGGAGAAGAAGAGCAAAGGCAAGCGGGACGAACTTGCGCAAAGGGAGCAGCGGTTGGCAGCCAGAGAGGCTGAACTGACGACGGAGGCCAGAGCCCTGGAGCTCCAGAGGGAAAGGCTGAAGACAGAGGTCGAGCAGCGTCTCGCCAAGGCGGAGAAGAAGCATCAAACGGCGCTGGACGAGAAAGCCAGGGATGCCAGGGAAGCACAGCAGAAAGAGGCAGAGGCTCGGAAAGGCAGTCGAAGACGCCGAGAAGGGTCTCCTCGTGGAGAGAGACGTCACCCGCAAGCTGCGGGACCAGGCCAAGCTGGATGGCCAGAAAACTTCCGAGCTGGAGAAGTCCCTGAAGCTGAAGGAGGAGGGACTGTCGTCGCTGATGAACAAGCTCCTCGAACTGGAGGAGAAAAACTCCCGGGTGTCCTCGGAGCTGGCGGGAATCCACCAACAGGCAGAAGACGGATTCAAGAGCATCATCGCCGCCAGCGCAGATGTGGCGACGCAGGTGCTCCAACTGGACAGGCATGCCGAACTCTCCGGGTTGGCCCCGGACTGCCAAAGCCTCCCCGAAGTGACTGAGTTCCTCAAGAAGACGACGGCCTCCGTGGGTCTGCCAAGAACCGGATCGCAACCCAGTTGCGCACGGACCGGAATGGAGCCAGTCTTGATACGGAAACGCGCGTGATGGCATTGTTCCGGGAGGCGCACCCAAACGCCGCCATGCCCAACTTCGTGGTCGACAAGCCTTCCGAGGCCTCGCTCCAAGCCGTAGAAGACCTCGCGGCCGCATTGGCCGCAAAGATGTATCCTCTGCCGCCCCACTAGGCTCCCTGCATACCATTCGAGCACCTCGTGGCCAAAAAAACTGTTATGTCTGTCTTTGTATGTGATCATAACTTACGCTGCATTGTCCAAGAAACTTCTATGCTATTCTATTTGCGGGTGTTTTGGCTTTATCATGTTTCTTTTTCTCCACGTCTTTGAGAGATCCTCCCGAGATGTAAGCTTACTTGTGAGATCCTGACTGATCAGGCACATCTCCACAGGCCCTACCGATTCCCGAAAGGTCGCTCACCCACTCGGCTCGTACTCCTCCCGGGAAGTACCAGGTCTCTCACCGCTTCGTACTCCCGGGAGAGCCAGCCCCCTGGGGTGCTCAATCGACGGACAAGACGCGTTTCCAGTTTCAAACATAGTTTTATTCCCGCAAAATAGACAGCCAAAACATGACAAGGGTTCATATCAAGGATAACTTATCTCTTTGATTACACCGAGTCCCAAGTGATAACTCGTCTGGGTGCCCTTCTAGATGTCGCGGGTACCTCGCGCGGACCGAGCTCTTTGCTTTAACGTACCCCACGGGGTGGAAAGGAAGCAGCCTCCTCGACTCATGCGCACTGATCAGCCATGGTCCACAGGTCTTCCAGGGTGGCCACCGTGCGGGTTCTTAGCCTCTCCCGCATCATCGGGTTGCGGACGTTGGCATGGAAGACGGCGATAACGGAGATCTCTTGCAGGTCAGCCGGGGGAATACGGACAATGACACCCCGGAACCTCCAGATGAATCGGCGCAATGGTTCCTCAGGCCCTTGCTCTAGGCGATAGAGGTCAAGGACGGTCTCACCAGGATGCGGATCGCACCAGGATGCGGATCCGCCTGGGCCTCCATCCCCTCGCGAGAACGATGCTTGGGATTGGAGCTCTGGTTGACAGCCTCGCGGGTGGGATCCATGGGCCTCTTGCCATGGGGATCCCCTTGTCGTTCCTCCTCTGGGGGTGCTGGTGCCGGAGCGGCAGCTGCTTGGGTGCTGGTCGGGGCAGAACTGGTAGGAGCGTGGCAGTGGTTAGCATAGTCCAGCAGGTTTTCCAAACTTGCGATCCAGGCCCTCGCTCGGGGATCACTCTTGCACTACTCTGGCGGGTAGGAGAGAAGCACTCGGGCCGTGCCCAGCGCTTCTTCCAGCCCCCAGCTTCTTCGCGACGACTGCTGCGACGGCTCACCACGGACCTCCCGAGTGCCAGACATGGCCTTTGCCGGCCGAAGACGTGCCCATTCACCCAATCTCGATGAAACAGGAGAGGAGCTCGTGACAGATCTTGCCTCAACCGGAGAGCTCGACGTCGAACGTGACGAAGCGACGATCCAAGATCTTGCTAGAAGATCTAGGGAACTCGAAGCAGACCTCCTCGAAGATCTCAAAGCCGATGAAGAACTTGAGGAAGATCTCGACGAAGAACACGAAGCCGATGAAGAAGAAATCAGCACTTGCGCCCCCTACCTGGCGCGCCAGATGTCGTGTCTTGGATCACGGACACCGGGAGTAAAGGATACCCTCTTTTTAGGTTCAGTATGGGGCGCGAAGGAGGCTGAGTAACGTCTTCCTCCCGGGGGCTTCGTCTATGCTCAAGATCTACGTACTAGCAAGCGTCACAGAGACACAAGGATTTTACCCAGGTTCGGGCTGCCCGGAGGCTAACAACCCTACTCCTGCATGTCTGGATTGAGAGGTGTATCATGGTGTAGCTTTACAATGGTGGTCGCGGGTGAGAACCCGGGAGGTGTTGGCTTGAGGTTGAAGACGAGCAGATCCTGGCCCGGAGGAGATCACCTCGCGCCTATGCTACTCTTCGTCTTGTGCGCTATCTAGCCTAGCCTCCGACTATCTGGAAATCCATCCTTCTCCCTTGGGTGCCTCGGTCCTCCTTTTATAGGCTAAGGGGATACCACAGGTGCACCCTTGGGGCCGGAGGGGTTTTGGCGGGAAACCCCTCCGGGTTCTTCTTAGGAGGCGACATGGCCTCCTCTCGTCCAAGTATTCTTCTCAGAGGGGGTAGGTGAGGCCGCCCACCTTTTCCAGGGAGGGCGGACAGAGGCTGACAGCTTTTCCGCCACTGCCCCCCTTTGGCGCCTCCATCTTCTTAGCGCCCAAGTCTTCTAGGAGCCTCCAGCGAGGGCTGGCAAGCTGATCCTCTTTACGCACTGGAGGTTGGTTCCCGGGGGTGAGCCTGGCCTCCTGCCAGGTGTCGGGGTCCTGGGACCTCCATGCCTGCTTCCGGGTCGAGGGGGCCCCGGAGGGTCCCCGGGTCCTTGCCTCGGTTGTCGATGCCGCGCGCGTCGGAACGCCGTGGGGCAGATGGGGGGCCCATCTGCCAGTCTTGTGCCTTGGCCTTGAGTGCCTCCTTGGTGGGCCCATGTGCGATGGACCCACTTTGACCGCATCAGGGGAACCCCATGTTCCACTGTTGCGATAGATATGGGGAGCTTCCTTATAATAATATGAGCCTCCATAAATATTTTTATAATTTTATGAATTGTTTAAGTGCCCCAAATAAATAGCTAAAGTAAAATAAAGATCACTTTTGGAATTTATCAAAATTTTCCATATTTAAACACTATGAACAATTGGTGTTCAAAACATTTCATTTTGCAACACCAATTTTTGTGGAGCTTATAAATATTATGGAGAGCCTATATGTTTATTTCCATAAAAAAATGTGTAAGTGCCTCAATTAGCCACTGTTTTTGAAACACTAGACCGGTACTACCGGCTATTAGCATCGGTAGTACCGAGGATTCTTCCTCCCTGTGGCGACAGTGGCCGACACTGTCGCCATGCCTCCATGCCGCCGTGCCCCTGTGCCGCTCGATGTCGTGCTCCCTCGCGTGGATAAGAAGGACCCCCCACGACACGCACCTGCCTCTCGCTCTCTCTCTCTCCCCCCTCCTCACCTGCTCCCTTCCCCGCTCCCTCTCTCCCGTTCGTCCGCCATGGCCGCGACCATGCCGAGCTTGCCACCGACGATGGAGGCCGCCCGGAGCAGATCGAAGCCCACGGAAAGCTCCGCCGTGTCCTCCTCTCCCTCCCCGCCAGTTGAATCGAGCCGGGATACCATCTACCGTGAGAACTCCGTCGCCCCCTTCCGCTCTGGCCGCAGTAGTTCGAGCTCCGCCGCATCGCCGTCCGGCCTCCCCGACCCTCTCCGTCCACGCCTCCGTGCTCCTGGTGAGCTTGCCGTGCTAGTGCACCTCTTCTCCCTCCCCTTCTTGCCGTGTCATCGTAGCGCCGTCGCGGCCGTGCGCATCCGCCGCCGTAGGACGTCGCCGGAGCACTTCTCGGCGACCTTTTGGTCCATATCGCCGCCGGTAGCCTCCCCGTAGAACGGCGCGTCGAACTAGTGCAGTAGCTCATCCCCGCGTGCAGTTTCCCGTCGAGCGTGTGATCGCCGCCGGCCGCGGTCACCACCGCACACGCGCGCCGGTCGTGGCATCGGCCCGGTCAAAATCCCTTCGCCGGTAGTACCGACATTTTAGCCGGAAGTACCGACCCTGTGGGATTTCGGTACTGGAACCTTCTGTCTTATCCCGGAAGTAGCCCGAAAGTTTTACCGGAAGTCCCGCCCTTGACCGGTACTACCGGGCTCTTAGCCGGAAGTACCGACCGTGCGTGATTTCGGTACTGGATGTTTCTGTTAATTTCCGGAAGTAGCCCGGAAGTTTTACCGGAAGTACCGCCCTTGACCGGTACTACCGGGCTCTTACTCGGAAGTACCGACCGTGCGTGATTTCGGTACTGGATGTTTCTGTTAATTTCCGGAAGTAGCCCGGAAGTTTTACCGGAAGTACCGCCCTTGACCGGTACTACCGGTCTGTTAGCCGGTAGTACCGACCCAACTAATAAAAACTTGTGAAAATCATAACTTAATAACTGTTAATTCAAATATTGCAAATGATACACCAAATTGTTCAGCAAATCAAATGCTATCTAATTAAGCTAATTTCACATCATGACAACAACTTTTACTTTGATGTCATTTTCAAAATGGTTAAAAGAATTAAAATTGAATAATCATTTAATTCACCATTTATTAACCGTTACTCGGAAAATTACAAACAAGGTACCAAAATTCTCAGGAGAACAATACCTACCTACTTATGTCATGTTCATGCATAATTAAGCCACATTTTAGTACGTAATAACTCATAAGAAATGTGGTCATTAAGATAAATATGGGGTTGCTTCCAAATAATTGCACCAATTATTTGGCACTCCATTTAATTTGTTAGATATCATTGCGTGAACTTGACATGTCATCATGATTGTGCATTGCACCGTTGTATTCCTGTTATTTATTGGTTCTCCTGTAATTGTTTTGGGTATCGGTAGATTCAGGAGTCGAGGTTCCACCCCTGTACCTTGACGATCCGTGCTTCCAGCCCCGTCAGCAAGGCAAGAGATAACCTAACCTTCTTGGCATATATCATCCTATAGTTTTATACAAATATTTTATCCACCATAATATTGTATTCGATTGCAATGTCAATTTTTGGTCAATGCTAGAGTATCCTATGAATTGCATGTTCCCAAAACCATTACATGTTGCCCTCCTATTAAACATAGGTTTGATGTGTTGGCCTGAGTTACTACATTTCTGCTGAATATACGCTTAGCTATGTTTAGTCGAATGCGTAGATGTCCGGTAAATTATTTCCATGATTATGTAATTGATGGAATGTGCGGACATGGTGGATACTTGTGGTACTTAATTAAAATGCTTAAAGGCTTGGATGAGTTGCCATCGGGGTTGATGGTGTTTTGCCTCATTCTTGCCACCTAGGTGCGAGTTCTTTACCTCTTGAACCAAGACTGAGCGTGCTTCCATTCGGTGGGACATATGGAATCCTTAGTAACCGAATATCTTGTGAGGAGCTAGCCAAGGGTCCTCTAGTTTGAGCTTTCCATTTTGCGTGTGCGTGGGTTGGTGGAAAAAGGCTCGATGAGGACGGTGGTGTTTAGGATGTGGCCGCGGGGCAGGGCGTTGGAGGCACTGAACCTGTCCTTCTGCACACTGATGATCCTTGGGTTAGACTCATGCAAGGTAAAGGTTTAACCGCGCCCACTCGCCGGCTTTCCCCAGAAGAGAGCTAATCAGGCGAGCCGGACGGTACCGGTGGTAAAAACAGTACACCCCTGCAGGGTTTAATCTTTTTGAAAAGCCATGTCCACGGTTATGGACGACTTGGGAACGGACGATAAGACCATAGAGAACATGAACTTAATTCAAATTTGGCAACTAGAGGTTACAGCTTTGGCAACGTATGTTAAAGGTTCATTTCCTCGAGGGTGATTCGAGGGGGTGCCTTGGTGGAGATGAGTGGTGGTTTCTGGCTACTATTGGTTCAATGTGAACTAAAGAAAGAAAGTTTACTATCTTATCCCCTTTCGAAAAACCTTCCGATTAGTCGATGCCATGAGTCATTTATGTCTTTAAAAAGGAAAACTAGCTTTATGTAAAAACAACTACTATACAGCTTTAGAGCCAGTCATCATTCGGCCTATATCGCCCTACTAAACTTGCGAGTACGTCGTACTCAGTCTCTCTTTGTTGATTATTACTTGTTTCAGAGGAGGACGTCACCGAGCAGAAAGGTGGGTTCTTCGTTGACATCGACGAGTAGTCTGGGGTTCCCAGGTGGCAGCTTGGGACGTCGTGGAACAGGCTGGCTGGGATATTTGTTATTATAGGCCTCTTAGGCCATAATTTGGATCTTGTTGTTAGACAACTAAATTCGCTTCCACATGTTGTAATGTTGGGTCTGTGACCTCTGTTGTGTAATTTGCTATCTTTTTCGCTATATGAGTTGAACTATGATCTTTTGTGTCGTAGAGTCTGTGATGTGCCAGTTGTTCCACAGTCTTGATCTCCTTATTATGCATTGATAGCTATGCCAGTGTTTATGGCATGATCGAAGTGTTGCGTGGGAGCGGTAACCCCATTGTCCTTCGATTGTGTAGCATAGCCTGTGGGTTACATAGCCTCTCTGTATAATTCCGGGGTCGAGGCGCTACATCGTCATAGATGCAGTTGGATAACGGTCTATGTATTTTGACGTAATACCCAATTAAATAGTTCAGTACCTTGTCATGATAGCATTGTTATACGCCCACAATCTTGTCAATTGTCCAACTGTAATTTGTTTACCCAACACATGTTCTTTTTATTGGAGAGTTACCACTAGCAAAGCTGGGAACCGAGGTCCATATTCATCCATCAAATATTTTCTGCGCCATTGCCTCCGTTGTTACTATTGCTGCTGCTTTAGTGTTACTATTGCTCTCATATTACTGTTGCTTTCACATCACTTCTGTTACTAGTGCTTTTCCAGGTGTGGCTGAATTGACAACTCAGTTGCTAAGACTTATAAGTATTCTTTGGCTCCCCTTGTGTCAAATCAATAAATTTGGGTTTTACTTCCCTCGAAGATACTCTGTGATCCCCTACACTTGTGGGTCATCAAGACTATTTTCTGGCGCTGTTGCCAGGGACTTGAAGACGACTTCTTGAACTACAAAGTTTCCCGTCAACACGCCATCAAAGTATTATCTGGCGCCGTTGCCGGGGAGCATAGATCTACTCATAAGTTCACTTGGGGAGTACATTCTACCTCTCTCTCTTTTTCGGTTTTGTTTTGTTTTGTTTTTCTTAGTCTACTTTTGCTTAGTTTACTTTTGCTTAGTTTTGTTTTGCTTAGTTTACTTTTGTATAGTTTTGTTCTGTTTTGTTTTGTTTTTCTTATATACCCGAAAATCCATAAAAATTGAAAAACCGAAAATTCTAAAAACTTTTGCTACATGGTTACCTTCTTTGAAACTAGATCTTATTGGCAAGGTGGGTCCACGGAGGATGAACAAAATATTATAAGGGATACCGCTTGTCTCAAAAAGGGATATACTTATGGAAATTAATAAATCAACTGGAGATGTGTCCTAGAAATTTATGCTCTATATTTGACATATCTTTTTGCTGTGATGAATCTGAATGTCATATGAATTTTAAACACTTTCCTTTCCAATGTGCATGTAATGTTAATAAAACCTTAGCTTCTTATGATAAAGGTTACTATAATTGTTATGATGTGGAACGAATTGAAGAATTTGTGCTTTTAAGGGTGCTTATGAAATTGCTTCTTTCCTTCAGAATATTGATGATGCCCCTTACGAATCTGAAAATCTTGCTATACTTAAATATTGTTATGATAACTATAAGGATGATAATGCTTATATTACTGAATATCTTAAGGGTTTATCTCCCCCGAACGAAGAGATTAATGCCTTGCAGGAAACCGTGGAAGAAGAAATTGCTGAAACTGAAAGCTCATTGGATGAAAAAGATAAAGAGAGTGACGAACAAAAGGAGGAAGAACGGAGTAGCTACCCATTCTCACCTTCTAATGATAGTAACTCCTCAACTGTTACATTATTTGATTGCCCTCCATGCTTACCAAAGGAGGATGAATGCTATGTTCCTATGGATTCTCTTCAAATATCCCTTTTTGATAAAACTGATACTTGCTATGCTTATGGGTATGATGTCCCTATGAATGAAACTTGTGAAAATAATTATTCTACTGTTATTTATGATAATCCATGCTATTTTGATAAATCTTATGATAATCCTCTATTTGTTCCTACTATTGATATGCATGATAATGAGGAGTGTTGCTTAGAATTTTTTTATGATAAAGCTCCAGATGATGGTCCTATGTTTCTTGATGATATTAATTGTGCTACTATTGAAAATGGTATCGGAGAGGTTTTGACTTTAGTTAAATGAAGTCCCATACCTCTTGAGAGTGATCATTCATGTTGTTATAAAGTTGTTAAAAGTGGGTTTGGAGAGATCATGACTTTAATTAATTTTGATCCCACTAGTTTGAAGCTTGATAAAAATTATATGTTCATATGTCATGAAAAGCATGCTGTATGTGATAATTATATTGTTGAGTTTGTTCATGATGCTACAGGAAATTATTATGAGAGAGGAAAATATGGTTGTAGAAAATTTCATGTCACTAAAATACCTCTCTTTGTGTTGAAAATTTTGAAACTGCTCTTGTTCTACATTCCTATGCTTGATACTTTGTTCTTCATGGATTTATTTGTTTACAAGATTCCTATGCATAGGAAGAGGGTTAGAATTAAATGTGTTTCATATTTTCTTCTTGATGCTCCCTTTGTGTTTCAACTCTTATTCTTACGAGAGCATCATTAAAATTATCATGCCTAGCTAAAAGGCTTTAAAGAAAAGCGCTTATGGGAGGCAACCCATTTTATTTTTACCTACCTTTTTGTTTGAGTTTTGGGTGATGTTACTTCTGTAACAACTCCCTTGTATCTTTTTGTTTTGGTTATTGGTGCCAAGAATAGCCTCTAAAGAGAGGAAGACTAATTTGTGAGTTTGCTGTCCAGAAACAGATTTTTGTTCTTCACTGTTCAAAAATCCAAAAAATCACAGAACTTCATATGTGGCTGCAAAGTTTTGAAACCAAGCATCAGGGTTTTGTCTACCTTTCTCTAGTTTTACGTTTTCTGATTTGAGGTGCAGAAGTACCCCGAAAAAATTCATATTTACAATATGTTCTGTTTTTGACAGATTCTGTCCTTAGTTATGCATTGCTTCTTTTACGGCCAAAGTGAGGTTCTTTTGAGATCTCGAGCTTCACTTACATCTTGGTGACAGTAGCTAATGTTTTTTTAAAAAATAAGTTCATGATATGTGCTTTGGAACTGAACGAACATATTGTTTTTGTGGACTAACCCCTCTAATGAAGTTGCGATAAGTTTTGTGTGAACGAAGTTTTCAAGTATCCAAGAGCGAGGTGATGAATGAAGATCAAGAAGGGATAAAAGTCTAAGCTTGGGGATGTTCCCCATAGACCCTCCTCTGAAATATTCAAGAAGTCACAAGCGTCTAAGCTTGGGGATGCCCAAGGCATCCCCTTCTTCATCGACAATCATTGGTTTCTCTCATGGTACTATATTTTTATTCCATTACACATTATGTGCTGTTCTTGGAGTGTCAGTTTGTTTGTGTTTTGTTCTCTGGTCCAGAAGTGCCTCGAAAAAATTCATCTTTACAGTACGTTCTGTTTTTGATAGATTCTGTCCTCAGTTTTGCATTGCTTCTTTCATGGGCAAAGTGAAGTTTTTTCAAAGCTATAGCTTTACTTAGACGTTTGTGACAGTAGCTAATGTTGTAAAAAAATGAGTTCTTGATATGAGCTTTGGAACTGAAGGAAGATATTGTTTTTGTGGACTAACCCCTTAATGAAGTTGCTATAAGTTTTGCGTAAAGGAAGTTTTCAAGTATCCAAGTGCGAGGTGATGAAGGAAGATTGAGAAGGAAAAAAAGCCTAAGCTTGGGGAGGCTTCCCATGGACCCTCCTCTGAAATATTCAAGAAGCTACAAGCGTCTAAGCTTGGGGATGCCCAAGGCACCCCCTTCTTCATCAACAATCATCGGTTTTTCTCATGGTACTATATTTTTATTCCTTTAAACATTAAGTGTTATTCTTGGAGCGTCAGTTTGTTTTTAATTTCAGTTTGTTTGTGTTTTGTTCTCTGGTCATATCAATGTTGGATCCTATTATTCTTGTTTGGGGGAGAGACACACTCCGCTTTCTCATAGAATACTCTTGTGCTTCACTTATATACGTTGAGTATTCAGTTTTCGTTATTTTTAGCTTCTAGCTCTTGTTTTTCATGTACCTCTTGTTCAGAGCTATTAGTTCTTTTATAGAAAGTACTCTCTTACTTCACTTATGTTTGTTTGGAGAGTTGATTGATGTTTGGTTGAAAGGAAACTTTCATGTAGGAAGTGTGAAAAGTGCTGCTTAATCTTGTAGATCATTGTCTTGAATCTTTGATACTTGTCAATTGTTTAGAGATATGAAGTAGATTAATGCTTAAACTTGTGGATCATCTAGTAAGAATAGATTAGTAAAGAACTATCGTAAGGCTTTAAAATTGTGGTGCTTGTCCTGCTTGGTAGCTCTCAAAGTCTAGATATTCTTTTTGCAAAGAGTTGGTTTGGCAAACAAGGTAGACGGTGTGAAGTCCAGTGGTTATCCATGATGTATATATGTAGTCATTCATTGAACCAAGTTGATGTTATGTGTTTGCTTGATATCCTGCTAAGCCCAAAAATTCCGTACTTAGAGGGAATACTTCTCGTGCATCCAAATCCCTGAGCCAAATAACTTTGCCATCTGTGTCCACCATACCTACCTACATGTGGTATTTCCCTGCCACTCCAAGTAAAATTTTCATGTGCTATCTTTAAACTTTCAAAATTCTCCTTTTTGTGCCTCTGTTTTTAAGCTCATGAGGAAGCAGTAGGAAGCTAGATCTAACCTATGACAAGCAAGGTCATTTCCCCCCTTTCATCCGGTGTTGATGGTTCACGTCCTCACTTGAATTTGACCCGAGAGTGGCTTATGCAAAATATAAATATAACTCACCATTATCCTCTGCACAATGAAAACCTGAGAAATCAGTCAAAACATTGGTTAGTGGTGAAACAAAGGAGAAAAGAGGAGCAACCTCATTCTTCTAAAACCAGCCGCTCTCAAAAGTCTAAAAGCCTTGCTTGAAATGGCGGACTAGCTAGTTTCTTTACTGTGAAGTTGTTGACGAAAGCATGCATATCTCAAAACTGTTTTACTTCTGTCAAAAATCAAAAAATAAATAATAAAAATCTCTAGCACATGACTAATCCCTGCTTCCCTCTTCGAAGGGCCTTTCTTTTACTTTTATGTTGAGTCAGTCTTCCTCTTCCTTCTTAACCCCCTCAACCAATCACTTGGTATCAACTTTGGTTCATGTTTTACTTCATGTTATCTTTGCGTCTAACCGTGAAAACTTTGTATTGACTTTATCTTGAGATAAAGTTGCAAGATGAAGCTTTATGCTGAAAACTAAAATCTTCATTTGTGTTGGCCAAACTCGTTTGTTGAACTAATATTGCTTTGTGAGATATCAATCATTGTCAAGTGTTATGCTTTCAAATCTCCAAGGTACTCTTTTCTAGTTAATTCTTGCGTAGATGTTACACCTGGTTAATCATTCTTTGTTTCATTCAATGAACCTTTATTTTGGATCAAAGCATTCAGTTCATATCCCTTTACATGATTACTTGATCAAGATTGTGTTGGTAGCATGTCACTTCAAAAATTATTTTGTTATCACTTACCTACTCGAGGACGAGCAGGAGTTAAGCTTGGGGATGCTGATACGTCTCCGACGTATCTATAATTTTTTATGTTCCATGCTTGTTTTATATCAAATGCCACATGTGTTTACTATGTTTTCATATCATTTTGGCATATTTTATTGGACTAACCTATTGAAAAGAGCCCAGTGCCAGTTTCTGTTTATTATGTCTGTGCATTGCAGAAAAGGTCCAAAATCCAAATTGCTCAGAAAAATCCGAAAAAATCACAGAAATTCTATTTTCCCAGAAAACCCCGGGAGCCAGAAGGACAAGTCCGGGAGGGTCCCACAGCCCCCAGGAGGCACCCAGGCGCGGCCCAGGCTTGGCCGCGCGTGGGGCCCACCTTGTCACCTCGTCCACCGCCTCGCGTCGCCCCTTCGCCTATATATTTGCTCCTGACCTAAAAACGCGAGAACATCGAAGGTTTTCTCCAGAAATGCATCTGAGCTCCGCCGCCACCAAAAACACTAATCCGGGGGATAGAAGTTCCTGTTCCGGCACCCTGCCGGGATTGGGAATTGCCCCCGGAGCCATCTCCTTCGACTACGCCACCTCCATGATGCTCCGTGAGTATTTCCCCCATGGACTATGGATTCTAGCTGTAGCTATATGGTACTCTCCCTCTCCCATGTTGATCAATACAATAGTCTCATGAGCTGCCTTACACGATTGAGATTCATCTGATGTAATCGGTGTTGTGTTTGTTGTGATCCAATGAATTGTGGAATTATGATCAATTTTGTTCATCACTTATATCTATGTTTTATTTAAGATCTTGCATGCTCTCCGATCCTTGTGGTTGCCTTGATCACGTAATTACTTGTGCATCTCCAGGAGTGAGTATTTATGCTAGATAGTAGGTTCATGCCTCTTTTTGTCTGATCTCGGGTTGACAGAAACGATTAAGACTAAAGATGTGCTATTGCTACTAGGGGTAAAACAGTGGTGTTTACTTCCTTGTGTTGTTTCATTGCTTACATTATGTACCATGCTTATTGCAATGATCTGTTGCTTTCAACTTAATACTTCCGGGTGACAGGCTGGATAGCGATCCTGGGGTGGATTATTAGTCATAGATGCAGTTGGATAACGGTCTATGTATTTTGACTTAATGCCCAATTAAATAGTTCAGTACCTTGTCATGATAGCATTGTTATGAGCCCACAATCTTGTCAATTGCCCAACTGTAATTTGTTTACCCAACACATGTTCTTTTTATTGGAGAGTTAACACTAGCAAAGCTGGGAACCCCAGTCCATATTCATCCATCAAATATTTTCCGCGCCATTGCCTTCGTTGTTACTATTGCTGCTGGTGCTTTACTGTTACTATTGCTCTCATATTACTGTTGCTTTCACATCATTTCTGTTACTAGTGCTTTTCCAGGTGTGGCTGAATTGACAATTCAGCTGCTAAGACTTATAAGTATTCTTTGGCTCCCCTTGTGTCGAATCAATAAATTTGGTTTTTACTTCCCTCAAAGATACTCTGCGATCCCCTACACTTGTGGGTCATCAAGACTATTTTCTGGCGTCGTTGTCGGGGACTTGAAAACGACTTCTCGAACTACCAAGTTTCCCGTCAACACGCCATCACCACGCGAAGACGTCAGAGTTTTCCTAAAGGAAGGCGACGAGCGTGCTTTCCTACTTGTCAGCCAATGGTGACGGTGCGGACACCATCGCCCGTCAGTGCCACCTTCTTGGTCATCTGCGGGTCGCCGTGAAATGGCGCCTTCTTGGAGGAAGTTGATGCCGAGCCCCCGGGGAACCCCTCACCCTCGGGGAATGCACGGTCATTAGTCTCTTGAACACCTTGATGGAAGCTCACCGTCGCCGGCATTGTCTGGTTCAGCTTCTGGAGGCAGTAGATGGCGTCGTCGACGTCGGGCTTGGCCTTGATCACGCCCCATGCCGCCGGGATCTTCACTATGTTGTAGGCGAAGTGGGAGATGGCCATGAACATGGCCAGGGCCGGCCGAGAATGCCATTGTAAGGGAGAGGCGTGTCGGCGATGTCGAAGATGATCTCCTCGGTGCAGAAGTTGCTGGGATCGCCGAAGGTGACCGGAAGAGTAATCTTCCCCAGCGGTCGAGTCACACTCCCGTTCACGCCTTGGAACACACCGGTATCTTGCAGGCGGGACAGACGGATTTGCAAAGTGGCTAAGACCTTGGTCGTCAGCAAGTTGAGGCTGGATCCTCCGTCCACTAGCATCTTGGTGACCTTGTAGTTATGGATGATGGGCGACACGATCAGAGGCAGGGTCCCTACCCCGGCGATGTTGTCGGGATGATCTTCTGGGTCGAAGGAGATGACCTGGTTGGACCAGTCCAGGGGCTTAGGCGGGGCAGAAGCGACCGCGTGTAGCTCCCGGACAAGCCTCTTGCACGCGCCGTTGGAGGGAGGCTCCCCCGTGGATGCACCCGATGACTCCGCTGACCTCCTGGAACTGCCCGTTGTTGCCGCCTTGAGGGGACAGAGCCTCCCCGTTGTCATCGCGGGCGACTTCCTAGTTGTTGCGACCGTCGTGGCCGCCGCGTCCTTGTCCACGGCCTCCTCGGCCACCGCCGCGATCCCACCCATGGCCGCCTCTGCCTTGGCGACCCGTGGGGCAGTCACGAGCGACGTGCCCGTCGAGGCCACAGTTGTAGCAGCCACCCGAGCCAACCCCGTTAGCCCGGCGCTGCTCCCGTATGGCGAGGTTCTTCATCTAGCGGCAGTCCTTGAGCAGGTGGTTACCGTCGGGGTGAAGGTGGCACCACAGATCTTCCTTCCCCTCCGAATCGGAGGCCGGCTTGGCCTTCTTAGGGAGAGGCTCGGTGACGAAAATGCGCTTGTCGGGTCCAGGGTCCCGTTTCTTGCTTTTGGCGAGTGCGACCTTGTCTTCGGGTTCATCCTCCCCGGGGAACTTGATCCCTTCCTCTGTGCGGGCGCAGCGGTCTGCAAGCTCCCATAGCTCGTAGGTAGTCTCGATGCGATGGGTGCTCAGCTTCTCGCGCATCCGGGTATTCCGGACGTTTGCGTGGAAGGACTAAATCACCAACTCCTCCTTGATGCGTCTCCCTTCAGGGCCAGTGGGAACCAATTGGCCATCATGACCTCATCGGCCCCGGCGACTACCGCGGCGAGGGAGTAGAGCTGCAGGAAATCCCGGGGGTTGGTGGTTCCGTCGTAGCGAAGAACGTTGATCTTGAACTTCTTAGGCCAAGTGGTTTGGCGAAACTCGGGAGAGAGGGCGAGGCAGCCTTCAGCGATGTCTTCGTGCCGATCTTCCTGACGATGGCGTTCCCGGCGGCGCCCGATGCGGGTACGCATGTCTTCGTATAGGCGGTTGTTGAGGTCGTAGCGCAGATCTCGGTTGCGTGTGGTGGATGAGCTAACGAAGATGGTTTTCCGGCGGTCGCAGTCCAACTGATCAGCTACCGGAGGACCTGTGCGCGGGAGAACGGTCTCGTCCTGGCACTCACCACGGGGCTGGCCCCTCGACTCGCGCGTCTTCTTTCCTCCCGCTCCAGGGCCGTCGGCGAAGTCGAGGAGCCCCTCCATGCGGGCCCTCCACTCCTGGCAGACCTTGGGATCGCTGGTGCTCGGGGGAAACTGCATCAGGGCCTTGGCGGCGATGAGGGCATCGTGGCGAGCCTACGCATCCGAAGCCTGGGGTGTGGCAGACTTGGCCTTGGCGCCTTGCGGATCTTCGCCGGCACGGGTGTCGTCGCTCTTCTCCTTTGTAGTGGTGTCCTTGCTGGCACCTTCGACGACACTCTTCTCTCCCCCTGAGTGTGATGGAGGACACTCGGTGGAGTTCCTATGGGTAGTCGCGCCCCTGACCTCGCCGCTCTTGTCGTTGTCGCCCGCTCCGCTCGGCACCACCTTCTCCGCAGGCGGTGGGGGAGGAGCGTTCTGGTTCGCCGCCGCAGCGCGACGGTCCACAGAAGCCTGAGTGCGCAAGGGTGAGACCGGCTTGGACGCCACGGCTTCGGGCTTCTTCTTTGGCGGCATGCTTGGCGAAGAGCCTGACGCAGGTCTAGGTGACGAGCTTGACGAAGATCTTGACGGAGATCTTGACGAAGAACTTGAGGTTGATGAAGATGGATCTAGTGCTTGCGCCCCCTACCTGGCGCGCCAGATGTCGTGTCTTGGATCATAGACACCAGGAGTTAAGGATACCCCCTTTTTAGGTTCGGCACAGGGCGCGAAGGAGGCTAGGAAACACCTTCCTCGGGAGTATCTCGCCAAGTTCTTCCGATCGATGTGCAAGCAAGCAACACAGGGACACAAGGAGTTTATCCAGGTTCAGGCCGCCCGGAGGCTAACAGCCCTACTCCTACATGTCTGGATTGATTGGCTTATAATGGTGTAGCTTACAAGATGGATCTTGGGTGAGAACCCGGAAGGTGGTGGCTAGAGGTAGACGACGAGCAGATCCTCACCCGGAGGAGATCACCTCTCGCTCTACCCTCTTCGCCCTAGCTAGTCTGGCTTGCCTTCTGCTTCAGTCCGTTCTTCCTCTCTTTTTCTCCTCCCCTCCTCACCATGCTTTGGTCCTCCTTTTATAGGCTAAGGGGATCCAACAAGGGCATGTGAGGAGCGTGGGGGGTTTTAGGCGGGAAACCCCTCGGTGGCTTCTTGGAGGCGACGTGGCCTCTTCTGGTCAAAGCATTCCTCCAAGGGGTGAGACGCGGCCGTCCACCTTTTGGAAAGCAGGGTGGACAGGGGCTGACACCCCCACCGGTCGTGTCCCCTCGCTGCGCCATCTCCTTCTTGGCGCCCAAGTCTTCTAGGAGCTTCCTACCTGAGCTGGCAGGCTTATCCTCTTCGCCGTACGGAGGGGGATACCCGGGAGCGAGCCTGGCCTCCTTCCGGGCGTTCGGGCTCCGAGTCCTTCGCGTCGTTTGCCGGGTTGGTGGTGATCCCGGGAGGTCACCCGGTTCTTCAGCCGTGATTTGTTGATGCCGTGCTTGTGAGGTAACCGCGGAACAGGTGGGGGCACCCACCTGCCATTCTTGCCTCCTTGCCTTGTTCGTCTTCTTGGTGGGCCCACCGCTGGTGGTCTCTCTTTGGCCGCATAAGAGGAACCCCATGTTCCACTTTTGCAACAATCCTCCTTTTATAGGCTAAGGGGATCCAACAGGAGCATGTGAGGAGCGTGGGGGGTTTTAGGCGGGAAAACCCCCAGGTGGCCTTTAGGAGGCGATGTGGCCTCCTCTCGTCCAAGTATTCTTACAAGAGGTTAGGTGCGGTCGTCCACATTTTGGAAAGCAGGGTGGACAGGGCTGACACCCCCATCGACCATGTCACCACTCGGCGCCTTCACCTTCTTGGCGCCCAAGTCTTCTATGAGCTTCCTGCCTGAGCTGGCAAGCTTATCCTCATAACTATACGGAGGGAGAACCTGGGAGCGAGCCCGGCCTCCTACCGGGCGTTCGGGCTCCGGATCTTTCGCGTCGTTCGCCGGGTTGGAGATGACCCTGGAAGGTCACCCAGTCCTTCAGTAGTGGTTGCCAATGCCATGCTTGTCGGGTACCCATGGGGCAAGTGGGGCGGCCCACCTGCCGGTCTTGACTCCTTACCTTGTCCGTATTCATGGTGGGCCCACAGGCGGTGGACCCGCTTTGGCCGCACTAGGGGAACCCCGTGTTCCACTGTTGCGACAGTAGCCCCCGGGCATAGTCCCGGCGGGTGCGCTCTTCTTTTGCCGGGGCTATGACCAAAAAGACTAGTCAAAGTGGGTCCCCGACATCTTGTCTTGACTGATCCGCCCCGTCCGTCAGAGGGTGGGGCGTGGGGTTATTTTGCAGGGCAAATAACTGCGTCCGCCTCCTCGATTCTCGACAACGGAGAAGACGAGAAGGCAAGCGGTGAGGGAGCAGCCGAGCCCCATAAAAGCAGGGGTGAGCCCCCGGGTCTTCGTTATCTTGGCGAACGTTGCGATCCGCGCAGATCGCAAATGTCAGTCTTTAATCCAACGGGAGGGAGCGCACAGAGCGGAACGCCCCCTCAATACCCACGCCAGTCAGAGTAGTGGGGCCGCGGCGTGACGCGTGGAATGCCTTATAAGACACGATCTGGCGGCACTATAGCCGTTACTTTCCCAAATCGCCAAAAATCCCCAAATCGCCGCCCAGCAAGCTCCGCCTTCCTCCTTTCGCTGAGCGCCGCCTTCCTTTGTTCTGCCACCATAGGAGCAGAGCCGCCGCGCTCCCCGTCCAGATGGCCAAGATCAAGCACTCTGTCGTGGTATTGTCGAATCAGGCAGGGACAGGGGTGCTATCCGGCTAGATATACGCCGATGGTAGAGAGAAGACGTGGGAGGAGGAACGTAGCAGGATTCCGGTGACGGGATTACACACAGTTTACCCAGCTTCGGATCACATGATGGTGTCGTGATCCTACGTGCTGCTATAAATCACTATAAGGCAATATGAGCCGATTACAATAATGGTGTGTATAGCCTAAAAGGCTTGGTTGTATGCGCTGTGGAGATCCTGCCCTAAGGCTCCCGTAGGCCGGCTTATAAAGGCGGCCGGTCCTAGCGCTTACAAGTAAAGTCCACCGACTAAGGTAATAGGAGTCCTAGACTAACACGACTTCGTTGTCTTCGTCTTGTGCACCAAGTCCTTAGCAGGCTTTGCCTTGTCCTTGTGCTTCAGCATACTGGGCCGCCCGGTAAGCCTGCCGGCATTACCACCAGTGGGCCACCCTATATTTTGTGTGTTAGCAAACCTCTAGTACGGAACATCTGCTGGGCAACAGGGATGCAATACCAAGCTGTTTAAACCCAGAACAAGCGCCGACTTTTAGTGCCGAAACACCTACTTAGGTGACCCAACACATAAGCGATCAAATGAATACTTTTAGACGGACAAAACATTAGTTTTTAAGGCAACATGGCCAAAAAGCATCAGAAACATAACCACTAGCACGAAGAAAATTTTGGTTGACATTGATAGTTTAGTCTATATGATCATCGGGAAATAAAAGATGACATGATCTCGAAGAGCGAACTAGAATTTATTTCATGAGCATATAGAATGTTAACGAGAGAATTGCTGAAAACTTAGCTTTTTGGTGCTCTTGGCATTGATGACGCGTAGGCCAGGATGCGGCGACAAGTAGGCCGCGACGGCAATTAAGCCGGACCGCGATGATGAGTAGGCCGCGACGACAAATTAAGTCGGACCACGACGACATGTAGGCCGCGACGGCAATTAAGTTGGATCGCTACGATGTGTATGCCGGAAAGGCGTGTCGTCCGTGCCGTGTTGGCAATGACGCCAAAACACGATAAAACTGACGACAGATCCGCCTAATCCGGCGGAAAAAAAATTCAACCGTGACGCGTTGGCGCGTAAGCCGGAACAGCGATGATGAATATGCCGTAAACACATCGTGCCGCGTTGGTAATTAAGGTAGAACGTGACGACGGGTACGCCAAAAAGGCAACATGTCGTGTCGGCGATTAAGCCGGAACGCGACGGTAAGTACGCAAAAAAGGCAACATGCCGCGTCGGCGATTAAGCCGGAACACGACGATAATTATGCCAAAAAGGCAACATGCCGCGTCGGCGATTAAGCTGGAATGCGAAAAAACATCATGTCGCGTTGGCAATTAAGCCGGAACGCGAAAAAACATCATGTCGCGTTGGCAATTAAGCCGAAACGCGATGATGGGATACGCCGAAAAGGCGTAATGCCACGTTAGCAACTAAGCTAGAACGCGACAACGTGTACGCCAAAAAGGCGTCTTGCCGCGTCAATGAATAAGCTGGAACGTGACGATTGATACGCCGAAAAGGCGTCGACAGTGATGAATTCGCCTAAGCCGGGAGTTGGAACGACCCGAACATACTATGGGTGACGATGAACTCGTCTAAACCGGACGTGACATATGCAATGATGAATTCGTCTAAATTGCTTGTCTCCTCGTAGCACACTAATTGCGGATCGGCTGGCCTAAAGAATTTAAGCATCTTCTTCTCTCCTTTTTATTTTTCCTTCACGTGGTCTTCACAAGTAGTTGTATTAATCCTTGATCTCCATTGAACGAGTAGCATCATGTCACTTTTCCTTTCTTGGGATCTGATCCTTCCATTGAGATGGCAGGACCACGTCCTAGATTGCATGCATGATGCGTATTTCTGCTTGCTTATTAAACTCCATGGATGAGAGATCGAGGCCCAGCATCTCGTGATGGCCGGCCAGCAAGTCTGAAAACCTGATTTCCTTCATATTGAATCCGGTCTTCGAAACCGCGTCGATCAATTGCGTGATGACGGCAGAATTGAAGTCGAGCCCTCGCGCATTGACCGGTGAAGAGGCCAAGAATCCGTATTGTCCGGCTGATGTGGCGATGAAGTGGCCGCCATTGACGAAGATTGCGCGCGCCGAAGCGACGATCGAAGAGATGCGATCTGGCAGATGCGATTTGGCTAAAGACGACGACATTGAACATGTCGAATTAGATCAGCCTGCTAGATGCGATCTGCCCGATGATGATGAAGGATCCCGTCCAGATCGTCGCCTTGACGCTTCTAGCTCTACGGTGGGCGCTAATTGTCGCGGTATCGTCGAATCAGGCCGGGATAGGGGTGACACACGACGGTGGCGTGATCCTACGTGCTGCTATGAATCACTATAAGTCAATATGAGCAGATTAAAATGATGGTGTGTATAGCCTGAAAGGCTTGGTTGTATGAGGCTGTGGAGATCCTGCCCTAAGACTCCCGTAGGCCGGCTTATAAAGGCAGCCGGTCCTATGGCTTACAAGGAAAGTCCACCGACTAAGTTAATAGGAGTCCTAGATTAACACGGCTTCGTTGTCTTCGTCTTGTTCAACAAGTCGGATGGTTACTGGGACTTCGTATTGGGTCCTCCTTAGCCGGCTTTGCCTTGTCCTTGTGCTTCAGCATACTGGGCCGCCCGGTAAGCCTGCCGACATTACCACCTGTGGGCCACCCTGGTATACTGTAATATGTACATGTCGATGATACCACTATTTGATATATCCCCGACACACTCCAACCAGAAGAAGCCCGTAGGCGCCTCGATCATCAGGCAACGGTCCCCCAGATCTGATAGGGCGTAGAGGCGGTCGAAGCGCGCTGCTGCGGTGGCGGACGCTCGCAAGCAGCGAGCCCTGTTCTCCAGCTGCCACACCAATAACGCCGAGATGATGTGGAAGGCCGCGCACCTTGGGGTGATCGAGTTTGGCGCAACGTCTGGCACTCCAGCTCGCGTGGCAACGGAGATCCTGCCGCCGTCGGACACCAGAACGGCCAAGCAGATCCCCATCTTTGACTGCTTCATGCAGATGGGGCTCGTCCCCCCATTTTCTGACTTCTTCCTAGAGATCTTGCAGGCATACGGGTTGAAGCACCTACATCTGTGTAACAGCCCCAGTTTGGAACCTGAAAATATGAATTTTTTTTCCACTTTTTGCATTCATGTTTGCATCATGGCATGCATTTGAATTTGCTATCTCTAACAAGCAACACTTGGCAACATTTAAAAGGGGAAGCAAAAACTTCCAAAACCTCCAAACCAAATGCTCTTGCTCAACCTAGCAAACAAATAAATTTGAACTTCCAAATTGTCTAACAAGTTCCAAGTGTACATGTTATAATTATTTGGTAAAAGCAAATTCTTAACAAGCAAGAAATAAATTTGAGAATCCAAAATTGGTTCAATTCAAATTCTATTTTTGAAACCAAGTTAAACTTTCCAAAAATTCAAAATAAAATTATGGGGAGCTTCATTGTTATATTATGAGACTCCATAAATATTTTCATAATTTATTAAATTGTTTAATTACCCCAAGTACATGAAATTGGGAAATTATAAAAAATGACCATTTTTTTACACACTATGAATAAATGTTGCTAAAAACTTTTTATTTTGCAACACCAATTTTTTTGGAGGTTCTAACTGTTATGGGAAGCCTATATGAATTTTTTGCAGAATTTATAAAAATGTTTAAGTGCCTTAATTAAATCACTAAAGGTGCTGCTGGACCTGTTTGCAAATATTTCAAATGAAGACAGGGGGTTTTCGAAATTCTTTCTTTCCTTCTTCTTCCTGTCGCCACAGTGCTGCCCCGCACTGGCGCCATGCCGCCACCTCCTCGCTGCGTCGCACGCTGCTCTCTCCCCTCTCGCGCTGCCTGCTCCCTGGTGGAGGAAAACGGGACCCCCACCTGCTCCCGTATCCATTCCCCCACCTGCTCCCTCTCCTTTCTCGCTCCCCTTCTCCACCCAAGCTCCACCATTGCCGCCGAGTCTGTCGAGCTCGTCGCCGTCGTCTGGAGCAGCCCTGCATAGATCGAAGCCGATAGGAACCTCCACCGTGTCCTCCTCTCCCTCCCCACCGGCGGAATCGAGCCGGGGTCGCCCGAATCGACGCCGCCGTCCTCGACATCGTCCGGTTCCTGCCGCCGCTTCGTCGAGCCGATTGCCGCCGTTCCCAACCGCCTCCGGCACCGTCGAGCATACCCTCGCAACGAGGATGAGCTCCGCTCTCCCCTGGACATCCTCCCGCTCCCCCTCTCCCTCTCATTCATGCTTGCACCGTGCGCAGCTGCCGCCGCCGGCGTAGTCTGCCCGAAAATTGGTCGTTCGGAATCACCTGGATTAATCCGGATCCATTTCGGGTTGACCGGAATTTTCCGGAAAGGTCCGGTAAAATTCCGAAACCCTAACAGAAACTTTTTGAGGTCACCTCAGATTTGGTTCGGACTGAGCCCGGATTATTCCGGACCATCCGGAATATTCCGAACCAATCCGGATAAATTCCGAACCAGCTATAAAAAAAAACTTGTGCAAATCAACTTAACTTCTAATAATTCAAATCTTGCAACTGATGTATCAAATCGATCAGCAATTCAGATGCTATCTAATCATGCTAATATCACATCATGACAACAAATTTTACTTTGATGTTAATCTTTAAATGGGTAAAAGATTTAAACTCAAATAATCTTTTAAATTACTATTTATCCATCGATACTCGGAAAATCGCAAACGAGGTACCAAAATGATCAGAAGAACAATACCTATCTATTCATGTCATGTTCATGCATATTTAAGCCACTTTTTAGTATCGTAATAATTTATAAACCATGTGGTCACTAAGTTAAATATGGGGTTGCTTCCAAATAATTGCACTAATTATTTGGCACTCCATTTAAATTGTTAGCTAAATTATGTTAATATCATTGCATAAACTTGACATGTCATCATGATTGTGCATTGCACCTTGTCTTCATGTTATTTATTTGTTCTTCTGTGATTGTTGGGAATCGGTAGATTCAGGAGTCGAGGATATCCCTACCTACCCCGACGATCCTTACTTCCAGGCCCGTCAACAAGGCAAGAGATAACCTAACCTTCTTGGCATATAGCATCCTATTGTTTATACAAGTATTTTATCCACCATAATATTACATTCGATTCCAATGTCAACTTTTGGTCAAAAGATAGAATATCCTATGATATGCATTGTCCCCTAAACCATCACATGTTTCCCCTCCTATGAACCATAGGTTTGATGTGTTGGCCTGAGGTAAAGTTAATTGTTGTATATATAAGCTTAGCTATGCTTAGCCATGCTTAGTCAAAAGCTTTATTGTCCGGTAATTTATTTCCATAATTATGATGTTGATGGAAAGTTTCGGACATGGTGGTTACTTGTGTTAAATAATAAAATGCTAAAAGGCTTGGATGAGTTGCCATCGGGGGATGGTGTTTTGCCTCATTCTTGTCGCCTAGGCTGAGAGTGCTTTTAGCTAGAACCAAGAACCGAGCGTTCTTCCAACGGTGGGGACATATGGAATCCCCTTTAACTGAATAATTTGTGCGGGCTTATCGAAGGTTCTCTAGTTTGCTATTTCCATTTGCGTGTGAGTGTGTGGGTGGAAAAAGAAACGATGAGGATGGTGGTGTTTAGGATGTGGCGATGGGGGCAGGGGCTGAAATAGGCTGGATAAACTTGTCCTGTCGCCATCGATGACCCTTGGATAGTCTCATACATTGTAAAGGTTTAACCGCGCCCGCCCTGCCGGCTTTCCAAGGAAGATAGATAATTGATCAGATAAGGGGTCGGACGATACCGGTGGTTAATTTTAGTACACCCCTGCAGGGTTAAATCTTTTTGAAAAGCCGTGTCCACAGTTATGGACAAACCTTGGGAAAGGCAGATTAGCTCATAGAAAACACTAATCGTAATTATTAAAATTTGGCAACTAGAGGTTGCAACTCAACGTGTGTTAAAAAGGTTCATTTCCTCGAGGGTGATTCGAGGGAGTGCCTTGGTGGAGATGAGTGGTTTCTGGCTACAAGTTGGTTCAAGGTGAACCGAGGATGAAAGTTTACTATCTTATCCCCTTTATGAAAAACATTCTGAGTAGTCGATGCCATGGGTCGTTTATATCTTTATAAATGAAAACTAGCTTTATGCAAAACGACCATTATACAACTTTAGAGCCTTGTCATCATTGGGCCTATATCGCCCTACTAAACTTGCGAGTACGTCGTACTCAGTCTCTCTTTGTTGAATATTTAATTGTTTCAGAGGAGGATGTCACCGAGCAGACAGGTGGGTTCTTCGTAGACATCGACAAGTAGTTTGGGGTTCCCAGATAGCAGCTTGGTACATCTCGGAACAAGCTGGCTGGGATTATGTTATCTGTAGGCCTCTTAGGCCATATTTTGGATCTTGTTGTATTAGACAACTACCTCGCTTCCGCATGATGTACTGTTAGGTCTGTGACCCCTGTTGTGTAATTTGTATCTTTCTTGCTATATGAACTTTTGTGTCGTAGAGTCTGTGATGTGCCAGTTGTTCCACAAGTCTTGATCTCTTTATTATACATTGATAGCTATGCTAGTATTTATGGCACGATCGATGTGTTCTCGCCGGGCCATGGAGAAGCTCGCCATCGGGCGAGTCTACACTGATGAGCACGGAGAAACCGAGATTGATGACTCCGGTTGGACTCCAGAGATGCGGGAAGTCGACGAGGGTTATCAGCTTGTCTTCGGAGGAATCAACGTGTTTGTCGGCATGGTTTGCACGTCACGACTTCGTGCTAACTCGGCGGAATCAGTATCAGAGCCTACAGTCATTGTCGGCATCATCGCCGAACCAGAGGAACAACTTGTCGTCAACAATGAAGAGGAGTCGCTGGCAGAGCCATGTATGGAGCCAGATTACAACGCCGATTCAGAATCCATCTTGCCCTTGTTCGAAGATCGGCTTGGGTATGGTATTGAGGAGGAAGATTATGCGGAGTCGCTAGTACGCGCCCGCGTCGTTGGAGTCTATATGTCTGGAAACGGCGGAAATCAGTTTGATCCAACTTTGCTGACAAAGGAAATCAACGCAAGTAACGTAGCTGAACGGGCGGCTGAGTTAGCCAGTGCTCGTGCTGCATTAGAAAGGCAACTAGCGGAAATCACAGAGGCAAATCGCAGATTGGCAGAAGAGCGGGCCCGGGTCCAAGCTGAGGCCCAGGTAGTGCGAAGTCGTCAAGAAGAACTCACCTCAATTCAGCATCGCAGATCGAGGAGTCGCCTACGTGATGGAGTCATTGTAAATCCAACCGCTTTGTTCAGCACACCCAATGGTCCAGGCGCAGGAGCCGGGCGAGGGAGTTCAATAGCTGTAGGAGGCGCCGCAGGAGGAGGAGCAACACCACCACCACCACCACCACCTCCAGAAGGACCCGGCGGCAACGGTACCAACGGACCACCACCTGAGGGAGGAGTCGAAGGAGGATCAACGGGTGGTATGGGACCTCCACCTGGCAGGTTTCGTACTCCAGAGGGACATTACTCTAATCCAATGGACAACGTTCATGCGGCAACTATGAGACTAGAGAACATCGAGATACCAGAAGGACCAGCGGGACAGGAGACCCGCCGTGCTATTGAGATGTTGAAGACAGCAATGACTCAGCAAGCTCTTTATCCAGCGTTTCCAGATGCAAGTAGGTTGCACTCGACACCGTTCAACTCTGGCACAAGGAGTCGGCATGACGAGTCTCACCCGGCCAACTCCACAAGCGCAAGGCGCCGTGAACAAGAGAGGAACAGGGCAAACATACCAACTGCCACACTGAGCTCAGCTGGTGGTTGATGAAGCGAGACAACGACAAGAGAGGGAGGCAGCCAGAGCTCGGGAGGATGAGAGGGACAGAGCCCTAGCTGGTGCAGTTAACCAGCCTCAGCCAACCCGGGTGCACACAGAGGTGACTTTTCCTGGTGCTTCTCCTTCACTAACAAGACCAGAGTGCCTGTCAGATGCCATCAGGTCCGAGTCCTTCCCCAGCGACTTCAAGGAGCCGCGCAAAGTTCCCAATTACGAGCCTAACATGGACCCAACTTCTTGGTTGGGCACATACGAGATGGCGATGAGTATCGGCAATGCCACAGGTAGTCTGTGCGCCAAATTCATGTACCTTATGATGGAAGGAGCAGCCAAAGTTTGGATGCGTAACTTGCCTCCTAGATCAATCAATTCTTGGGAGCAGTTGAAGGCGGCTTTTATACAGAACTTCCAGGGAACATGCAAAAAGCTCAGTACCATAGAGGACTTAGAGCGGTGTGTTCAGAAGAAGGGCGAGTCCGCAAGGCATTGGATGAAGTAGGTGTCGGAGATCATCAACTCCTCACAAGGATTCCCACCAATTTCAGTGCTAATGGCAATGGAGAGAAATTGTAGCTACAATCCTTTGAGTTGGAAGCTGGGTCGTATGAAGGAGAGCCTGAATCAAGGTATTCCCCTTACGATTGGCGAAATCATGGCGGGTGCTAATAAGCACGCTGCCACAGACAAAACAAAGGATCAGGAGGAGGGGAATAAAAGATATGGTGGCAATAGTCAGAACCAGAACCAAAGTCAAAATCAGAACCAGGGAGGTAACAAACGGCCATATGGAGATAGCTCTGACCTGGTAGCTAACACAAATACTGGGGTCAGACGCAAGAACAACAATTCTCAAGGATATCAAGGGCGTAGGCCAACCACATAGGAGGTTTTGGCGAGTCCATGCCCTAAACACGCCAGAAACGGGTAGTGTGGTCATACCTTGGGACAGTGTGTGGATCTGCAGCGTGGCAGGTTCCCAGGACTAGGAAATAGGGGCAACAACAATGGATATAGAGGAAACAATGGTGATGGAGGACCTGGCAACCACAGTGGAGGAGCCGGCAATAATCCTAACCTACCTCAAGGAGGAGGTAACCAGCAGGGCGGGTTCCAGCAGAACCCGAAGCAGCTTCACGATGACAATGGGCAATATTATGTCACAACTCGGCCACAGAACCCGAGTCGTGGCAAGTATCATGTCTTTACAACAAGCACGTCCAAGCGTGCCAAGAAATTAAAAGTTAGAGCAGTTAATGCAGTGGAGCCAGCAGTCCCACAGTGGCTTAGGCGGTCAGAGCAAACCATCACATGGAGTCGGGCAGATCATCCACCAAGAGTCGACGACCCAGGGCAGCTAGCCTTGGTAGTAGCACCTCAAGTTGGGGGCTACACATTGAACAAGGTGCTCATGGATGGTGGAAGCAGTATCAACATCTTATATTATGACACATTCAAGAGGATGCAGCTGCAAGATAGGCAGTTAATACCCACTGAGACAGTTTTTCATGGAATCGTACTGGGGAAGTCAGCCAAGCCCATCGGGAAGATCTATCTTGAGGTTGCTTTCGGCACAGTGGAGAACTTTCGTTCAGAGATTATGCCTTTTGAGGTAGTGGATCTCAAGAGTCCATACCATGCTCTCTTTGGTCGACCAGCATACTTTAAGTTTATGGCCAGACCATGTTATGTTTACTTGAAGCTCAAGATGCCAGGTCCAGCAGGAGTCATTACAGTTAATGGCAGCAGACAAATGGCATTGGAGTGCGAACTAGGAGATGCAGCTATGGCAGAGACAGCTTGTGCCCAAGAGGAGCTCAAATTCTATAAAGCAAATGTGGACCCGGAGGACAACTCAGTCCTCAAGAAGCCGGCCACAGAGGAGAAGATGAAGTTCAAGTCAGCTCAGGATACCAAGTCAGTGGAATTTACCCCAGGCGACTCCTCCAAGCAGTTCATCATTGGGGCACATCTATCTGACAAACAGGAAAGCGCGCTCGTCGAGTTCATCCGTGAGAACCGGGACGTCTTTGCATGGAAGCCATCTGACATGCCAGGTGTCCCGAGAGAACTCGCCGAGCACTGCTTACATGTTAATCCCAATGCAAGACCAGTTAAGCAAGGTCTGCGCAAGTTTCACGATGACAGGAGAAAAGCCATTGGAGAAGAGGTGGCTCGGCTCCTTGCAGCTGAGTTCATCAAGGAAGTATTTCACCCGGAGTGGGTAGCCAATCCAGTACTAGTGCCAAAGAAAACAGGAGAGCTGCGTATGTGCATCGACTTCACAGGTCTTAACAAGCATTGCCCTAAGGACCCGTTTGCTTTGCCTCGTATTGACCAGATCATTGACTCCACAGCAGGGTCAGAGTTACTTTATTTCCTGGATGCTTATTCAGGGTACCATCAGATCAGACTCAAGAAAGAGGATGAGCTGAAGACATCTTTTATTACACCCTTTGGAGCGTTTTGTTATATGACAATGCCTTTTGGGCTCAAGAATGCAGGAGCTACATACCAGAGATGCATCCAGAACTGTTTCAAGGAACAGATTGGGAGGAACGTTCACGCCTATGTGGATGATGTGGTTATCAAGTCTCAGAAAGCCGACTCTTTGATAGCAGACTTGACAGAAACCTTTGATAACCTGCGCAAGTACAAGATGAAGCTCAACCCAGCCAAGTGTGTTTTTGGAGTCCCTGCAGGCAAACTCCTCGGCTTCATTGTTTCAGAGAGAGGCATTGAAGCAAACCCAGAGAACATAAAGGCCATTCAAAACTTGCAGAAGCCGACTTGTCTAAAGGACGTTCAGAAACTCACTGGTTGTGTAGCAGCTTTAAGCAGATTCATCTCAAGACTCGGAGAGAAGGCGGGTCCTCTCTACCGACTCCTGAAGAAGTCAGAAAAATTCCTTTGGGACAAAGAAGCCGACGATGCTTTTGAGGGCTTAAAGAAAACCCTATCATCAGCACCAGTACTTGCAGCTCCTATGGATAAGGAGCACATGCTATTATATGTGGCTGCCAATGAAAGGGTTGCCAGCGCAGCAGTAGTTGTGGAGCGTGCAGAGGAAGGTAAAGAGTACCAAGTACAGAGGCCTGTTTACTACATTAGTGAAGTCCTCACAGATTCAAAGCAAAGGTACCCTCAATGGCAGAAGTTAGTTTATGGAGTTTTCCTTGCAAGTAGGAAGCTTAAGCATTATTTTCAAGAGCATCCAATCAAAGTGGTGAGTTCAGCACCACTAGCTGACATTATACGCAACAGAGATGCAACAGGTCGAGTTGCCAAGTGGGCAATCGAGTTGGGTCCTTACCATATCACATATGAGCCTAGGACAGCAATCAAGTCTCAAGCTTTGGTCGAATTCGTCAATGACTTGACAGATTTCACATCCTCACCAAGTTCACCCTGCACCAAATATTGGACAATGCACTTCGACGGGTCCAGACAACTAGAAGGCTCAGGAGCCGGAGTGGTTTTAACTTCACCGAAAGGAGATAAGTTGGCGTATGTCCTTCAGTTGCATTTTGATTGTACAAACAACATGGCAGAGTATGAGGCTTTGCTACATGGACTCCGTTTGGCTAAGGAGATGAACATCAAGTGCATCAGGTGCTTCGGGGACTCAGAACTCATGGCACAGCAAGTATCTGGAACCTGGGACTCAAAGGATGCGAATATGGCGGCTTACAGAAGAGCTGTCGAACAGATAGCCGGGTTCTTTTCTAGTTATCAAGTGGAGCATATTGACAGGCACAAGAATGAGGCCGCCGATGCGTTATCATGACTCGGCTCTCGACGAGAGAAAGTACCCCCAAACGTATTTGTGGATGAACTTCACCACCCATCACTCAAGTTGCCTTCAGAGGTGGAGTTAGCTTTCCCAGATCCAGAGTCGGCACTTGTGGCAGCAGCATGGGCAATACCAGCATGGACAGAGCCCTACCTTGCATATCTCCTCTGGGTGAACTCCCAGAGGACGAAGTCAAACAGAGACAACTCATCAGACGAATCAAGTCCTACGCAGTCATTAATGGCGAGTTGTACAGAAGGAGTGTCACTGGAGTCTACCAGAGATGTGTGTCTCCAGATGTCGGGGATATGAACCCCGGATATCCCTAAGAGGACCATTTCTTCAAGAACTGCAAGGGCCGGCTACAACGTGCCGCCTGAAGCCTGCCGGATGAAGCAAGCCGCTTAGCCTACCCGGAGGCGGACGGCCGGCTAGAGCAGCCGGCCTCTACCAACCGACCAGTCCGTACTGGTAGGCCCAGATCGTCCAGCTCCTGTCGGACGTTACGGCTACACTGTAATGATGATATAGCTCCAGCCGGCTCCAGAGTAGTGATGTCATAGGGGCAATCGTGTAATCTCCTTGTAACCCAAAACCCTAGACGCTGCCTATATAAGGCATGCATGGGCCTCCTGCGCGAGGCACGTCGAACAGGACACAGAGATACGTAGATCATCGTCTTCCACCTCTAGCCGGCTGGACTGCTCTAGCCGGCACCACCGCCATACAGCTCCAGGAGCAATCTTTGTAGCTCGATTTGTGATCAATCAATAGAAACAAGAAGAGCAGGACGTAGGGGTGTTACCTCCCAGAGGAGGGCCCCGAACCTGGGTAACCGACGTGTGTTTGCATGTTTGTTGCCCAATCCCGCGCGAGCATCCGATCGTCGCCTGCCCCACACTCTTTTCCGTCTTTGATGGATATGCCGTGCTACCCACCACGACATTTGGCGCCCACCGTGGGGCTCGCGGCGAACGGAGTCACGTTCTGTGCGGGATCCCGAACTGTGGATGGTCGGCGGATCGTCTCCGGCCTCGTGCTCTCCATCGGCTCCGTCGGCTGCGTCCTCGACAACACCAACAGCTTCGCCGACGTGGACGTCGCCAGCGGAGGAGCGGTCGTCACCCTTGGCGATTTCCACGTCTACGTCGCCGTCGCCGCTCAGGAGTACCCGGAGGTGGTCTACTCGAGCTTGGCTCCTTCGATCTTCGACGCCAGCACCTGCAACGACGACTCCGCCTTCGGCTACCTCAACTCCGGCGACGCGGACCGCGACGTCGCCAAGCTCAACGTCTACGCCGAGGTGCACATGGTCGAGCACGCGGCGGCAGGAGGCCCCGTCACCACCACCGTTCATGAAGCCGGTGAACCTTCGCGCTACCAGCGCAACCTGGAGGCCGACTTCGAGCTACTAAGCACCCCCATCGCGCCGGGTGCTGATCCAGTCAAGGCGGCGGCTGAACTCGAGAGGATGCGGCAGCAGATCTACGACAAGGCGCTAAACCTCGCGTCGACGCAAGCGCCGGCTCAGCGCCACAATTCGCGAGTACAATTCCGCACACGGCATCGAGCAGGCGGACCGCAAGCGCGGAGAAGCTGAATGAAGTCAGGCGCAAAGGAGGAGACCTTGGTGGCGCCATGAACCGTGCCGGCCAGGCGCATGAGCTCACCGATCTCAGCTTCCCCGAGTACAGCTGTCCTACGCAAAACATGAGGGCGGCGGAAGCAGCAGCCGCCGAGCTACCCTATCTCCAAGGCGAAGAACTACATCAACAAATGCGCCGGGTGCGGCAACTCATCAACACGGCCAACCGGCAGCAGCGAGAAACGGAGGCAACGGCGAGCAAGGGGCACCATGAGCCGCCTCCAGGCTACGATGCAGCCGGCAAGTTCAAGCAAGGTGCAGAGGCGTCGTCCACGAGCCGCGGAAGGGCGAAGGACAAGCAACCACGAGTTCATCGCGAGGGAGCGCGAGCTCGCATCCTCGTGATCACGGCCGTGATCCGGCTGGACGACGTGAAGACGGCAACCGGAGCGAGCCTCGAGCCGGACGGAACGTCAAGGAGCGAGTCGGCCACAAGGTCACCATCGACGAACGCCTGGGGCCGCTAGGACCTGAAACCAGCGACGACGCACGCCACCGCATCGACGTGCTCAAGCTGTCAAGCATCATCGAGGAAGAGGACATCGCTGCTCATCGCTGTTTCGGACCCCGCATCCGGAGCGAGCGATTCCCAAAGGGATTCACTCTCCCCAGGGACACACCCAAGTACAACGGCACCGCGAAGCCGGAAGACTGGCTCGCCGACTACGTCACAGCGGTCAACATCGCAGGCGGCAACAAGCGGGTGGCCGTGCGCTACGTGCCGCTCATGCTCCAGGGATCGGCACGGACTTGGCTCAACAGCCTTCCGAAGGAGAGCGTCAACAGCTGGCTGGACTTCGAGGAGGTGTTCAACCGCAATTTCACCGGCACCTACTTGCGCCCTGGCAACGCACAGCTGCTCGCGCTGTGTAAGCAGAAGGACGGCGAGTCGGACCGAGCCTACCTCACCCGGTGGACAAGCCTTCGCAACTCCTGCGAGGGAGTACTCGAGCTCCAAGCCGTCCAGTACTTCATCCAGGGTGCCGAGACCAGACGCTGCTCAAGCACCGGCTCCTGAGGAAGAGCCCGAAGACCATGGCAGAGCTCATGGCAATCGCCGACGAGTACGCCACCGCCGACGCGGGCATGACCAACCCGATCCGACTCGACGAAGCCGGACGAATCATCACGACGGAGCCGGCTGCACGCCGCAGCCGGACGGAGAACCAAGACGGAGGAAAATCGACCCGGCGTGACTCCGACGCGGCCGGCAAGCGCAAGACTGCGGACGACCGTGTCGAGTCCAAGGTCGTCGCCACGACCGAGGGAAGGCCGGCAGGAGGCTTCGACAACCGCCGCATGAGAACGAGCGGCGACATGCGCCGGACAAGGGCGAGGAACAACTACGACTACATGCTCGATCAACCGTGCCGGAACCATGGCGACCGGCCAGCAAACCACACCGTCAGGCAATGCACTCTTGGACGCCCAAGGCCGCCACCGTACGAGCGGCGAAATCCGCCTCGGGATGAAGCCGGACGGGACGATCGAGGACGCGACGACAGACGACGCGAAGACAGGGATCGCGATGATCGCCAACGCGAAGAAGAAAGGGAGCGCCTTCCGGCTCCGCCTCCAAGGGGTCCAGACGGTTACCAGAATCCGGATGCCGCCTACATCGTATTCGTCAGCGAGCGCGACGACAAGCGAAGCCGGCGCGAGCGGTTCAAGGAAGTGAACGCGGTGGTTCCACCTGTCCCCCAGTATCTCAACTGGTCGCAGGAGCCGATCACGTGGGATCGCCGTGACCACCCGGAACTGATGCCCAACCCAGGCGGCTATGCTCTAGTCCTGGAGCCCATGATCATCTCCCCCACCAAGCGCGCTTGCACCTTCTCGCGCGTCCTCATCGACGGGGGCAGCAGCATCAACATCCTCTACCGCGACACGTTGGAGAAGCTGGGCGTCTCCGAGTCCAGCTTGACGCCGAGCCGGACGGTTTTCCACGGCATCGTGCCGGGGCGAGCCGGATCGTCCATGGGCCTCATCCGGCTGGACGTCCTATTCGGCACCAAGACAACCACCGCCGCGAGACCATCTCCTTCGAGGTGGTCGACCACTCCAGCGCCTACCACGCCATCCTCGGGCGGCCGGCGCTCGCCAAGTTCATGGCGGTACCCCACTACGCCTACCTCAAGATGAAGCTACCAGGCCCACGCGGGATCATCACCGTCGCCGGAGACTATAAACGCTCCATCGCATGCGCCTCCGACAGCGCGAAGGTGGCCGAGACCATGGTCTGCAATGAGGAGATGAAGCAATTCAAGCGCAAGGCTAGCGAGGAAAAACTGGAGATCCCAGAGTCGGCCAAGCCGGCTGGCGAGTCGAACTTCCAGGCGGCCCGAGACACAAAGAAGATCTACTTCGACGACAACGACAAGTCCAAGTTCGTCTCCGTGGGGGCGAGCCTGGACACCAAATAGGAAAGCGCGCTCGTCGAGTTCCTCCGTGAGAACCGGGACATCTTCGCGTGGTCCCCCAAGGACATGCCTGGTGTACCGAGGGAACTCGCCGAGCACTCTCTTCACGTCCGGCCAGACGTCAAGCCGGTAAAACAGTCCCTGCGACGTTTCGCGGAAGGAAGAAGACAGCTCATAGGAGAAGAAATAGCCCGGCTACTCGCGGCCGGGTTCATCAAAGAAGTGCAACACACGGAGTGGCTAGCCAATCCGGTGATGGTGGAAAAGAAGAACAAGAAATGGCGGATGTGTATCGACTACACCCACCTCAACAAGGCTTGCCCTAAAGACCCCTTCGCATTGCCGCGCATCGACCAAGTGATCGACTCCACGGCCGGCTGCGACCTCCTCTCCCTCCTCGACGCCTACTCCGGCTACCACCAAATTCCGCTGAATCCGGACGACCAGCTCAGACCGCCTTCATCACCCCATACGGCCCGTACTGCTACACCACCATGCCGTTCGGCTTGAAGAACGCGGGAGCAACATACCAGCGCTGCATGCAGAAATGCCTGCACGACCAAATCGGTCGCAACGCGCACGCCTACGTCGACGACGTCGTCATCAAGACCAAGGAGAAGCACACCCTCCTCCTCGACCTCAAGGAAACCTTCGACAACCTCCGCCGCTTCCAGATGAAGCTCAACCCGGAGAAATGCGTGTTCGGCGTTCCAGCCGGACAGCTACTCGGCTACCTTGTGTCGGCACGAGGGATCGAAGCCAACCCGGAGAAAATCGCCGCCATCGACAACATGCGACAACCAAGAAGCGTCAAGGACATCCAGAAGTTCGCCGGGTGCCTAGCTTCTCTTAGCCGTTTCATCAGCCGGCTTGGGGAGAAGGCTCTCCCGCTCTACCACTTACTGAAGAAAACGGACAAGTTCGTCTGGAGCGACGCGGCCGACGCCGCCTTCAAGGAACTCAAGCGAGCAATGACCACCACCCCAGTCCTAGCACCTCCGACTCCAAAGGAGCCCATGCTCATGTACATCGCCGCCTCCAACCGAGTCGTCAGCGTGGTCCTAGTGGGTGGAACGAGACGAACCCGGCAAGCAGCGGCCGGTTCAGCGGCCAGTCTACTACCTCAGTGAGGTGCTCTCGCAGTCGAAGCAAAACTACCCGCACTACCAGAAGCTCGTATACGGCGTGTACATGGCACGAAGAAGCTGAAGCATTACTTTCAAGAGCACCCGATCAAAGTGATAAGCGACGCGCCGCTTGCCGAGATCATAGGCAACAAGGATGCACCGGCAGGAGTTGCGAAATGGGCGATCACCTGACGGCGCACGGAGTCGAGTACGACAAGAGAACAGCGATCAAGTCGCAGGAGCTGGCAGGACTTTCTCGCCGACTGGACGGAGACGGACCACGTACCGCCGCCACCCGGCTCCGGCGAGCATTGGCTCATGCATTTCGATGGATCCAAAAGATACTGGGGACTCGGCGCCGGAATCGTCCTCACCTCACCCAAGGGGGCCGACTCGAATACGTTCTACAGATCCACTTCACGGCGTCCAACAACGTAGCCGAGTACGAAGCTCTCGCACACGGCCTCAAGCTCGCCAAGGCCATGAACATCAAGCGAATCCTCTGCTACGGCGACTCCGACTTGGTGGTCCAGCAGACCACTGGTCATTGGGACGCCAAGGACCCCAACATGGCCGCCTACCGCTTCTTCGTCCAGCAGCTCGAGGGAGGATACTTCGANAGCTCGTATACGGCGTGTACATGGCAACGAAAGAAGCTGAAGCATTACTTTCAAGAGCACCCGATCAAAGTGATAAGCGACGCGCCTCTTGCCGAGATCATAGGCAACAAGGATGCAACCGCAGAGTTGCGAAATGGGCGATCAACCTGACGGCGCACGGAGTCGAGTACGACAAAGAGAACAGCGATCAAGTCGCAGGAGCTGGCAGACTTTCTCGCCGACTGGACGGAGACGGACCACGTACCGCCGCCACCCGGCTCCGGCGAGCATTGGCTCATGCATTTGATGGATCCAAAAGATACTGGGGACTCGGCGCCGGAATCGTCCTCACCTCACCCAAGGGGGGCCGACTCGAATACGTGCTACAGATCCACTTCACGGCGTCCAACAACGTAGCGAGTATGAAGCTCTCGCACACGGCCTCAAGCTCGCCAAGGCCATGAACATCAAGCGAATCCTCTGCTACGGCGACTCCGACTTGGTGGTCCAGCAGACCACTGGTCATTGGGACGCCAAGGACCCCAACATGGCCGCCTACCGCTTCTTCGTCCAGCAGCTCGCGGGATACTTCGAAGGATGCGAGTTCCACCACATCCACCGCTCCAACAACGAGGCGGCCGACACCCTGGCGAACATTGGCTCTCTTCGCGAGGAAATCCCACCCGGCGTCGCCCTCGAGAAGCTCTACAAACCATCCATCACGCCGTGTCCCGGCTCCGATTCCATCCGGATGCCGCCGGACACGGAGTCGGCTGGGCCGGCTCCAGGCGAGACGGAGCCCGTCGAGGTCCTCGTCATCGAAGCGGCTCCACCATGGACCCAACCCTTCCTCGCCTACCTCGCCAACAACGAGCTCCCGGCGGACGAGCTCATCGCCAGGCAAATCAAACGCCGGGCAAGTGCTTACACCATCATCAACAACGAGCTATACAAGCGCAGCGTATCCGGAATGTTCCAACGCTGCGTGAGCCAAGAAGAAGGAAACAGGATCCTCAAGGAGATCATCAAGGTGAATGCGGCCATCACGCATCCTCAAGGGCAATTGTGGCTAAGGCGTTCAGGCACGGGTTCTACTGGCCGACTGCGCTGGCGGACGCGAACCAATTGGTCCGACTCTGCAACGGCTGCCAACGATTTGCAACGCAGAAGCACACGCCGGCTTCAGCACTCAAGACGATTCCTATCACCTGGCCGTTTGCCGTCTGGGGGCTCGACATGGTTGGACCACTGAGGAGATCCAGTGGAGGCATGACACACCTGCTGGTAGCGGTCGACAAGTTCACGAAATGGATTGAAGCCAAGCCGATCAAGAAACTGGATGGACCAACAGCAGTCAAGTTCTTCAAAAGCATCATCTACCGCTTCGGCTACCCCAACAGCATCATCACGGACAACGGGACAAACTTCGTCAAGGGAGAATTCGCCAAGTTCTGCGGCAGGACCGGCATCCGGCTCGACGTGGCCTCCGTCGCACACCCGCAGTCGAACGGGCAAGTCGAGCGAGCAAACGGCCTCATTCTAGCCGGCATCAAGCCTCGGCTGCTCGAACCGCTCGAGCGGGCAGCCGGCGCGTGGGAAGAAGAGTTACCTTCCGTCCTCTGGAGCCTAAGGACGACGCCGAATCGCTCAACCGGCTTCACCCCCTTCTTCCTCGTCCATGGGGCGGAAGCCGTCATGCCAACAGGACATCGAGCACGACGCACCCCGGATCGTGCTGTACACGGAAGCGCAAGCTAAGCAAGCCTACGAAGATGGAATGGACCTGCTCGAGGAAGCACGCCAGCTTGCCGAATCAAGATCGGCGATGTACCAGCAACAACTACGCAACTACCACAGCCGGCGCATCAAGAACGTCCACTTTCGAGAAGGCGACCTCGTGCTCCGGTTGATCCAGGACACCAAAAACATGCACAAGTTGTCATCGCCGTGGGAAGGACCATTCATCGTCAGCAAAGCGCTCATCAACGATGCCTACTACCTCATCGACGCCCGCGAGCACAAGAAGGACACGATGGACAAGGAAGGCGATGAAACGGAAAGGCCATGGAACGCGGCACTCTTGCGTCGATTCTACACTTGAGAAAGTACAATGTATGTATCACCTATGCTATCAATAAAAGAAACGAGAATGATGAGCACATGAGCAATTTTTCGCAACTTTTTCTGCATTTTCTAACCGGCTCTTCCGGCAGCCGGCAAGCTTGCCTTTAGCGGCCGTGTAGCGTGACTAACCCCTAAACGGCTAACTCTTCGAATCCGGTTAAGGCCGGCAAGAGAACAAGCTGGAGGGGGCAAACAACGTGAAAAACGCATAAAGGGAAGTCCTGCCGGCTGAAATAACGTTCTTCTGCAAACTCGGCCAAGCCGGCAGTCGGCAAACGCTTCTCCGATTACGGATGACTAACTACACAATGCTAAACGGTTAACTCTTCGAATCCGGTTAAGGCCGGCAAGAGAATAAGCTGGAGGCGGAGTGTACGCGAAAGACGTAAGAAATAGAAGTCGTTACCGGCTGAGAAAACCCTGGCCTAACAAACCGGATCCTAACGTTGTAGTAGTGTGCATGATCCCGCTAGACGGTGAAGTGCACACGAACGGCGGCAGGAAAGGCTACAGGCGAGTGTGAAATTGAGTTAAACACAGTATAAGTATACTCCATGAGCATAACAGCAAACTAATCGCTTCGTCATTTCATTTCACACGCGGAAACGCCGCCAACCGGCTTCGAGAGCCCAAGCCGGACACAGGCACGACAAACAGGAAATGAAAATTGCGCACAAGCAAAAGTACAGGAACAAGAGCAAGTAGCATTAAACATAAAGGGCGAGGCATTACAAATGAAGGCTAAACAACGAAGCAAAAGAGGGAGGTCCACAGGCGGACCTTCCCCGCACAACTACAAGGTCGAGCCGGCAGAGCTCCCTAAGCGGCAACCGTCGCCTTCCCGGATCCGCCGATCCTCTTGCCGGCCCAGTGCTTGATGCAGAGGGTGCCGTCGAACACCTTCACGAAGAAGACGCCCTTGTCACGCCGGAGGCGGAAGCAGAGGATGAAGCCGGCTTCGAGCTCGTAGAAGTCGGCGAACTCGTCCCAACCCCTGACAAACTCCACCCGGTTGACAACAGCATTGCCCACCACCTGGGAGGTGAACCGGACGGTTGCATCCCAGGGACCCTGGGAGGCACCCTCACGGAAGAGCCTGAATTTGAAGTGGCCAACGCCTGGCAGTGCGTCGGCGAAGGCGTCGGGAAGCCTCTGCACCGGCCCAGTAACTGGCGAGTGCAGGATCAAGAGGAACTCCCCGATGGGGAACACACCCCAAGGCGGACGCCGCGGATTCTCCAGGGAGTCGGAGGAGGCGGAAGATAGCTCCGCGCTCTCTTCCTCGCTGTCGGCGACGGCAGAAGGAGCGTACTTAGGAATCGGGTCGAAGCCCGGAGGTGGAAGAATAGGGGCAGCTTCCTCCTCGCTCGATGTGTCGTCAAGAACAAGGAGTTGCTTGCTACGACCAGCGCCGATGCTGATGCCGCCACGGGCGGCACTCGCACTTCTCAAGCCTGCACGGCCGCCGCCCTTGCCGCGGCCAGCACTGCTACCGGCGGCAGCGGAGGCGATCGCTTTCCCCCGCCCTCGACCGCCGCTCTTGGGGGGACGACCGCGAGGACGCTTCGCCGGAGGCGCAGCGGGGGTCTCCTCGGCGACAGCGTCCACGGGCTCAGACTTCACCATGGCAGAGAAGCAAGGAAACAAGAAGAGGAATGCGAGAAGGAAGCAAAGAGGCGCGAGTGAAGGAGGAGAAAGAAAACGGTCAAGATTTATAGCACAAACAAGGGACAACGTGGGAGACCCAACCGTCGCCCACGATCCCACGATCTACACGTGGCGACGAAACAGTTGACGGGACCCTTCAGTAACTGCAACCGGGTCCACGCGCGGAAGCCAAGGAGACAAGCCCAAGCTGGCAAAAGATACCCGGGGGCTGCGCACCCGCCAAGGCGGCTGCCCAGACCCGGATGAATATATAAAAATCACCCCGAGTCATGGACTCGGGAGCTGCGAAGCCGTCAGCCGGCAAAAGATACCCGGGGGCTGCGCACCCGCCAAGCCGGCTGCCCAGACCCGGACGAAAATAAAAATCACCCCGAGTCATGGACTCGGGGGCTGCGAAGCCGTCAGCCGGCAAAAGATACCCGGGGGCTGCGCACCCGCCAAGCCGGCTGCCCAGACCCGGACGAAAATAAAAATCACCCCGAGTCATGGACTCGGGGGCTGCGAAGCCGTCAGCCGGCAAAAGATACCCGGGGGCTGCGCACCCGCCAAGGCGGCTGCCCAGACCCGGACGAAAATAAAAATCACCCCGAGTCATGGACTCGGGGGCTGCGAAGCCGTCAGCCGGCAAAAGATACCCGGGGGCTGCGCACCCGCCAAGGCGGCTGCCCAGACCCGGACGAAAATAAAAATCACCCCGAGTCATGGACTCGGGGGCTGCGAAGCCGTCAGCCGGCAAAAGATACCCGGGGGCTGCGCACCCGCCAAGCCGGCTGCCCAGACCCGGACGAACATAAAAACACCCCGAGTCACGGACTCGGGGGCTGCGAAGCCGCCAGCCGGCAAAAAGATTCCCGGGGGCTGAGCACCCGGCAAGCCGGCTGCTCAGACCCGGACGTATATCTAAAATCACCCCAAGTCACGGACTCGGGGGCTGCACGATATAACGACGATAGAAGACAAGCGATAAGCAGGAAACGTGAAATTTCGACCCGCCTAGATGCTCAAGCCGGCCCAAAATTCGGGGGCTAGGGATGGTGATAATCATCACCAAAAACAAGCACGAATTATAGCACAGAGGTCCAGCAGTCACAGAGAAAACGACACTCACGATAACAGACCATGGCAGGAAGCAGGATAGCAAATTTTTACATGATGACCTTAAAAGTTGTCCAAGATAACAAGGCGGTTAATGTGGCGGGACAGTTAACGACACGGAATAACAATTACACCCGGCATCCCGGGGAGATGAACGAATCAAATGGTAGCGGCGTCAGTAGCGGCAGCAGGCGTCGCCGGCTCCAGCATCTTCAGTTGGCTTCGGCGTCGAGGACTGGCTCGGCAGGGTACCAGCGTCGTTAAGTCAACCGCCTCGGCAATCCGCTTGGAAGCCTCGGCAATTTCTGGACGCAAGTTCGCGAAGGACGTCCCGTCGCGGAAGCCGTCCATCAGCCTGCTCGTCTGCAGGCCAGGGTACCATGACTTCACCACGGCCAGGGCCATGTCGGTACCTCCGCGCGCCGCCATCTCCACTTGATCATTGATGCCGGCAGGCGCTCCTTCGAGCCGGGCGCATAAGTCGTGGAGAGTAGCCGGCAAGGGAGTGTCCGGCCACAGGTTCTCAAGCACGCCCTCAGCCGCTTCCTTTAGCCGCTTGAATTCCTGGCCGAGTCGCAGAAGACGGGAGGCGGTAGTCGGAGCAGACCCGGCAGCGGCACCAGAAGACTCCGGTCGAGAGTGAGCCGAGGCAGCATCTTGTTGGAGTTGCGCATCCACCTCGGGATAGAGGCCTGCAGTTCAAACCAGTAAGGCCGAGTAGAAGACCTAAAGCAAAAACCAAGGAGAAAGAAGACCTCACTTACCGAGGATCAGCTCGTTTACGCCCTCAACCTCCTTGACCAAGCCGCTCACCAGCTGTTCATGCTCAAGCTCGCGCGCCTTGACCTCCTGGACGATCTTGTCGTTATTCTCGACGGAAGCCTTCAGCAGGTCCTTCAGCTTGGCCGAATCACCGCGAAGAGACTCAACCTCGCTCTGCTTCCGACGCTCGGACTCCTGCAGTTTCGCCGCCTCCTCGCCCAGCCGGACGACCTCGAGGCGGCGCTCTTCTAATGCCTTCTCCGCCGCTTGGAGATCGGCCTTGGTTGAGGTCAAGGCGGCATCCTTCTCCTTCAGTTGCTTCTCCAAGCCGGCGCGGGAGGTGGAGTCACCTGTGGAGATCAAGTCACCGTCAAGCCAAGACATGCAAGAGAAAAAGGCAGAGCGTCAAGACAGAGTGCAGAAAGAAAAAGGGAGCCAAACCTTTGGCCGCCTCAAGCTCCCGCTTGAGCAATGTCGCCTCCCTATTCGCCGCGGCAAGGCCTTGCTCCATGGAGGAGCAGAGCAATGTCACGTTGGCCAAGTTCTCCCTGGCCACCCGCTCCGCCAGTTCGGCGAGGGGAAATTTTCCCGACGCGTCGGGCCGAGCCGGCACCGGTCCGGAGTACGTCGGAGAAGACACCAAAGTTGATTGGCGAGGGCCGGGGAGCGAAGGCCGTCGCTTCCGCGATGGCCTTATCCTTGGCTGTCACGGCCACTGTCAAAGAAGGGGTGGGGAAGGCGGTATACCCAGCCCCGGCGCCGGGCTGGGAAACCACCTGGAAAGCGCCCACTGGCGTCTCGGCATCTCCACCTGAAGCCGGAGGGTTGAAATCGACCACAAGGGGGGCCGCCTCCGCCAGCACTCGGCTGGCCGCCTCCGTCGTCTTCGCCTCCGAAGGCGGATCAGCCGCCTCCGCCAGCACTCGGCTGGCCGCCTCCGTCGTCTTCGCCTCTGAAGGCGGATCAGCCGCCTGCGCCACGGGGACCTCGGTGACAGGCACCGAAGCCGACTCCTTTACAGCGACGACTGCCGTCTCCACTATAGGGAGCGGTGCCCTACGAAACAAGGAAGGCGTCACCATCGAGTGCAAGTTGCGAAGATTCCCACCACAAGACAAGGACTTACCCGACACACGAGCCCAGCGCCTTGGCCGTCCTCCTCTTCGTACGCTTTGGTGGGGGAGGGGGCACGGCGTCGGACGGGCGCTTCACGCCTCCGGAAGGCACATCGCCGCCTTTCGCCGGGACGACAGGGTCCTCGACCGGCCGCTCCGTGCGAGCCGGCACCACCTTGGCCCCGGCAGAGGCCTTTGCGGAATCGCCGGCCTCCGCGCCCGCTGCCGCCTTCTCCTCGGCCGCCTTGGCAGCCGCTGGTTGCCTTGCAGCCGCCTGGGCATCCATCGACGCCCGGATCGAGTCCGCCTGCGCCAGCTCCGCGTAAATAGCCTTCTCCATATCCTCAATACCCGAGTCATAACCAAGAACAGTAGGAGGGGAAAGATTAACCACCTGGGCGCGGGTCTTGCCGGCGGCGGGTTCGGCCCTCTCCGCGTCCGCCGCCTTCGTCCTCTCCTCGTCCTCCCTCGAGGCCAGCAGCTGCTCCACAGTAAAATCAGCATCAGATGCTCCCAAGGCTAAGACTGCCTGCGCCGTCCGAGCATAAAACTCCCTCTCCAAGTCATCCGGATTCGAATCGTAAATAAAATCACCACCTAAAGCAGGACCAATCACCTCGTTTTTGGCCCCACCAGTCTGGGCCTCCTCCTCCGCCATTTTGGCGTCGACCTCAGCCCGGACGTCGGCCATGATCTCGTCCGCCCTGGCCTCAGTCTCAGACGTCTCCGCCCTCGTTCTTCCGGCTGGCGACAGGCCGCCCGTGGTAGGCCGGGAAGACGTCGAAGCCCGCTTTTTGGCGGGATGCACGCCTCGCTTCTCAAATGCGCCCTTCCGCTTGGGCGGCGCGGTATTCGCATCGACATCGGCGGCCGACTTCGACCGCCTCTCCTTCACGGTCCGCCGAGGAAGAACCACCTTCTTCCGCGCCGCCGCCTCCAATTCCTTGGTCCGGCGGGTGGATATCGCCGGCTTGGAGGCTGGCACGGAGGAAGAACCCTCTGAGTCCGGTTCAGAGCCAGTGGAGAGATCTACTATGACACGCACAACATCGTCAGCCTGCCCGGCGACCCCGGGCCCAGAAGACTTACCACGGGACGACGAAACCGGAGGCGGATCGTCGTGCTCGAGATCCTCGTCCCTGTAGGCGGCCGAGTCAGAGTCGGCGCCGGTAGCAGGGGCCGGGCTCGTTGCAGTCCGGGTGGCGTCATCATCGCCCCCGTCATCGCCGCCAGCATCAGCACCTCCACCCGACGACTCGGTGGTGTCGCCGCGTGTTCCCGCGACGACACGGGCATCGCCGCCGGATTCGCCTCCAGCGGCAGTGTCCGCACCTCCACCCGCCGCCTGCTCCTCGGCGGCGCTCTCCTCCTCCAGCATGGCCGTCTGCGCCGCAGAAAGGGGACCCTGGACATCAGGCTCGAAGACTACTTCAAAATCTTCAACCATCTGGACCTCACAAAGCTACCCGGCAAGCCGGCTAGATCAGGCGGCAGCCGGAAAAGGAATCGGAAGCAAAAGAAGGGAAAAAGTTCACCTCAGGAGCGCGGTCCGAGCGGCAGAAGGGATCGAGCCCGAAGTCCCAATCATCCTCAAGCCTGTCGGTGATGAGACGGGAAACCCACTCGCTTAATCCCTCCTGCGTCGGGATGTTCATGGAAGCACAAGTGGGATCCCGGACGCCGGAGTAGAAGCACATCTTGTGCGAGCGCTCCTGCAGCGGGAACATCCGCCTTGTCGTCCAGGCCATGGTCAGATCCCTAGACGTCAAGCCGTCCGCCACCAGCTTCTCCAGGCGGGCGAACAGGGTGCCTTGCAGATTCTCATCGACTGCCGGCTTCCGGCTCCAGGATCTGTCCGCCGGACGCGTATTGGCGAAGGCGGGGAGGTTGATCCGGTCAACCTCAGTAGCGTTCTTGACATAGAAGTATGTATTCTGCCACTTCTTGATGGATTCGGGCAGATGGATCTTGGGAAATGGCGTGCTCTTCGCGCTGATGGAGACGCCGCCGCAGTCCCGTTGCAGCCCAGCGGTCACCTGGGACCGCAAGAAGAAGAACATGCCGAAGAGCTCCATACTGGGCCAAACGCCCAAATACGCTTCGCACAGCGTGACGAAGCAGGACAACTGCGTGATGCAGTTTGCCCCTAGATGGTGAGGCTGCAGCCCATAAAAATGCAGAAACTCGTTGAAGAACGAGCTGACGGGGAGCCCCAATCCTCGCTCCACATGCGTGTAGAACATGACAAATTCGTCCGGTTTGGGCTGCGGCGAGATCTCTCCAGGGGGCGGGGCGCGAGCCTCCACATTGCCGCTCTTCCCCATGGACCCATTCCGGTGAAGCTTCAGAAGGAACTTATTGTCGATGGTGGAGCCCATCCAGGCACCCGTGCCCACCATTGAAGATCTGTTGCCCGTGGTGGAGGAGGCGGAAGCGGAAGTGGCGAGACGGAGAAATCGGCAAGGAGCAAGAGGAGCAAGAACTGGCGAAGAAGACGAAGCGGGAGAGAGGAGCGGAAATTCTGAACCTTCCCCCTCTTTTCCCCTTTAAAAGCGGGGCAGGCGGAACCGCACCGCTCCATGCGCCACGTGGGGCGCGGGCAGGCCGTGCCGTCCACAAACGATCCCACTAACAAGCAGTTGCCACAGACGATCCAGTCCGCCGAAGACCGAAGCGACGTGCCCCTGACATCGGGCAGAGCACAACCGTCACGACCAAGCGGCGAAACGTGGCTGACGCATGCCACGACCCACGATTCCCAAGACATCCAGACTACCGGAGACCGGCTACCCCAAGCCGGACCAACCGCCTCCGGTCACCGTCACCTTATCCGGCAGACTTCAAGCCGGACGACTTCGACTACAGCGACAAACATTGAAGCTCGAGAAGTCTACCCGGCAGGCCGGCAAGACTCCACGATCTCGGGGGCTAGTGTCGGGGATATGAACCCCGGATATCCCTAAGAGGTCCATTTCTTCAAGGACTACAACGGCCGGCTACAGCGTCCCGCCTGGAGCCAGCCGGATAAAGCAAGCTGTTTCCTCTACCCGGAGGCGGACGGCCGGCTAGAGCAGCCGGCCTCTACCAACCGACCAGTCCGTACTGGTAGGCCCAGATCGTCCAGCCCCTGTCGGACGTTACAGCTACAATGTAATGATGAGATAGCTCCAGCCGGCTCCAGAGTAGTGATGTCATAGGGGCAATCGTGTAATCTCCTTGTAACCCAAAACCCTAGACGCTGCCTATATAAGGCGTGCATGGGCCTCCTGCGCGAGGCAAGCAAGCGAAGAGGACACAGAGATAGGTAGATCATCGTCTTCCACCTCTAGCCGGCTGGACATCTCTAGCCGGCACCACCGCCATACAGCTCCAGGAGCAACCTTTGTAGCCCGATCTGTGATCAATCAATAAGAACAAGAAGAGCAGGACGTAGGGGTGTTACCTCCACGAGGAGGGCCCCGAACCTGGGTAACTGACGTGTGTTTGCATGTTTGTTGCCCAATCCCGCGCGAGCATCCGATCGTCGCCTGCCCCACACTCTTTTCCGTCTTTGATGGATATGCCGTGCTACCCACCACGACACCTTTGGAGATGCTTCCTTCTGGCCTAGCACGGTTATGAACATATTTCTTCAAGACTCCCATGAACCTCTCGAAAGGGAACATATTATGTAGAAATACAGGACCGAGAATTGCAATCTCGTCGACTAGGTGAACCAGGAGATGCGTCATAATATTGAAAAATGATGGGGGGGAACACCAACTCAAAACTAACAAGACATTGGGCCACATCCTTCTGTAACCTTGTCAGACTTTCTGGATCGATTACCTTCTGAGATATTGCATTGAGAAATGCACATAACTTCACAATGGGTACTCGAACATTTTCCGATAGAAGCCCCCTCAATGCAATCGGAAGCAACTGCGTCATAATCACGTGGCAATCATGAGACTTCAGGTTTTGGAATTTTTTATCTGCCATATTTATTATTCCCTTTATATTTGACGAGAAGCCAGCCGGGACCTTGATACTGCTCAGGCACTCAAAAAATATTTCCTTCTCTGCTTTCGTAAGAGCGTAGCTACTTAAGTAATGACGCCCTTTATCTGTATACTTGTTGTTTGGGTCTTTCATACGCTGTTGGTCCTCCCTTGCTTCCGGTGTATCTTTTGTCTTCCCATACACGCCGAGGAAGCCTAGCAGGTTTACGCAAATATTCTTTGTCACGTGCATCACGTCGATTGAAGACCGGACCTCTAGGACTTTCCAATAGGGTAGCTCCCAAAATATAGATTTCTTCTTCCACATGGGCGCGTGTCCGGGTAGCGACGTCTTTCGGAACAGAATGTCCGCCAGGACCCTTTCCAAAGATTACTTCTATGTCCTTGACCATACCAAATATAACATCACCATCAGGGAGCTTAGGCTTCTTCCGGTGATCTGCCTCACCATTGAAATGCTTGTCTTTCTTTCTTACGGGGTGACTGCCTGGAAGAAATTGACGACACCCCAGGTACACGACCTTCTTACATTTTTCCAAATATGTACCTTTAGTCTTATCTAAACAGTGCGTGCATGCGTTGTATCCCTTGTTTGACTGTCCTGAAATGTTACTAAGAGCATGCCAATCATTGATGGTTACGAACAGCAACGCTCGTAGGTCAAATTCCATCTGTTTGTGCTCATCCCACACACGTACACCTGGTATGGCCCACAACTGCAAAAGTTCATCAACTAATGACCTTAGGTACACATCAATGTCGTTGCCGGGTTGCTTCGGGCCTTGGATGAGAACTGGCATCATAATGAACTTCCGCTTCATGCACAACCAAGGAGGAAGGTTGTAGATACATAGAGTCACGGGCCAGGTGCTGTGACTGCAGCTCTGCTCCCCAAAAGGATTCATGCCGTCTGTACTTAGACCAAACCATAAGTTCCTTGCTTCACCTGCAAAGTCCGGGAACTCTCTCTCGATTTTTCTCCATTGAGACCCATCGGCGGGGGTGTCTCAACTTCCCGTCTTTCTTACGCTTTTCTTTGTGCCATCGCAACAACATGGCATGCTCTTTGTTTCTGAACAGACGTTTCAACCGTGGTATTATAGGAGCATACCACATAACCTTAGCAGGAATCTTCTTCCTGACGGGCTCGTCATCGCCCTCAATATCACCAGGATCATCTTGTCTGATCTTGTATCGCAGTGCATTGCATACCGGACATGCATCCAAATTCTCATACTCCTCACCGCGGTAAAGGATGCAGTCATTGATGCATGCATGTATCTTCTGCACATCTAATCCTAGAGGGCAGATAGCCTTCTTTGATTCGTACGTAGTCTCGGGCAGTTCGTTATCCTTTGGAAGCTTCGGCTTCATTATTTTCAGTAACTTTTCAAATCCCTTGTCAGATAAACCAGTCTCTGCCTTCCATTTCAGCAATTCCAGTGTGGTACCGAGCTTTGTGCTGCCATCCTCGCAATTTGGGTACAACAACTTTTTGTGATCCTCTAGCATGGCCTCCAACTTCAGCTTCTCCTTTTCTGTATCGCATTCTCGTTGTACATCGGAAATGACCCGACCAAGACCATCAGCATGCTCATCTGGCGTCCGTTGTTCTTCACCACCTTCTTCTTCATTGTCTTCCATCGCAGTATCACCGTATTCTTCAGAGAACATACGATAGCTCTCATCATCATTTTCTTCTTCATCGTCTTCCATCATAACCCCTCTTTCTCCGTGCTTGGTCCAACAATTATAGCTGGGCATGAAACCTCTCCGAAGCAGGTGGCCTTGAATGGTTCTCGACGAAGAGTGCTCCTTAACGTTCCGACAGTCCACACATGGACAAGGTATAAAACCATCATATTTGTTTGCCTCAGCCATATGGATAAATTTATGCAGGCCTGTAATAAAATCAGAACTGCGTCGGTCGCCGTACATCCATCGCTGCCGTTCATCCATCTGCATATCATATAATTAAGTTTATCAAATACAATTAGAATAACATATTGAATACTGAAATGACCACCGTACATCGACACATGCAATATTTCTGTATCAATTATAGATGAGAAGGATAAAGTTGCTAACCTCGGTCGAGGATATCATTTTGTGTGAACTTAAGTGTGGCTCGGGCATTTCATCGAACACATCTTGTGCGTGGCAAAGGAAAAAAAATCTAGCACCCACTTCCCACCAATCCGAGCAAAAAATAACACAGTAGAGAAGAAGACGGAGGTTACGTACGTATATAGGCAGGGGAGGGTCATTCATCCCGGTTCGTGGCTCGAACCGGGACCAAAGCTCGGGCATTCGTCCCGGTTCGTGCTACGAACCGGGACGAAAGCCTCGCGACAGCTTTGGTCCCGGTTCGTAGCACGAACCGGGACGAATAACCCCAACTGAACCGGGACGAATGCCTCACGGGGGCCTGGCAGCTCGAACCGGGACCAATGCTTGGCATTGGTCCCGGTTTATCAGTCAACCGGGATGAATGCAAATTCGGTTCTGTCCGAAAGGGTGTTTTTTCTACTAGTGATGAGTGTGAGTGACACATTCTTCATTGTAATTTGTGGCCGACAAAATAACATTTTAAAAATGAGGACTTGACATTTTAAAAAGGGTACGCTGCTGGGTTTCATTCCAATAGAAACAAAACCATACACCGTTAGATTCGTACACTCCGAGCAAAACTGAAACTACTTTTGACGAGGAATCTAGTGACATATATCAGTTTCGATAGTCAAGTATAAGAAAAACTTAATCCATGACTTCTGTAACATAAAGTGGAAAAAATTGAGATGGCATGTCACCCCAAAGATGTAGAATGTCAAAATCAGTCACATATTTCCCATTAATTCCATGTTTATTGGAAAGAAAACTCGCACATTCTAGACCGTACTTGTTTTTGCGGGGCACAATCTGGACCTTACTTGTCCTCCATAACTTTGACTAGGGTACCCCACGAATATGTTCTCCGCTTCATTCGAATGATTAACTTGCCCATTTTTTTTCTTTGAGAAAGATTAACTTATCTCTAGCTTTAACGATGCCATTTTTTCCCTTCATACGTCCAAGTTGGGATTACCTTTTTTGACGATTCCACTGAAGCAACGGTGCCCTGCTTTTATATGACAAGAGACAACACATCCATTATCCATACATTATATAGAATTATAGATGCGCTCCAATAGCAAGTTCCAAACCTAAACCGTTTGTAATACTTCGTTGGCATGCGTGCAGTTTTCTTGGACCATCAAACTATATCTACACAGGAAATATATGCACTCTTTCCTTGGCGTCCGTACATGTTTGTATATACAAGTTAACTTTACTGATTTGGATATGATCAGATCGACCAAAGATGACCTATAGTGGATATATACTAGACATAGGATAGATAGATGTACATGTTAACTAACTTTTCCTGGGAAAGCTGTCAAGAACACGTACGTTCACATGGAGATTCCGCGGGCGCCCATGCATGCACATTGCACCCGTGCACACCCTGCCCAACTTTCATGAAACAGATAAAAAAGGTGGCGATTATATAATAGATTATACAACATGCTAATGCTAACCATGGATGGAAGCAGGGATCTTTATATGGAGATGCTAAAAAAAGGATGGGAAAGCTGTAAATGAACACGTAAAAATTGGGCGGAACAATTATGTTTGTTCGAGAAACATAGTACAAGTGCAGAGCACATACACCAATATTCCTGTGAGGACCTCTAAATACTGAGCGGTAAATCTTGAGTTTGAAGGAGTCACGACAGCCGCCTCATTGTTGATAGGCACATAAAACAACTATTGAAATTAAATCAAGGTAAATGCTAACACCCATTCAAATATAGGACTTAATGTGGGTGAGCTGGTTCCACCGCAAGGAATCTAACCATCTGAAGTTCGCTGTTGTGTTCCATATTGTTCCCTGCATACAAGTCAAAAAAGAGTACATGGTGCTTTCACCGATGAAAAACTATACGTGTGCGGCTGGCCACGTAGCCATTTGTGTAAGTTGATGGGAGGAACTTGGTATTGAATTATAGGGACACGCACTATAGTCTGGTAATATATACCTTGCTCGTCAATAAGTGGTCACTAGTAGAAAACAGGCCTTTCGCCCGGGGCTTTAGTCGCGGCCGTGTCTCAACCCGCGACTAAAGTTCAGGCCACGTCGCCCCGAAATCGGCGGAACAATTGTCGCGGTTCGTTAGGACCCTTTTGTCCCGGCTTGAGATACAAACCGGGACAAAAAAGGTTTGCGGCCCGCTGCGGGGTAGGTGCCCCTTTTGTCGCGGGTCATGTCTCTAACCGGGACTAGAAGTCGGGACATTAGTCGCGGCCTGGTATACGAGCCGCGACAAAAGCTTCTGACCCAGCGCCCGGCCATGTTTGGTGGCCTTTGGTCCCGGTTTGTATCTCAAACCGGGACAAAATGTCTGGCCCTATATATATGCAGCCCCTCTTCCCCCTCTCTTGTTTTTTTTCCTGGTGGGAGGTGGTGTAGGTTTGTGCTAGTTTTTTTTTCTACATATGCACTAGAGGTGTCAGGTGAAATGCCTGTTAGAGCGATGCCACTTGAGTTCACACAAACAAACATGATATGAGGTGTCCGAGCCACACTTAAGCTTCCTCCTCTTTGTTTCCAAGTTTCCTAAAAGGTTAGCAACTACTTTCTCGTTTAGACCACGCGGTACTAATTTTAGCATCGTGATTGCGTTTGATATATAGTTGCATGATGCAGATGGGCCACCCATGGATGTACGGTGACCGACGCTCTGGCGCTTATAGAGAAGGCGTGCGTTCTTTTATCGTTGTGGCCGAGGCGAACAAGCGGCGGGATGGTTTTATGTGTTGTCAGTGTGTCGAATGTCGGAATGAGAAGGATTACACTTCCTCAAGAGTCATTCAGAGCCACCTGCTTCGGTCCGGTTTCATGTCCGGCTATAATGTTTGGACCTATCACGGAGAAAGAGGGGTTATGATGGAAGACGGCGATGAAGAAGAGAACGATGATGACAACTACCGATCTATGTTCCCTGAATACGCTGATACCGCAATGGAAGACAATGAAGAAGAAGGAGGTGAAGAACGGGCAGCATATGAGCCCGCTGATGATCTTGGTCGGGTCATTTCTGATGCAAAGCGAGACTGCGACACAGAAAAGGAGAGTTTGCAGTTCGAGCAGATGTTACAGGACCACAACAAATTGTTGTACCCAACTTGTGAAGATGGCCAGAAGAAGCTGGGTAGCACACTAGACATACGAGTTGATAAGGGAATAGTTGATGTCATGGACCCATTAAAGAGAAACCTGGAAGAGTTCCGCAACATGCAGGACATGCTCCAGAGGTAATATTCGCGCTATATCGGTCTCTTTCGTTGATTTCATGAGATATCAGGTAATGAATTAACTCATTCATTAATTCATTTTCTTTGCCGGGCAGGGTTTGGAACCGATTCAAGAGTGTGGTGAAGGGTTCCTTTAGTGAGAAGCTGACGTTTACTCCGGTCTCGGTAAGTAGTACGAGATATGACCGCGCATCTCTTTACTTCTAGTTTCAATACAGTTATTATTTTGATGCTAGATTATTATTTTGATTGAATTCTATTCTCGTAAAGTGCGCGAGGCAGCCATCGGGGACGCATCTATGTGGATACTACGTTTGCGAGTTTATTCGCACGTTTACCACTGAGCACAAAGATTATAGAGTCGACGTAAGAAATACGTTCACAACATCATTTTATTACCTCACTTTTTGTTATCATGATTGATGTTCATATTGATCTCCCTTTCTTATATAGTTTGAGAGAATGCGGGAAAATGTCCTACCGGAGCAACGTGTAATAGCAATTGCAGAGGACCTGGCGGGATTTTTGCTGAAAGAGATGGTAGATGACGCCGGAGAATTAGTGTGAACAATAGGCGCAACCGATGATGCCGGGCCGTGTAATCGAATATACGGGCTTAGTCCCGGTAATTGTGATCTCCATGTAACTATCAAAGTTGTATATATTTGTATGCTCGATCGTGTACGGTATGTGGTAGCGTAGAAATATACGAAAACTATTTTGAAATGAAGAAAATAAATGAATAAAATAAAACAAATGAATTCTCTGCCGCGGCACAGAAAGTGGCCAAATTTCTGCCGTGGCAGAGAATTAGTAAACCCTAAACCCTAACCAAAATGAACTCTCTGCCGCGGCACAGAAAGTGCCCAAATTTCTGCCGTGGCAGATAACCATTAGTCGTGGCCCGTTATACGAACCACGACTAAAGGGTCTGCCCCTGGCACACCCAGGATGAGGACCATTTGTCCCGGCTGGTGATAGGTCCGCGACTAATGGTTGGACCATTAGTCCCGCCTCCGCTGTCGCGGTTGGCCAACCGCGACAAATGGCCCTCACGGCCCGGGACAATAGGTCCAGTCTCCACTAGTGGGTTTACCATCTGGTATAGTTAATACACGCGGTCACTTGATGGACTATACGAGTCACTTGAAACCAGGAAGGTGATTTGTTTCAAGCGACTTTTTAAAGCATGGGAGATTTTTTTTACGCGTGTGAATCCAGCAAACACGGTTCGTCGATTGATCTTACGTGTCTGACTTTTTGGCCACCTATAAAAAGGGGGCTTCTTCCCCAAAGGTTCCCTAACCATTAGAGCTCTTTTTCTCTCTCTCCTCCATTGTTGCAAGAGCTCAAATCACATAGATCTCCCAATCCCTCCACCCAAACTTGTTGATCTTTGGAGGATTGAAGGAGAAGATCTAGATCTATATTTCCACCAATCCATTCCTCCTCTAAGTGAGGGGAACCTAGTAGATCTTGATCTTGGAGTTTCTTGGTGTTTCTCCTTTGTTCTTTCTCTCAAATCCCTCCCAAGCATTAGTTACTTTGGTTGGATTCGGGTTGGAAGAACTTGACCACTTAGTGTGTTCTTGCCATTGCATTAGTTGCATAAGTTTGAGTTCTCCACGGTGATACGTGGAAGTTGAAGTTGGGAAGCTTATTACTCTTGGGTGCTTTGGTGCCCTAGAGCTTGTTCCTCTAGGTCACGTTGGTACCCTAGACGGTTGTTGATTTCTCGGGGTCTTGGTGGCTCACGGGATTTGTTGGGAGCCTCCAATTAGGTTGTGGAGGGAGGCCCAACCTTGTTGGTCTCGGAGCTTTGGTAGCTACGAAGACATTGCCGGGAGCCACCAATTAAGTTGTGGTGTGTGCCCCGGCCTTGAAGCATCAAGTCTTGGCGGCTCGGTGCATTTGGTGAAAACCCTCCAACTTGTGGAGAGAACAAAAAATAAGTAACATAGAAAAACAACACTGCCCGAGGGCAGGAAGAGTGGCCAATCTCCTCTGATTTATGTCATCCTTTCCTAGATAGGCCACCTCCAGAACCGAAAGGGAGCCTTCGGTGAAAATTCGCCGGTTTATCTCTTTCCAATTGTTCCACAGGACGTAAATCATAATCTCGCTGAAACGGTTTATGCGAACTTTGTCTTTGCCGGCAATAAGATTGTTCCACCACTCCTCCAGAGGGAAGAAGTCATTTGCGCCACTAGGAGGAATTTCAAGCAATGACGAGATAATACCCCACACTCCACGAGTGAAGAGGCATTGCCGCGCAAGATGCTCACTGGTTTCGGCTTCGATTGAGCAAAGATTTCTATAATGTTTTCGATGCGGCCAACCCCGCATGGAAAGCAGTCAGTGCTTTTTGGTGAACGAGGAGTCTCATAATTAGTTTACAATTTTGGCTCAACCTTGATCTGCCATATAGTTTTGTTCGTGGAGGAAGGGACCGTAGCCCCCGCAAACCGGAGGCGGTAGGTCGCCGCCGCCGAATACGCACCAGAAGACATGCACGTCCAGGTGATGTAGTTTTCACTGGCATGATGGAGGATGATATTCTGGAGCTGCAACCAAAGCTCCACAAACTCGTGGATCTGTTGCATTGTAGTAATAGGCCTGAGAGTGCTCATCCAATGATTATACTGGAGTTTGTGGCTTGATTAATAAGCATGCTCAATCGTTTACAAGACACATCTTTGTGGATGATATAATAGTTTGATAAGCACGTGCGCCACGATATGGACCATGATGGTCCGCTTTTTTGCTTTGTGTTACTCCATTCAGTTTGGTATAAGAAATATGCTTCATTGAACGTACCTTTGGAAAGGTAAAAGTGAGTATATTTTATCCACCAATTGCCCAAAACATTGTAATGGAGAAACCGCAAGTGCGCGCGTGCTTCAGTTCCGCTCGACCAATGTGAAACAAAGGCCGTCATGTTAACCGCGGTAATCATCAAGTAGGAAGTACAAAAGAAATTACAAAAAAATTAATAACCATTTTATTTTGTGGAGTTAAGTAATGTACCGTGGTTGCCATAGACAGAAGGCTCATAGACCCCGCCGCCGTTAAATTAATAAAGCACCGAATGTCCAGAGTACATCAAGATCGATGTTGGGATACCAGGCTACCAGCTTACAATAAAAACACATAGAGCAAAAAAGGACATCCTAACACAAGAATAACACGACTACTACAAGCTAGCTAAGAATAGAAAGGACTAGATCGGCGCTAGGAGTCTTCCTCCCACGTAGTTGAAGAGCTTGGAAAATCGCCGGCCCAAACCCCTAAAGGCATCGGAATCCCCACCAAACCGGCTTCAAAAGAGCAAACTCTAGGGGAACATCGACTCTCGAACGAGCAACCAAGAGAACGGGGCAAGTCATGGGCTCCAAAGTCAACTCCTCCAGGAAGGTAATGACACGAAGGTGATGTCGTTGCATGACACAAATGGATCTAGGTTTTCACCCAGAGACACCAGACCAAGTGGGGTGAAAGGAATGAGAACGGAGACCCAGGCTAGGCTTTCGCACGAGCCCTCATTTTCCAATGACATATACTCGAAAAGAAACCTGGAATCACCCACACTACCCGCCCGTCACCCACCCTGGGAGGCGAGACGAAAGAACCGAGAGATGTCTGAGACAAGTGTAAGACCAAGAGTGGAGACTCCGCCAATGGTGGCGAGACCCTCCAGGAATCAACAACATTGTTGAAGAGACACCGAGGAAGCGGAAAAGAAGGAGATTTTTTCTCGCAGGATCGACGAAACCAGACGGGAGGAGACGGAGAATTGGACTGACTCGTCACCACCGGACAACAATGCTGAGAGCAAACGAAAAAGATGGGGGTGTACCAAGGATTGTCTGCTCTGGCCCCGATGGTTGCAAGTCACCCTGACTGCGCACAACCCCACATGTTTATGATGCACACTATTCGCAGATCCTCAGGGTCGAGCGATAGTTTCCCAACTCCCGACAATATTCACGCCGGTGACCACCAATCCAGCCAATAGCATGGACCAACCCTCGGATCCCGAAAGTAGAGATGGAGCAGTCAAAGAAGCTAGATCTGCAAACCCAGACTAAACTGAATTGTTAATTTTTAGCTTAACTTAGCGTGTTCAGTTCGAGTCCTACACCATCAGATTTTCATCGTGATTCATGCACCTATTAGTTGCATTTTTTTGATTAAACTAAATTATACCAAATATTTCTTCTTATTAGTTGCATTCATGCACCCATCAGATTTGCATTTTTTCGACTAAACTGAATTGTTAATTTTTAGCTTAACTTAGTGTGTTAAGTTCAAGTCCTACATCATAAGATTTGTATCGTGATTCACGCAACTAAAAGGGGTGGACATGATCGGAGGCGTGTGCCCTGACCTAGAACACATAAGCACATCATCTAATTTCGGAGGCCTCACCAAACCAACCAATGGCGAGCCGGGGGCACAAATCGGTCCAGCAGACTCTCGACACACACCACATGCGCACATTCGGAAGCCGCCGTCTTCCGCCAACCCATCTTCAGGATAGATCAACGCAATGACCTTGTTAGGCCTACCGCCAACGCAAGACAACACGACCATCCTACGTGCATCCATCATCGCACATCCATCACCGAGACCCCACTACACCACACCGCCAAGACTCGTCGTCGTCGATGTGGAGGATGAAACACCATTCGAACTCATGGCCCCTCCAGCCAGCATATGCTCCAAAATGATGCCCTCAGGAGGGAGAACGATACCAATAATACCCCCATCATCTGATCCGGGAGACCCAGATCTATGGTATTCCATTAGAATCTGTAACATCCCTGAATTTTGGCCCTATAAGATTTTCTTTGTCAAAACCAGAAATTTGGATTTCGATTGGGCCTTCTGATCTTGGCATCTCTATTTTCTCCTGCATTTCCAAAACCCCCACAATTCTCAAAACATTTATCTTTTCTTTAAATGCAAAAAGGGCCTAAACCCTAGCCTTCCAAAGGAAGTGTGCCAAGGGTGACTTCAAAAATTCCCCAAAAATTCCAGAGTGATCCCCAGCTAGGTTAGAACCCATTTATGCAAAAATATTGGGTGACTTGTTAAGAAAATATTTGACTTTTCCCTGATTTGTTTTCTGCCTAAAACCTCAAAACCCTAGCTTTCCAAAGGAAGTATGTCAAGACCATCTTCAAAATTCTCCAATAATTCAGAGAGGACCCCTAACCAACATGTAACCCAAATATACAAAAATATCCCATACCTTGCTAAGAAAATTTTGGAGCTTTTCTCTACTTTACCTTCTGCCCTAAACCTTGTTACTTTGGAAACCCTACTAAACATTTCCAAAATTCTAAAAACCCCAAGGTAGATGCTCCTAACCAATATCAACCTCAGGGATTTTCCCTGGCCAAATATATTTTATTTTAAAGCCCCAAAATCTTTTTTCCATTTTGGATCAGAAGTGTTCGATGAAATTTTTGCATAACGAAAGTTTTGAATTTGGAAAATATTTCTTCTGCAAACTTGTTGGAAATTCAATTTTGCACCAAGTGACACGATCAGTTATTTGGTTAGAGCCCCAGGTTGAGGAAATCGTCCTGATGCCGATGTCGGCATGGCCGGGACGTGGGCATGGTCGTGCCCGACGGCGCCGCTAGTTTCTGGTCGTCGCCGTTAGCCTCCCCGCTGCTCTCCCGCATGCCCCTGCTGCCCCTCCACTCCTCGACCCTCCAGCAGCCGCGCATCGCCAGCTCACCCTCCCCTGTGCGCCGTCGGCCGCAAGCCGACGCGCCGCTGCACAGCGCCGCCGCGGGACCCGCCCCTCACCAGTGGCCAGCACAGCGCGCCGTACCCGTCGATCCTATCCACCTCCCCGCGAATCCCGTCGTCCAGCTTCCCCCTGCAGCTACACCGATGGCGCGCCGCCCGCTACAGCATCGACGGGATGCCCGTCGACTCGCCACGGCCGCCCGGACCCCCACCGCCCGCAAGCGCCACGCCACCCCTATCCTCGGCCCCGGTTTTGCGTCGACATCACGGCCTGGACGCTACACCACCGACGCGCCGCCCGTCGTCACCCCCTGCCCAGCAATCTCATCGCGACACCTCGCCGCGAGCTCTCTCCGGACCCCCACCGCGTAGAGCTATAAAAGGAGCCCCTCGGCCACCCCAAAGGAGCACACCAACTCACATTCCCTCTCCACCCCTTCCCCTCCCGGATTGGCAACCGGGGAGCCACCAATTGCCGGCAGCAACCTCGCCTCCGCCGCTCGGTCTCCGACCGATTTCCTCTCCACATCCCTCCCCAGCACCATTTCCTCGCCTCCCCCTCCAATCCAGACCACCAGGAAGCCGTAGACACCCTCATCGAAGCCCGGGATGTCCTAATCGCCGCCCGGTCCTCGACGGTGAGCACGCCGGCGATGGCGACTCCCTCCCCTCCCCGTTTCTTTTCCCGGGCGCGTACCATTTCGGTTCTTAAAGGACGGGTCCCACCCGTCAGATTTCTAATCTTTTCCGAATCATTTTTCCTTTTCTGATTTTTCTCTGTTTTGGAAAAAACAAATTTTTAGGGTTAACTTTGAAAGGTGATAACTCTCTCAAAAATATTCAGAAAAATACGAATCTTTTTGTGATGGCTTGGTTTTAAAAAGATCTATCTAATGACACTGGTTTCAATGGATTTGAAGTTCATTTGCCCACTGAACCTTGGAATGCTTTGAGGAGGGTTTCAATTTATTTAATAGATCCAAACCCTACCTTTGAAGTGGAGGTGGAACCTGTCCCTGAAGGCAAGCATCAGCCCCCAACCATCTGTTCCAACTTGTCGATGCCTTATTTGTCAATTGTTTGAACGGTAGTTGCATCTCATATGCCACATCACATGCCTATTATTTCATTCTTATGATTTCATACATATTTATTATTGCCACCTTTATTTCCTATACGATAAACTCATGTTCCGTGAGTTGAGTTCCGGTACCCCGTCTAAATACACGTTGGGTCCTGCCCAATTGGATTGAAACGGCTACTTTTCTGTAGAGTTGTGGCGTGCGTTGGACGGTACCATGCACCACTCCCCATTCCGGCGACGATGGACTGGGGGAACCGCCGTAGTCAATGGAATGGAGGAACGGGATCGCGTGGACGCCTCCACTAACTTTTGTAGTCGATCTGTGGCTGTCACTGGTTGGAGGTATCTCCGCCATCGCCCGGTTGACGCTAACCAACTGTGCTATTTTATTTTCTTTTACTCAACCCGTGGCTGTCACTGGCCGGAGGCATCTCCGCCATCGCCCGGTTGATTTTGCTATTTTATTTTCTTTTACTCGACCTGTGGCTGTTACTGGTCGGAGGTATCTCCGCCATCGCCCGGTTGAAGTTATTCATCTTTGCTGGAGTTATTATGTGATTATTATTGTTCATCATAATCTGTGGACTAATATTTGTTACTTGTTTGGTCACTAAGTATGAATCGTGTTAAGTGAGTAATCCCCTCCGTCGACTAGATTGAGTCATATAGTGCCACTCGCCAGACACCACCTGCACAACCATGCGTCGTTAAAATGGGCAGACCGTAGCTTAGTAGCCTATCACATCTCTTTTGATGCTACCCACTTGGCAAGTCTAGTCGGATACTGCATAGTTGTGGTCGGGGCTAGTCTTGTGAAGGTTCCGGAGCTAGGCGTTGCTCATGAGTTGGGGACGTGTCGGATTCACTTCGTCATAAGACTTAGCCCGAGGGGCAAGTCGGTAGCTACACAAGGAGTGTCTTGGTAGAGCGGACGGCTACGGGGGAATAGGTTTGTGCTGTCGCCATGATGGATGTAGTACTTCGGTACCGGCGGTACAAGCTTAAACCCCAACGTGTGGATAAAAGCTGCAACCTCTCGAGAGTGTCAAATCTAGAATCTAGTATTGTTCCTACCTAAGGAACGGTGTTGGATCCAGTCACACTAGAGTCAGTCCAGTTGGACACGGAGAACCAAACTCACTAGGTGGATAGAATTGGCTAACGTTGAATGAGCTAAACAGTGGACCATAGTTGGTCAAAAGCTGAGCCTCGAGTTGGACCAGAGTTAGTGAAGCTTGAGAACCTAAGTATTGAGAATGTCGTTGTGTGGAAATGAGGTTTGTTCTCATAATCCACGGGTTTGTCACAGGTAACTAGGTAAGTTAAGTCCAACCGTTAAGCTTGGACTCGCACCCTACCCTACTGCACCCATGCCATGCCATATAGGATCATTGGTTACGGTTGATCGGGGATTGATGTCTTGCGAGTACATTCCATGTACTCACCTGGCTTTCCATGTGGCCAGATCCTCCTACCCCCGTCGCCGAGTATCCCTTGTACGAGAACTAGATCCGGTATCCAGGCAGAGCCCCGTGGAGTTAGGCCCTCTTCGTCGCACGCTTCCGCCATTCCGCTGACGCCCTCTGATGAAGTCTTGTTCGATAAATAATGTACAAACTGTTGTGTGCGCTAGGGCGCAGCCTTGTAACGATACCCTTGTAATCTATCGTCGGTCCCCGACCCCTTTAATAAAGTGGTTATGTTATGTTAACAAGTTGTCATATATTCAGTGCTCCTGGGACTGATATATGGGATGTCTCGATCTCCGGATCGGGGTGTCACAGAGCTTGGTATCAGAGCCTAACTGCCTGTAGGATACCCTAGTTCTAAACGGAGCCTTAGGTAGCGAACGTTGCTTTGCTTGCTTTTAATTGTTTCTCTATCTGTTTTTCTAACCCTGCAACTCACACTTTTGGCTTCTACCTCTGGTACAGATGAAGTTCGAGCTACCCGTAGAAACCCCCGCCTTGAACGTTCCCGGCATGCCGCAATTCCTCCGCGAGATTTGGGCACACCTCTACCCATCCTCTCCTTCTCCGACCTACCGTGTGCTATGCTCCCGTCATGAGGGGACTCACTCGGTGTACACCGCCACAGTCTACTTGCGCGCCGAGCCCGTGGACCGTGGACACACGTACGCCCTCTCCTCCGGCATCACCCACCAGTCGACCCGGGCCATCCAGGAAGCCGCCGCAGATGCCATCATTCTTCTCTGCACCCACGACCCTATCATGAGGAGGTTGTAACAACCCAGATTTGGTACCCTAAAATACGGGCTAAATTTTCACTGTTTGTGTTGCATTGCATCATGGCATACATATTTTAAAGTTTACTAATGTTAAAACAAAGCAACACCTTGAAAGTAAAACAAATGAAACAAACCCCTCTTACAATTTTCCAACCCAATTTCAATGACCAACTTGGCAACAACTAAATGAACTTCCAAATTGTTTCGGAAGTTCCAATTGTGCATCTTACAACTTTTCCTATTTTCCCAAATGTTGCCTTTTGGTAATTAAAATTGAGAATCCAAATTTGGGTTAACTCATTTCTATATTGGAACCAAGTTGAACTCTCCAAATTTCCAAAAGAAAAATATGGGGTGCTGCATTATTATAATATGAGACTCCATAAATATTTTCATGATTTATTGAAATGCCTAAATGCTCCAAATAAATCTATTTTGGAAATTATCAGAAATGCCCTATTTAAACTCCAAGACCAAATGTGGTGCAAAATATTTTTATTTGTCTCACCAATTTTTGTGGAGCATCTCAGGGTTAAATGGAGCCTATTTGAATTTTTGCATAATTTATGAAAATGCTTACGAGGCTCGTTTAAATAGTCATAATCTGCTGTTTTCAAAACCCAGAAAAAGAAAAATGGAAAAGGTTAAAATGCCGACGCTGGGCCATCCCTGTCAGTCCCTCTCTTCCCCTCTCCTCTTCACTGGCGCCATGCTGCGGCTTGTCCTCCCATGCCGCCGTGGCCTCGCTGCCGTGCGTGCCGTGGCCCCCCCTCTTCGAGGTCAAGGATGCACACGAGGCCGCCCGCCTGTCTCGCTCCCCACCTGCTCCTCACCTGCCCCTCCCCTGTTCTTCCCCTCGCTCTCCCATCGTGTCCGCCACCGTCGACCGCGAGCTCGCGCCGCCGGCGAATAGCTACCGTCGAAGCTCCCCGCCCGGATCGAAGACTACCACCAGGACCGCCTCGCCGTCATCTACCTTCTCGTTGAAGCAATCGGCCTGGGTGCCGGGAATCGGCCGGGACAGCCGATTCTTCGCCGCCTCCTACGTTTCCGGCCGATCGAGCCGCCGTGGACCGCGCCGCCTCCCTTGATCACCTCCGACCACCCGCGGCCAGCCACGCATCGCTGGTGAGCCCGCGCACCTCCTGGACACCCCCTCTCTCCTCCTCCTCCTCCTCTGTGCCCTCGCCTCCGTGCGGGAGGCCGCCGGCCGTCCGCCATGGCGCGGCATGTCGCGCACGCGCACGTCGTCTGACGCCAACCCTCCGTCCACCAGCACGCGCTAGAGCACCGCCCCGCCCGGCGCACGTTTGCACACACGCTTGACCGCGTAGCGCCGCCCAAACCACGTTGCCGCCGGTCGATTCCCCGTCGGGTGCCACCGCGCTCATGTCCCGCTTGTCCGGCCTGGACCCGGCCTCTCATTTGGCTTGGGCCGGCCACGGGCCGGACCATTCGGCCACTGCCCCAGCCTGCGCCCCAGCCTGGGCCGGCCAAAGGCCGGTGCCTTCGGGCACCTGCCCGGCCTTTCTCCCGGCCTGGCCGGGCTAAGGCCGGCCTGTCTGGCCTTTTTGCTTTCCCCCTTTTTGAATTAAAAAGGCAAATTAAAACTTAAATATCTTTTTGTATATTGCTTCAAAAATTGCAAAGTAAATATCAAATTGCTCAGCAAAACAAAACCTATCAGTTGGTAACTTTATCATGTCCTCTTGAGCAAAATAATTTCCCTATAATTAGGACACCCTAAAAGGGTAAAATTGATGCCTAATTTGGGAAAATTCATAACTTATTAAATATTGATCCAAAATTTATAAATAAAATATCAATGTGATCAACGTGTCAAATGCCATCAAACCATGCACTTATCACATCATGATCACAAACTTTTATTTGATGTCATTCATAACTTGATTAAATGAATTAAACTCAATTATTTAATTAATTTGCTATTTATTCATCGGTGCTCCAAAATTTACGAATAAAGTACCAAAATGATCGGAATGACGAACCCTATCCTTTATTGCCATGTTCATGCATTCTTGAGCCACCTCCATAATAATTTGATAATTTATGAAGAATGTGGTCACTAAGATAAATATGGGGTTGGTTCCAAATAATTGCACAAATTATTTGTCCCCTCGTTTAAATTTGCTTTTAATTTATATAATAATATCTTTGCATCAACTTGACATGTCATAATGTGATTGAGCATTGCATCTTGTTTCATGTGATTTATGTGTGCTTTGTATTTCTTTGGGTATCGATAGATTCCGGAGTCGAGGGTTCCCTCTCCTACCCCGACGAGCAATACTACGCTACCCGGCAGCAAGGCAAGAGATAACCTAACCTTCTTGGCATCTAGCATCCTATGATTTTATCAAATTATTTTATCCACCATAATATTGCATGCGGTTCAAATGTCTCTTTTGGTAAATATATAGAATCCTATGAATGCATGTCTCTTCCCCGAGCCAATCACATGTATCCCTACCTATGAACCCTAGTGTTGATGTGTTGGCCGGATACGAATTATAATTGTTGGTTATATGCTTATCCATGCTTAGACATGCTTAGTTGCAATACTAGTTGTGTCCGTTGTTTATTTCCATAATTGTTGTTGAAGATGGAATGATGCGGACTTGGTGGATATGTGTGGTGCTTAATTAAAATGCTAAGTAGGCTTGGGTGAGTTGCCATCGGGGATGGTGTTTTGCCTCACTCTAGCCCCTAGGTGCGAGTTCTTTACCTCTTGAACCAAGACGAGCGTGCTGCCATTGGTGGGTGTATGGGCGCCTTACTAACCGAATAATTTGTGAGGGCGTATCCAAGGGTCCTCTAGTTTGCTATTTCCATTTGCCGTGTGTGTGAGCAGAAAAAGGATGATGAGGATGGTGGTGTTAGGATGTGGTGATGGGGCAGGGGCTGAGGCTGGGTAAACTTGTCCTGTGGCCACAGATGACTCTTGGATAGTCTCATGCATTGTAAAGGTCTAACCGCGCCCGCTTGCCGGCCTTCCCCGGAAGAGGGCCAACTAGGTGAGCCGGACGGTACCAATGGGTAAAATAGTACACCCCTGCAGGGTTAATCTTTTCGAAAAGCCGTGTCCACGGTTATGGACAACTTGGGAATGGACGATAAGACCATAGAGAATCTTAACCTAATTGATATGGCAGCTAAAGGTTGCATAATCAATGTGTGATAAAGGTTCATTTCCTCGAGGGTGATTCGAGGGGGTGCCTTGGTGGAGATGAGTGTTGTTGGCGACAAAAGGGTTCGATGAGAACCAATGAGGAAAATGTTACTCTCTTACCTCCTTTTATAAAAATCTTCTGAGTAGACGAATGCCAGGTGTCTTCACGTTTTGGTTTATAAAAGTTAGCTTTATGCAAAAGAACTACATTATACAGCTTTAGAGCCTCCGTCAGTCATTGGGCCTATATCGCCCTACTAAACTTGCGAGTACATCGTACTCAGTCTCTCTTTGCTGCCTCTATGTATTTGTATTTTAGAGGAGGACGACACCGAGCAGTTAGGTGGGTTCTTCGTTGACGTCGACTACTAGTCTGGGGTTCCCAGGTGGCAGCTTGGGACCGTGGAACAAGCTGGCTTGGGTGATGTTTATCTGTAGGCCTCTTAGGCCATAAATTGCTTCTTGTTGTATTAGACAACGCTACTTCGCTTCCGCTTGTTGAATTGTAGGATCTGTGATCCTTTTTGCCTTGTAATATTTGTATTCTCCTCGTTATATGAGTTGCCATATAAATGTTTTGTGTCGTAGAGTCATGCTTTGTGCCAGTTCTGTTCCACAAGTCTCGATCTTTGTTTTATACATTGAGGGTTGTGTTGCTTACATAGCCTCTCTGTATAATTCCGGGGTCGGGGCGCTACAGAGGTGCCCCCGCTATGCATAACTCCCAAGGTTGGATTGGGGCAACGGGAATGTCCTCTTTCCCAATCCGGGGAATCCCTCTTCAAAGCTCACTGCTCTACTCCGATACACTACCTACCTCCACCAGTATCTGCATGACACCCCTCGTCCCCCCTCGCCCCCTACCGAACCAACAGACACCTCTCCCCACGACCCATACCCCACCCCTATCACACCGCAAACTCCTGCCGCGGCAGATTCCACCTTGCCGCCAACCCCTGCCACGACAGAAATTTCTTCTGTTTCTCCTGCCGCGGCAACATATGATCCCGATCTCTCCTCGGCCTCTTCTCCAGTCGCCCTCTCTGATGCACCGATTCCTCCCAATGCGGTTTCCGTTGAAATTCCTCACAATGACCATGGCATGCGAACTCGAGGCAAGCGTGGCTTTCATCTTCCCGTTCGTCGACTAAACCTATCCACCACTACAACTATTTCTCCAATTCCCACAACTTACAAGTGTGCCCTTCTTGATCCGCTATGGCATGCTGCTATGCGTGATGAGTTTGATGCTCTCACTCAAAATAATACATGGACCCTTGTTCCCAAACCAACTAATGCCAATGTTGTCTCTGGTAAATGGGTTTTTCGGCACAAATTTCACGCTGATGGTGCTCTTGCTCGATATGAAGCCCGTTGGGTCTGTCGTGGTTTTTCTCAACAACATGGCATCGATTATGATGAGACTTTCTCTCCTATTGTCAAACCAAGTACTATTCGTGTCGTTCTTAGTATTGTTGTTTCTTCCTCTTCGCCCATTCATCAACTTGACGTCAAAAATGCTTTTCTCAACGGCACTCTCAATGAAACTGTCTATTGTCAGCAGCCCTCGGGTTTTGAAAATCCCGCTTCTCCAAATCTCGTTTGTCTTCTTCACAAATCATTGTATGGTCTTAAACAAGCCCCTCGGGCATGGTTTCATCGGGTTGCTACGTTTATTCAAACAATTGGCTTTACACCCTCAAAATCTGATTCCTCTTTATTCATTTTTCACTCTAAAGATCATACTGCCTATCTTTAATCTATGTTGATGACATTTTTCTCACCGCTTCCTCTGATTCTTTTCTCCACCACATCATCTCGTCACTCAACAATGAATTCTCTATGACTGATCTAGGAACCCTACATCATTTTCTCGGCATTGTTGTCACTCGTTCTGCTGATAGTCTCTTTCTTTCTCAATGCCAATATATTCTTGACTTACTTACTCGTGCTGGCATGTCTGACTGTCAACCCTCTCGTACGCCAGCTGATGTTGGATCCAAACTTTCGGCTGATGGTGATCCCGTACCCGATCCTAGTCTATATCGTAGTATAACCGGTGCACTCCAATATGCTACACTCACACGTCCCGACATCTCCTACTCTGTCCAACAAGCCTGTCTCTACATGCATGATCCTCGTATTCCTCATTGCAACCATGTCAAACGAATCCTACGCTATCTCAAAGGCACTCTTGATCATGGCTTACTTAATTCTTCTTCTCCCACAAGTTTGACAGCTTATTCAGATGCGGACTGGGCGGGTTGTCCTGATACTCGACGGTCCACATCCGGCTATTGTGTATATTTGGGTGATAATCTTGTTTCATGGTCTTCCAAAAGGCAAGTTACTGTTTCCAGGTCATCAGCTGAAGCGGAGTACAGGTCTGTTGCGCATGCTATTGCTGAGACAGTTTGGCTTCGCCAACTACTTGCCGAGCTTCATCGTCCACTAGATCGTGCAACTATCGTCTACTGTGAGAACATATCTACAGTCTATATGGCATCCAACCCTGTTCATCATCGTCGTACGAAGTACATTGAGATTGATATTCATTTCGTTCGCGAGAAGATCGCACTTGGTGAAGTGCGTGTTCTACATGTTCCAACCAGTGCCCAATTTGCAGGTATATTCACCAAGAGTCTACCCACTGCTCCATTCATCGACATCCGATCCTGTCTCGACATCGTGACACCCGACGTTGACACTACGGGGGGGTGTTAACGATATGAGTCCACTTAGGACTCCAATACGTATTGTAATAGGATACCTAACCCAGCTCTATGTCGGTTGGCTTGTACTACATATACGATGTAATCTGCTCTAAACAAATCAATACAATCAATAGTTCTCCTCAATTATCATTTATAAAGTACTAAGGAGGTGTGAGCAGCGCCGCCACCGCCATTGTTCCTCGCCAGCAGAGCCAACAACACGCCTTTTAATGCCATAATTTTGTTGCTAGGAATTCGCAATAATTCTACTTCCTCCGTCCCAAAAAAGATGTCACATATTTGTCTAAATTTGAATGTATCTAGACACGATTTAGTGTATAAATACATCCAAATTTAGATAAATCTACGACATTCTTTTTGGGACGGAGGGAGTATATTAGTTAATTCTATATCATGTGCTACTTCATTGTAACAAAAGATAGCACTAGCAGCCGGGAAGAACTCGTTTCCCCTCTCTCCTCTCTCGCCTCCCCTGCGTCTGTCCGCCCCGTTGACCACCTCCTGCCCGGCTCCTCTCTTCTCTCCCTCCGGCAGCTCTGCTGCCTGGGGTGGGGATGAGGGAGGGGCCAGGTCCGACCTTGTAGATAGTTGTAGCTTTGTCTTGGTCCTTCGGGCGAATGGCGTTATGCCAGGAGTTGCTGCGTCGTCGGCGTGCGGCGGCCGCGAGCGGCTGGACTATGTGGATTGGCTCTCCCCATGGTGGGGATGGTCGCCAGCTGCTGGATCTGGCGAAACTCCATCAAATAAGCACGATCCCCTTAGGAGCCTCCCTTTGAATAGAGGGCGTGGGTCCGCGGATCTCCTCTTGGCTGGCCGTGGAGGCGGGGGAGAGAGGCGAAGCGGTGGTGGCTGCTAGACTGCTCTTCTTCTCCTGGCCGGCCGTGGTGGCGAGGTGGAGAAGTGGAGCGCGGCATCATCCTCTTTCTCTATTTTTCAAGGAAGGTGCGGTCCATGGTGCGGTGGTGCTCCTTACTCTGCTCGATCTGGCCGCCTCGATGGCGGAAGTGATGGCTGGGACTGGGGATTTCCTCCGCTGTGCCCAGGTACTCCTGCTGCGTACCTTCGCGTGTGTGCTCCTGGAGTTTCAAGGCGGTGGTGGTTGCCCCCCTCTCCGGCGTGTGGGTGCGGCGCTGGGGATTCGGTGTTGTAGCTCCGCGGCATGATTCCGAGGTGGAATATGCTATGGGTAGCTTCCCCATCGAGCTCCTTCTTCAATAAGTGCCTCCGCTATCTGCGGAGCAGTAGCGTTCTTCAGACTCTTCTCTCGGCCGGCCGTGGTGGCGAGGGGGAGAAGGGTGATGTGGACGCTGCCGCTGTGTGGAGGCAGTCTTGGGTGTCTTCGGAATCTGCGACCTCGACAGCTGGTTCCAAGCGACAGCGATGTGTTGCTGCCGCTATCTTCGGCCAAAGGAATGGCCCTGCTGTGGTCGACCATACTTGCTCGAGCTTCTTCCTCCTTCGTTGGAGGATTTTCGGTCCCGATGCGGCTGTGTTCGATCTGGTTTCCGGCGCCCCAAGTGGTTTCGTCCCCGGCGGCGACAGTAACGGTTGCATCTGGTGGCTAGACGGCGGCGCTCAAGGACTCGCTCGTATTTCGCGGGTCAATACGAGATCTTCTATGGTGCAATCTGAAATTATTAGGGTTCAATGTGTAATTAGTGGAGCCGCTTTGGCCCTTCCTGTAAATTTGTACCCACCGGCTTCTTAATGCAGATTCCAGGTCCTTCGGGACTTTTACCGATAAAAAAAAAAGCAACCGGGAATGTTTGGTTGCACAGAATTGGGCTTGGTATTGAGGAATCTAGAATTGGGGCTCCAATTCCACTGTTTGGATGTGTTCGGTATTGGTTCACGGAAACGAGGCCCAATTCCGAGTGCGGCCCTCCGCGGGGCTAACTTACCCGTGGCTCAATTCAGAGCTCCAGACCTCCGTATTGCTCTGAATTGGCAAACCGTTCGCTCTCGTCTGTCTCTCTCCCGAAATCGCAGACTTGCAAGTACGAGCGAAGAACTCCAACCTCAAAGCACCCACCACGACACCGAACTTGAGGCCAGCCGGTGCCGCCGCCATGCCGACCCAGCAGATCCCGGCCGCGCCGGTCATCGGCGGCGTGACCTCCCGCCACCACGCTAAGCTCCCGCACCACCTCTTCGAAGGCAACAACGGCGGCGGGGGCGCCCTCGTCAAGGACCTCCGCATCCACCGCGTCGTGCCCCCGGCCTCCGCGCCGCCGCCCGATGCCTCCCCGACCCCACGGCCGATGCCGCCGGCAAGCCCATGCCCGCCGCTGTCCACATCCAGGTGGTCCAGTCCACCCCGCCCGAGCCCTCCGCGGCGACGGCCGCCGAGGATCGCGAGAGGAAGCCGGTGAGTAACCCCACGGATATTCAGATGCTGCCGCGGTCCAAGTTGGTGCGCGACCCCAGCTCCTTCGGCTACCGGCGGCTCCTCCCATTCCTCACTCTTTTTTTCCGATCTGGATTCTGCTATGTTACCACGTTTTTGTTTACATGGTTCGAGATCCAGATCCCGGTAGTATTTTTGTACATGGTTCGAGATCCAGATCCAATTAGCACGCAGTGTTGATTTTTCTTTTGTTGTGTATACCCAAATATTGAGAAACATCTGAAATATACGGGTTATATTGTTCAAAGTCAAAAATACTCTCATTTCCACACATGTGACATCCAAACAAGATTTGGTATTCCATTGAAACCTGAATTCTATAGCTGAATACCACGCGCATCCAAACACTCTTTGTGGTATTCCATTGAATTGGTTGATTTGGTTTTCCATTGTCAATTCAATTTAGTGCTCAATTCATTGCAACCAAACACAGCATAAGAGAGAGCGTCACATACAGCAAAAAAATAGTTAGCAAAAGACAAGCAATAAACCGGTAGGATCCAGCCACATGACACAGCAGCAGCCAGCTTTTGCAGCGTGCGTGCGGGTGCATGCCGGTTGGACCGGGCGATCAGACGGCAAGCGGAGGATTCGAACAAAAAGATCAAACGGCTGGGAGGCGACCGACCGACGCCTAGCATGTTGCTTCAGCGATCGCCACGTGGGTTGCCTATCAGAGCCCCATTTCTTCCGATACTACGTATTGGAGAAGATATATGGCAACTTTGTTTGCATGTGTATGCATGGAGTAATGCTACACGTACGGAGAAACTTACGGAGTAATCTTACGGAACCAAGTGGGTGTGGTCAAGGAGAAAATCAGGGGTGGCCACCCGAGTGAAATTAGAGGCGCGGGAGGATGGTGAGTGGTGACTAACTGGAGTTGGACATGTACATCCATAAGTCTCATCCGTAGGTTTTGCTTTTGTATTACCTGTATGCATTTATACATATTGTTGATATATTTAAATATAAATTTGTACAGGTGATTTACATGTCCCGGTCTTAATGAAAACTTTATTGACATTCGATGCTTAAAGAGTTTGTCTGGAGATAACATCAGTTACTTCTAAACTGAGAGAAGTAAGTGTGTCGTAATTTCGTTCCGCGCGCCTCCAGCAGCTATAGGTATCGAAGTATACGATTTTCTCACGTCGACAACGACATATATACAGAAATGGATAGTGAAGTACGATTCTTGTTTGTGGCTGCGGGAGAATGGAATTCGACTTGGACCAAGCTACGCGTAAGCTAGCTAGGTAGGTAGCTAGACCGAGACGCCACAAAATACGACATGGCTTGCAGTAGCAGCTGGTTCCCCGTTTCTATCACTACTTGCCATGTCGTCGGGACCAACGATGAGAGAAGGGACGAGGTCTACGCGACGTGCGCCGTACTGTCGCCTTGTATTCCCAGCATGGACATAAGGTCGTCGCGGTTGTGGTCGTGGTCGTGGACGAGTGTTATGATCGTGAGGCCTTATGTTCTGTAATGAAGAACATGGTTTTAGGGTTTCCGTCTGATACATTCACTAGCATAGATCAGGCAATCGTAGAATATTGATGTTACTCATCGCACACGATTATCGCAGCCGTCGACATCCATTGATGGACGATTAGGTACACAATCATAGACGGTTTACAAAGCGTGTGCGATTGGATGTAACTTTGCATACGAAACTTGTTAAATAAGGATCTGTGATGATAGATCCATTACACCGGTTTCATAATTGAACCTGTGTGTTTACGCATAATCGTACACGCTCGTACATATTTTACTCGTGCACATGTTGACAATGTACACAGTCTCTGTCCTAAGCACTGTTCTGTCTCGGATCACGGATACCGGTAGTAAAGGATACCCCTTTTTAGGTTCGGCACGGGGCGCGAAGGAGGCTGGAAGACATCTTCCCCGGGAGTACCTTGCCAAGCTCTCCGATCAATGTACGAGCAAGCAATACAGGGACACGGAGAGTTTACCCAGGTTCAGGCCGCTCGGAGGCTAAAATCCCTACTGCTGCATGTCTGGATTGAGTGGATCATCATGGTGTGGCTTACAAGGATGGTCACGGGCGTGAACCCGGAAGGTGGTGGCTAGAGATAGACGACGAGCAGATCGTACCCGGAGGAGATCACCTCTCGCTCTATCCCTTTGCCCCTAGCTAGTCTTCGCTTGTGTCCCTCTTCTCTCCTTGTCCAGAGCCTAGCTTAGCCTCTCTTTCCTCCTCCCAATGCCTTGGTCATCCTTTTATAGGCTAAGGGGATCCCACAGGGGCATGCGAGGAGCGTGGGGGTTTTGGTGGGCCCACAGGCGGTGGACCCACTTTGGCCGCACTAGGGGACCCCCATGTTCCACTGTTGCGACAGTAGCCCCCGGGCATAGTCCCGGCGGGTGCGCTCTTCTGCTGCTGGGGCTATGACCAAAAAAGATTAGTCAAAGTGGGTCCCTGGCGTCTTGTCTTGTCGTGCAGGTCTTGGTTGTCGAGGTCGCGCTTCACTGGAAAAATAGCGCGAGCCCCCGGGTCTCCTTTGCCTTGGCGAGCGCTACGATCCGCGTGGATCGCCAACGTCTATCTTGAATCTAACGAATGGGAGCGCCCAAAGCAGGACGCCTCCTCGATCCCCGCGCCAGTCGGAGTAATGGGGCCGCGCCGTGACGCGTGGGAAGCCTAATAAGTCATGACTCGGAAACATTGTAGCCGTTACTCTTCCCAAATCACCGAAATCCCCAAATCGCCGCCCAGCAAGCTCCACCTTCCTCCTTCTCGCCGAGCGCCGCCTTCCTCCATTTAGCCACCGCAGAAGCAGAGCAGCTGCGCTCCCAGTCCCGATGGCCAAGATCAAACACTCCGCCCAGAAGAAACCTGCAGGCGCCTCACTCATCAGGAGGCATCGGTCCCCTAGATCTGAGAGGGCGTGGAAGAGGTCGGAGCGCACCGCTGCGGCGGCGGATGCCCGCAAGCAGCAAGCCCTATTCCCCAGTTGTTACTCCGACGATGACAGGATGAGGCGGAAGGACGCGCACTTCGGGGTGATCGGGTCTGGCGCGGCGCCCGACGTTCCGGCTCGCGTGGGGACAGAGATTCTGCCGTCGTCGGAGACCAGGACGGCCAAGCAGATCCCTATCTTCGACTGCTTCATGCAGATGGGGCTCGTCCCCCCATTTTCTGACTTCTTCCTGGAGATCCTGCGCGCGTACGGGTTAAAGCTTTTGCATCTGACCCCTAGCGCCATCTTGGACCTGACCGTCTTCGCTTACGCCTGCGAGGCGTTCGTCGGGGTGATGCCCTCCATGGCATTGTTCCGCCATTTCTTCTATCCCCGCATCGGGAAAGATGGTTGGCTAGGGGGTGGAGTCACGTTTTGCTTCCGCCCGAAGGTTAAGCAGGACTACCCCGAGATGGCCGTGAAATCCAAGTGGGATGAATGGAGGAACCGCTGGTTTCTTGTCGGGGTGCCAGAGGCTCTGCCACATCTCGAAGAGCCGAAGGAGCACCCGGTGAATCTGCTGACCTGGAGGAGTTTAAGCCCGCAAGACGCATACCTTTCGGTGGCGGTGGCCCGCTTCAGGCTTCTGGGAGAGCAAGGATTCTCCGGAGCCGCCATTGTTGCCCATTCCCTTCGCCACCGCCTGGCCCCTCTGCAGAAGCGGCCTCACCCAGCCTGGGATTTCCGGGGCCCCAAGGACCCGTCGTGCTTGAGGAGCTCTGACATGGAGGATTCCCTCCTCCGAACCAACACGAAGGCGATCTTCACCCCCGGTGTGGAGTATCAATTGCCCGAGGGACTTCAGCCCTTGTGCGAAGATCCGCGGATGGCAGAGATCCTGGCCTCGACGCCGGCGTGTTGCGCCCTCGGCCTCGTGGGCAGGACCGACCTCAGGCCCCAGCCTGCCGGGGTTGAGACCCGCAAGTCTAAGACTCCCTCCAGCTCTGACGAGGACGGGGAGATACGTGAGTCTGACGAGGAGAGCGAGGAAGAATCCGAAGAGGAGTCTTTCGGCTATGATGAACACGACGAAGAAGAGGTCGGCGGCGAGGAAGTTGAAGCTGATGACGAAGACGATGATGATGAAGAGGACGACGACGCGGAGGAGGAGACTGAGGGGAAGGCCCCTTCCCCGTGCCGCCTCCCGAAATCTGTTGCGGTCTCGAGCCCTCCGTTGCTGCGAGCGAGCAGCACCTGAGCCTCCATGATTCCTTCGCCGGGTCCGGGGGCGGATCCGTAGAGGTTCCCGCGTCGCTGGGATGCAAACGCGCCCGCGGGTAAGTTTCTTGCTTGTTTGCTTCTTCGTCCTTGATGTTGTTTCCATGCTCACCGTTGAGGACGTGCTCCGAGAGGAATGACCGAGTGTTGTTGCAAGGGCCCGCCTCCCCCGGAGGCTAACAAGAGGTCGCGAGACGCGGCCGAAGACGACACAGCCACTAGTGCCGGAGCTCGCGGAGGGGTGACAATCCCTCCTATCTCGGCAGAGACAGAGAATCGCCGCCAGAGCGGCGTGGGGAGCGCGCCCGAGGCCTCCCCAGCTCTCCCACGACCCGGCGCCGTTGAGACGCTAGAGGCGGCGGGTAAGCCTTGCCTTTCCGGGTAAAATATGTCCTTCATGACGCACGCGTTGCTCACCTGACGTTGTCTTCTGTTGGCCAGATGCTTCAGTGGTGGGTGGATCCCAGCTAGATGGCCTGTGTGCCACGAGCTTGGTTCAGGAGGTGACCAAGGCTGCGCTCGGGGCAGAGATGACCGCGCGCCCAGAGGACGAGTGTGCAGTGGGGTCTTCCTACGGCCTGAACAAGGACGAGACGTCGAACCTCGTAGAAGCCTCAAATCTCCTGGAAAGCTCATGGATGACTGGGCAGGAGCTGAGGGCCTTCACTGAGTTCTCGACCTCCTCAGGGGCGAGCGCCGCGAGATCACGGAACTGGCAGCGATCAAGGTGGGTCTCTCCACGAAGCGCGGTAGGGGAACCAGCACCCCCGGAGACGTATAGGGAGGGGCGCCCGAGATCACGATCAGCGGGGCGAACACTATGGACGCCGTGCTTCAGGGGATGAGTCAGCTGACTCGGCAAATCGGCGCCCGGGAGGAGGCCCTGACGGGTGCTAGTTCTCGTATTGAGGACTTGATCTAGAGGGGATCGGAAAATCTCGACCATCGATGGAAGCTGCTCTTTGATCTGTGGAAAGGCCTCGAGAGGAAAGGTGCTGACTTGAAGGCCGAGCGCGACCAGCGCAGGCGGGACATCTCCGACAAGGAACAACAGCTAAATACCCGGGAGGTCGCGCTGGCGAAAGAGGTCAAAGCTCTGGAGCTCCGGAGGCAGGAGCTGGAGCTGGAGACTGATCGGCGCCTGGAGGAGATGGAAAAACGCTGGGGAGCTTGATGAGGAGGCCAAGAACGTCAAGTTTTGGCGGCTGAAGGAGGGAGAAGCCAACCGGAACATCGAAGACATCAAGAAGGAGCTCCATGCGGAACAGGAAAGAACTCGCGCTTTGCGGGAGAAAGCCAAGCAGGACGGCCAGAGGATAACCGAGCTGAAGGGGTCCCTGGACACGTAGGACGCGGAGCTGGCGGAGCTGAAGGAGAAACACCTCAAGCTGGTCGAAAACCATTACTGATGGGGGGATACTTTCTGGGTAGGCCCATGGAGCCGGAAAGTGGACTCGCCAAGACTAAGGAGGCCCAAGCCGGGTTACACTTCAAGCAACATGGGCTGGACAGAGAACAAGTCGGCCGGCCCGATACGAGTTAGCAGAAAGTAGAGGACACGGCAAAGACTGGAGTCCTAATACAACCCGGAGTACTGACTTGGAAGGTGAAGACCTAGAGAAGGACTCCGTATTCATGTGTAACTCGGCATAAGTTGTAAGTCCAGGGACTCGGCCGCCTTTATAAGGAGGGCCCTGGACCTTAGATCGATAAGCTCTCAAGTAACACCAAACCCGTAGTCGCCGACTCTCAAGTTAGAGGAGTCGGAACCCTGTAATCGAGATCAAGTCCACAGCAATAAAGAACAAGCAGGAAGTAGGTCTTTACCTCTAATCAGAGGGGCCGAACCTGGGTAAACTCCTTGTTCCCTCGTCGAGATTAACCAACTCCTGTGTCCTAGTCACCAATGGCCCCACAACTTAGCTTCCCGTAGGAAGTACTTGCCGTGACAACCCCACGACAGTTGGCGCCCACCGTGGGGCCGGTGATGAAAGGAGTCGAGATCATGGGAGAAGCTCGCCGAGGTATGGAGAAGCTCGCCATTGGCAGGGTCTACACCAACCAGCACGGCAAGACCGAGATCGACGACTACGGGTGGAGTCCGGAGATCGATGAAGTTGAGGAAGGCTACCAGTTCATCTTCGGCAAGATCAACGTGTTCGTTGGCATGGTCAACATATCAGGTAACCATGTTAACGGTTTGGAATCTGTTTCAGAGGCAACAACTGTCATTGAGTCCGATGGAGAGGAGTCCGTTGGTACATCGCAAGTCGGCATAGTTGCTGAACAGAAGGAGCCGGAGATGCTGCTAGAGCTGGGTTCAGAGCCAGATTACGAGGCAGATTCAGAATCAATTTTGCCGTTATTTGAAGATCGACTTGGATACGGAATCGAGGAGGAGTACGTGCAGTCACCAGTATGTCCATGTCATGTTGGAGTGTACATGTCCGGACCAGAGAATGGTGGAGAACACGGTGGAGGGAGTCAGTTTGACCCCAACTTGCTGACAAAGGAAATTACGGCGGACAATGCGGCGGCTCGTGCAGAGGAGTTGATCGCGGCTCGTGAAGCAATAGAGAAGCAGTTGGCAGATGTTGCAGAAGCAAATCGGAAATTGGCAGCGGACCAAGCCCTTGTACAAGCAGAACAAACTCGCATACAAGCTGAACAAGCTCGCATACAAGCAGAACATGAACGTGTACAAGCTGAGGCAGTAGCAGTACGCAATCTGTCGGGGATATACCAAATAAGGGTATCATCGACATGTACATATTCCAGAATACCAGGGTGGCCTACTGGTGGTAATGCCGGCAGGCTTACAGGCGGCCCAGTATGCTGAAGCACAAGGAGAAGGCCCAGCCGGCTAAGGAGGAGCCAAGATGAAGGCCCGGCAACCAACCGACTTGGTGCACAAGACGAAGACAACTAAGTCGTATTAGTCTAGGACTCCTATTTTCTTATGCCGGTAGACTTTCCTTGTAAGCCCTAGGCCTAGCCGCCTTTATAAGCCGGCCTACGGGACGCCTTAGGGCACGAGCTAGAGAACCTCACAATCTCCACAGCCTCTTACAACCAAGGCTATACACACAACTTCATTGTAATCGGCTCATATTGCCTTATAGTGATTTATAGCAGCACGTAGGATCACGCCACCGTTTTGTGATCCGAAGCTGGGTAAATTGTGTGTAATCCCGTCACCGGAATCCCGCTACGTTCCTCCCCCCAATTCTTCTCTCTACCGTCGGTGTGTATACCTAGCCGGATGGCACCCCTGCCGCAGCTAGATTCGACAATACCACGACACAATCGACAGCAAGAGCTCACGCCAATTCAGCATCGGAGGACTCGGAGCCGATTGCACGAAGGAGTTCGCACAAATCCAACCAACTTGTTTCAGACACCAGCAGGTCCAGATGCAGGAGTCGGAGGATCAACACCCGGAGCGGGAGCAGCACCACCACCGCCACCACCACCACCACCACCACCAGGAGGGGTCGGAGCAGGAGCTGGAACTAATGGACCATCCCCCACCACCTGGAGGAGGACTCGGCGGTATGGGCCCACCACCGCAAAGGTTTCATACACCCGCAGGACACTATTCATGTAGTGACCTTGCCTTTTAAAATAGACAAGATACCTGTGTATAGTGCTAGTCCCTGGATCGACTCGCTAGCACACACAGTACATGATGAAATACCATAACAGTGCATCATTTTATTACACGCATGATCCAGAATTCAAAGTAGTTTTGATTACAAAGTGCATAGCTTGAAGCTAGCTTTATTTATAGTAAACAGCGGAAATAAAATATTAAGCATGGAGTCTCCATCATCTTCATGCTGCCACAGGCGAACATGTCGGTTGTAGACTCGAAGCCCTATCACGCACCTTACTCATCGTCTGAACAATCTGCAACAGTAAAAGCGTTGCAGCCAAAAATTGGTCAGAACCATTGGAATGGATCTGGCAAGTGACACTTGTGGACTCATAATGGCAAACTCTAAGACCTATATGCTTATTTGGCTGGTGGATCTCAAGGCTCTTTGCATAAAGCCAATTTTATCCTAGCTTTCACAATATTTTCTTTTCCATCTAGTCGAGACAATTCCTGGTATACATTCCAGTGCCAAATGAGGCAATTCCTGGAATATATCCAGTGTCCCATTTCTACCCTTGTTCACCCATCAAAATTTTATTTAAGAAATTGGAATGGTGAGATTCTCCATCGACATCCTTGTCCAGCTGCTCAAAATTGTCCGTAACCGGGGACACGGCTATGATCATAGTTTTATTACTCTCGAGAGTTTGTGACACTTTCCCCACTAGACTCAACTAACCCAAACTTCCTAATCACTCAATTAGTGAGAAGGAAAGGAGAGAGTTGAGACGAGATCTTTCAGAAGAGCTTTCCCGTACACCTATCCGAACAATACCCACCTACAACCCCTACATCTGCTTGTTCGTCCGGTCGGGTCCACTCAACTTAGTCAATCAAGACAGAGCCCATATGACTAGTGGCTGCACTGGAAGCAAACAAAGGCATGGAGTGACATCGAATCTCTTTGTTCCTGGGTGGCCGTTCCCAAGTGAACATCTCGAGTATAACCATGGAAATGGCCTCGAGAAGACACTCAACTCTGTCCGCCAAGCAATACCAATTGCCACCCAGGTGATTCATTAACTTAGTAGAGTTTTTATCCTTTCATACTACAATAAAACCTTTTGCATTGCAGTTCTAACATCTACCAAGTTAATGGGTACCTAGACACACAGGAATATAGGGTGGTACACTAAACAGGTCTGCATAGCATAATAGTAATACTCCTATCATGCATACTACTAAAATAGCTAAAGTGCAAATAATAAAATAGTAGGACTTTTATGCTGGAGTATCACTTGCCTTGGCAACCAGCTGAGCAGGAGCAACAAGCACAAGAGTAACCGGGACCCTCCGAATAATCTAACAATCTTATATTTACTAATTGGAGGCACCATACAAGCCTCCACGTTAATCCTAGAAAATTAGAATTGTTGTCCATCGGATCTCCATATATATTATTTGCAGCCGTAGGATGAAGGAGCTAAGGAGTCCTGCCCCGTTGTCCCACTCCCACGAGCCTCGGCGCACGCTATCCTTTGATGGGCTGCTGTAAAAATGATCTCCGTCGCAGATATGTATTCTGCCGCATGCTCACAACTTCTCCACAGATGCATCATCGAAACCCTAGCGCCGCTCTACTCCGTCCTTACTCCCCGCATGTCTAGAAATATGTCCAAAACAGCCTCCCCTTCTCTTGCTCTCAAATCGTTGAATCCCTTTGGCCTCAACGACGTCGTTCGAATCTCCTCGAGTTGAAGGTTCAGACCACACTTCAATCCACGATGGCTGATGCAATGGAGGACGTAATTGACTGCAGTTTGAATCAGATTCAGATCAGGTGTCCGCCATTATTGGCGGTGTTGCATGCACAGCCATCTTGATCATCCTCACGCACGGATCATCCAATTATTTAATTTTGGCCTCAGTATTCTATAAGGTTTTTAATCTAACTTAAATACTTTATATGCATAGCTTTCTGCGTCCTATACAGTGCAATGTGCGTATGGTTGATGGATAAACCAAGTATCTTTCCAGCAACATCGATCTTAGTTCTCGAGGCATTGTTCACGAATCAAAAGTATTAGCATCCGTAACAGGACAAGGTGATCTGATCAAGCATTTTCTCTGTAGCGGTACAGTACTAGCAGCATAAACATGGACATCGCCAATGATCACCGACGTTGGCATCAAGTTTTCTAAGCCAATTGATCGCCCATGTTGGCAGGTCCCAATAGCTGGCGTTCGTGGCGGCGGTCATGTCCAGGCTCCAGTCAGAGGACCGCGAAGCCACAACCACACACCAATGATTACGAAAGGTTTGTTTCCTGTGATAATCTGATTGCTTCATATATATGTTAAATTGCAGAGTTATATTTCACACATCTCTGATGTTGCGAAAGAATAAGGCAAATCCGTTTAGGATTACAGGATATACCTTCAGAATTTATGATGGTTTCAATAAACATGGTGCTGTTTTATGAGCTGATTTTTTTGTTTGGGAGAATTAAGTTCGGTGAGCTGAGTTGGGAGTAGAGCTATTCACAAAGTTTACGGTGACCAGTGCACAAAATCATCACAGGTTCTACGATATTTGTACATTTATGCCATATCGACTTCTCACATTATATATATGATGCCACAGAAAGAGGTCTAAAATAATAATATGACTGGGAGTAGCAAGCAACAACTAACTGCTAAGGAAATGGTCGTCTGAAGAAAACGGAGGGCTGAGTTGCCAAATGTTGATTCCATTTCAACACATATAAATCAATATCTTATTATTTTGACATATATTATGTTCGTTGTGTTCATAAGAATGTTAGCATAAGCACCATGATTTTTTTCTACTCATAGAATATTGCATACTAAGAGTCAACCTCTGTTAATTTTTAGGCGGGACTAGGGATATAGGGTAAAACCTACTTATGTTCTGTAATGCTTTTGGGGTATGAGAGCTGAAAATTGTGGCTCTATTGGAAAATCAATCAAATAGCCGCCCTTGATTTATTTATTTTTATTTAAATATACTTTATTTTTGAAAAGAGAATATATTAATATCGATAGATACCAATTACACCCAGCCTCTGCAACAACAAGATATCGAAAGACATCCAGGATGCACACAGCGAAGAAAAAAATAAAAAGAAAGAAAACAAAAAACCAAAGACCCCGTCGGAGTGATGGGACACTCGCAACAGCAACACTCTAACCACCACCAAAATACAACACCCGGATCGCAAAATGGCTCTCCAAACAGTGGCTTCAGCAAGTCCATTGCCAGGTACAACCAATGAAGGTCAGACCTTGGGCTTTCACCCTGAAGAAAGACCGGGGGTCCAAAACAATGCCTTCAAGGCCATTGCCAGGTACAGCCAATGAAGGCCAGACCTTGGGTTTACACCCTGGACATCACGGCTCGGTACATAGTACCACCAGAAAGCAGTCCGCCTGTGTTGCCACCCCCTCTTTTCAAGTCCGCTGCTGCAAGTCCCCGACACCTGACACACAGAAAACCTGTGCCTATAGTCTTCAACACAATCAAACCTCCACTCCGCCAGCACGAGCCTCCGATCCCAGCTACCAAGACTTTCTTCACTACTTGTCAATATCATGGAATCTATTAGACATATCACATGACCACGACAAGATAGCGAAGCTTCGCGCCACACCCACATGAAGCATCTCTGGCCATATATGAGGGTGCGCACGACCGGAACAAAACCGATCTAGATATCCAAAGACGCCATGCGTCAAACCGGAGATCACCGATGGGGAGACCGGAACACGTCGGCAGCTAGATCATGGAGGACCACATGTAGCAGATCGGCGACATGACGCTCGAAGACCAGCGGGTCAACCGCCCGAGCAGTCCGAGATAGGTGATGCGGACTGCAATGACGATGCCTCGATAAGGAAACGACGTCGGAGACGCCGCCATCGTCCGCCATAGCCGTAGCCGGCGCGATTTTCACCGGCAGCCGCGCCACCCGATCTCGCCGCTGGCCGGATCACGCTAGGCCCAACATGGGTCCCAAGCGCCGACAGCGGAGCGCCGCCGCCCCTCGCTGCCCCCTTCTCGCACCTTCGGATGAGTCGAAGATGGATCACGATGGGACCGGATCCGCAGCCGCCGGCATCATCCATCACCGTCGCCGGCCATGGAGGCTGCCGCCGCCGCCGCACATCCAGGGACTCCGCCCTGGAACGCCGCCCGTGACTCCCCGAAGATGCCGCCCCAGCCACCACCTCGTGTCGCCGCTGCATCCACCCCCCGAGCGCCCTTGACGCCGGGGTCCGCCGCCACCGTGGCCGGTGCCGACGGCAGCGGCGGAGGGAAGATCGCCGGCCTTTTTCTTCTGGCGGCGCTAGGGTAGGAGCCCCTTCGGTCGCCCTGGGGAGCGACGCGAAGGGGTATCTTCATGCAAGAAAGAACTGTTATCTTGGAGCATTCAATCTGATTTTTTTTCTCATGACTGTTCAAGACTATGTCGCCATTTTGTCAGGTTTATATGGACATTATACTCAGTACTATCGCTTTGTCTTTAACCAAGATTTTTGTGTAGGTCATCAGTTGTACACCCTTTAGGCCAAATGGGAGATAGCTGCAGGCAAAAACCAAGACGACTGATTGCACGTTCTCACTTTGCTAACATTTCACCTAACAATATTTGTTGGCCATACCATGCGTATTTCACCGATAAGGAAAACCGGCAAAATAAATCTTAACCTATTTCGAATCCTCTTTGTTTTACTCTTAACTTGAATAATCTCTTATTATTGGTTACTCTCATGTTTCATGTTAAATCTATACTTTGCCCAGCACCAGATGGTGACAAGGGAGCTGCGCTGAATTGCCTATAGTTATCAACATATAAGAGGAGTAGATCTTTCTGCATCCACTATCTTATTTATTGACATATATTACATTCGGTGTGTGTTCATACGAATGTTAGCTTAATCACCATAATTTTTTCTACTCATAGAATATTCCATATATACTATAAGAGTCATCCTCTGTTAATTTTTAGGCTGAACTGCGGATAGGGTTACTTAAGGTCAGTAATGCTTTTGCAGTAAGAGAGCTAAATATTGTGGCTCTAGAAAATTAATCAAACAGCCCACTGTTGTATTTTTTGTTTTTACTAAAAAAGCTCTATTTTTCTATCTTCATGCAAAAAATAACTGCTATCTTGGACCAGTTTCAATCTAATTTTTTTCCCATGAATGATCCATACGGTAAGGCCATTTTCTCAGGTTTATATGGACATTATATTGAGTATTATTGCTTTGTTTCTAACCTAAATTTTTGTGTAGGTCATTTGTTGTACACCCTTTAGGCTAAATGGGAGATAGCTGTCGGCAAAAACCAAATGTGACTGATCGAACCTATTCACTTTCTACTATTTTCATCTCCCATTAGTTGGTGTCCATACCATGAGTATCTCACACAAGGTAAATCGGAAAAATAAATCTTAAACTATATTGAATACTCTTTATTTTACTCTTAACTTGAATAATCAATTATTACCCTAATATTTCATGTTAAATCTATACTTCGCCAGGTACCCAACGGTAAAAGGGAGATGTGCTGAATTGTCTATAGTTATCGGCATATAAGAGGCATGTATCTTTCTGCATATTCTTTCAAATAGTTTCCTATATTATGTTGAATATGGTTTTTCTTCACAACAATATTTTGTATAAATACTTATCATGAGGTATGATGCTCTCAATTCTATTGGGATTTTGGTAAACTGTGTTGGTTTTATAATACTTTGCAGTTACTTTACTGACATCCATGCCAATAACCTATTATTGTTCAGATTGAAGTTGGGAAAATTACACTGTTATGTAAATCCGAGTCAAATGGAATTTTACCGTGTAGGTCTACATTTGTGGATGCATTACAAGATGTTAATCTTACCTAGAAGATGGTAACATTTGTAGTTTATTAGTTCACATCAGTTAGACGCAAAACTTTCTAAATTTTGGTCAGTATATATTGATTTGGTCATATTCATGAGTAGCTAACTCCCCGTACTCTTCTGACATGATATATGTATTTTGATAACAATCATTGAATGGTGCATTTGTTTTTTACTATTTCATATACACAAGTAAATTATCCCTATGCATGTGCAGTTATCACGTTTGTACTATTTGTAGTTTGCATATATTTTCAAGATAGCCCGTGCGCATGCACGGGTTGACGACTAGTATCACTAATCACAAATAAGCAACCATACCATTTTAGCAATACAAAAATATATGCCATGCATGAGTGTATGCAAAAGACACACAACACAAGTAAATCATATTATTGATCTCTGGTTATTGCTATATGCATGAGGCCACAAGACAAGTTTTAAACAATTTTAACCATTAAAGCATTTTTAAAACACCCCAAAAGGACAAATACAAGGATTTTATAGTTTTCTGTAATAAAATATTTATAAATTTTGGAAAACAAGTCTACTGGACAGAGGACATCTAGACAAAGCTTCTGCAATTTGGATCACTCAATTTGGAAATGTAGAACTCAAGATATGGCCAAAACAAGATATTTGGGTTTCTACAAATACCAAGTGTGTGCACGTATCAAAAGTGAAATTTTATTGCACCACTGTATTCTACACATTTTTATGAATCCAGAGACATCAAATTTGTTGAATTTGGATACATGGTTCAAAAGATATGGATTTTTGAAGTTTGAGTGATTTTCTGTTTGAAAAACAGAAAACAGAAAAGAAAAAAAGAAAAATCGGCCACATGGCGGCTCCTGATTGGAGCGTACTGATTCGGTATTTAAAATAAAATGCGGCCGTAGGATCTTGATCAAACGGCCCGAAATACATCGGCCGGGGACGGGCGGCGCGGCTCGCCGGAACCCTAGCCCGCGCGGCGGCGCCGGGCCGGCACACGCGTTCTGGAGCAACCGGAGGGAGAGGGGAGGGGTGGAGCTCACCACGACGAGCAGGAGGTCGAGGCGGGCGTGTTGGCGCAAGAGGTGGCGGCTTGGAGCTCCGGGTCGGCTGGGATTCCTCGCCGAAGTCGGGGGAGGCGGCGGCCGGGCGCTGTCGAAGATGCCCGCGTCGATTCCCTGCGCGAAACAAACCGAGACCACGTCAAGGAGGTGTGCGAGGGAGAGATAAAGAGAGAGGGAGAGGAGAGAGGGCGCGGGGACGCCGGGCTTCACCAAAATCGACGGAATCGGCCGTCGGCCGTGGCGGTGCTCCGGTGACGAATACGAGCGGCCCGGCGGCGCTCTGGAGGTGAGAGGAGGGGGCTTTGGAAGAGGAGGAGGTGGGCTTTAAGGAGGACAAGGTGGGAGGGAGAGGGATGCGGCATAACGCCGGGAATCGGAGGGGTGGAGTGCGGCCGTTTCGGCCATTGATGAGCACGAACGGGAGAGGAAGAGACGATGACGTCAGCATGACGTCATCTTTTTATTTTTTTGATGTAACGCTTTTCTGAAATTGTGAATAACTTTTAAAATACAAGCCCAAAAATTATGAAATAAATTTGTAAATTTTCAGAATAAAAATCTCTATCACATTTAGCTATGTAACAAAGGTTTTGCAAAACTTTTATTTACAAGCATGCCACTGGCATTAAAGTGGCTTTATAGGCCTTTTTCTTAAAAGGAAAAAATACATAAGTAAAATAGTTTTTTGTTTTTAGATAAAAACAACACTCACAAATGCTCAAATGCATAAATGCAATGTGTGATGCCATGATATGCATGAGTTTTTGATTTTTGCAAAAATTGGGATGTTACAAACCTAACCCCCTTAAGATGAATCTCGTCCCCGAGATTCGGATTGGCTAGCAAATAGGTGTGGATGGTCTTCTCGTAGGTCATCTTCTCGTTCCCATGTAGCTTCATCCTCCGTATGATGATTCCATTGGACTTTGCAGAACTTGATGGTCTTGGTACGAGTAACCCTTTCTGCTGTCTCCAAGATTTTTATAGGCTTTTCTTCATAAGTAAGATCACTCTCCAGTTGAACTTCCTCTAGCGGCACTGTATCCCTCAGTGGTGTTTCTGCCATCTCCGGATGACATTTCTTCAACTGACTCACATGGAAAACATTATGAACCGCTGATAATACCTCTGGTAATTCCAACTCATAAGCTACCTCTCCTTTGCGAGACAAGATTTTATAGGGTCCAATAAACCGAGGTGCCAACTTTCCTTTGATTCCAAATCTCTTTACTCCACGAAGTGGTGAAACTCGAAGATACGCTCTATCACCAACTTCATATGTAATCTCCCTTCTCTTGGAATCCGCATAACTCTTCTGTCTCGATTGAGCAATTTCAGTCTGTCTTTGATCAATCTCACCTTCTCTTCGGCTTCTTTAATTATATCTGGTCCGAATAAACTTCTCTCTCCTACACCACTCCAAAGCAATGGTGTAGTGCATTTCCTTCCATACAGGGCTTCAAATGGTGACATTCCAATGCTGACTTGAAAACTATTGTTGTAAGAGAACTCAGCATATGGAAGGTTATCATCCCAGCTAGACTTATAGTCCAATGCACATGCTCTCAGCATATCCTCTAAAATTTGATTTACTCTTTCTGTCTGTCCATCAGTATGTGGATGAAAAGCTGTGCTAAATTCTAGTCTGGTTCCCAAGGATTCATGTAGTTGTTTCCAGAAGTGCGATGTGAACTGAGTGCCTCTATCAGACACAATCTTCTTAGGAACACCGTGTAAGCACACAATTCTTTTCATATAGATTTCTGCTAGTTTTGCACTGGAATACGTAGTCTTCACTGGCACAAAGTGGGCTACTTTCGTTAGACCCAAATCGAATCATATCATGATTTAGTTCTGGGTAATCCCATGATGAAATCCATTCCGATTTGTTCCCACTTCCAGTCTGGCACTGGCAACGGTTGTAGCAATCCTGCTGGTTTCTGGTGTTTGGCCTTCACACGACAGCATACGTCACATTTTTCAATATATTCTGCGATATCCCTCTTCAAACCATTCCACCAGAAACTCTCCTTAACATCCATATACATTTTAGTGTTACCTGGATGTATTGAGTACGGGGAGTCATGGGCTTCTTGTAAAATCAACTTCCTAAGGGCTTCATCTTGCGGTACACAAATGCGTTTCTCAAACCACATCGTACCCTGTTCATCTTCGCGGAATCCCTTGGCCTTGCCTTCATTCAGGTTGGTTCTGATTTCTTCCATCAATTTGTCTCCCTTCTGAGCTTCTCGGATCTTATCCATAAGTGTCGGCTGTACTTCTAACGATGCTAGAAAACCTTCAGGTACCACTTCCAATCTAAGGTCTTTGAATTCTTTGCATAATTCTTCTGGTAGCTCTCCTGCTGTGAGACCGTTGACGTAGACCTTACGACTTAACGCATCGGCAACTACATTAGCTTTACCCGGATGATATTGTAAACTCAGATCATAATCTTTGATGAGTTCTAACCATCTCCGTTGTCTCATATTCAGCTCCTTCTGGGTAAATATATATTTTAGACTCTTGTGGTCGGTGAATACTTCACAACGTTTGCCCATCAGATAATGCCTCCAAGTCTTCAGAGCGTGTACCACAGATGCTAATTCTAAATCATGCGTTGGATAGTTCACTTCATGTTTCTTCAGTTGTCTGGACGCGTAAGATACCACTTTGCCTCCTTGCATCAGTACACTTCCCAAACCCTGACCTGAAGCGTCACAAAATACTTGGAAGTCTTTCTCCAGATCAGGTAGGCACAACACTGGGGCTGAAACTAAAAGTTTCTTTAGTTCTTGAAAACTGTTCTCACATGCCTCCGACCACTCAAACTTTTTATTCTTCCTTAAAAGTTCCGTCATAGGCTTGGCTATCTTAGAGAAATTTTCAATAAACCTCCGATAATAACCCGCCAAACCTAAGAAACTTCGGATTTCCCCAACATTCTTTGGCGGTTCCCAGTTAGTTACTGCAGACACCTTCTCAGGATCCACTGCAATTCCTTCCTTCGTCACTACGTGGCCTAGGAAACCAACTTTCTCCAACCAAAATTCACATTTACTAAATTTAGCATACAACTTATGCTCCCTGAGTCTCTGTAACACTCGGTGCAGGTGTTCCTCATGTTCCTTGTGACTCTTGGAGTAGACAAGTATGTCATCAATGAATACAACAACAAACTTATCCAGAAAATCCATGAATACTATATTCATCATGTTCATAAAATAAGCTGGCGCATTGGTCAGCCCAAATGGCATCACCGTGTATTCATATAATCCATATCTAGTAGTGAACGCCGTCTTAGGTATATCGAGTTCACGAACTTTCATTTGGAAATACCCTGACCGTAAATCGATCTTGGAAAACACACAAGCACCCTCTAACTGATCAAACAAATCATTGATTTTTGGTATTGGGTACTTGTTCTTGATGGTTACTTCATTTAGCGCCCGATAGTCTGTAACTAGCCTCTGGGTATTGTCTTTCTTCTCAACAAACAATATCGGTGCTCCCCAAGGTGATGAACTTGGGCGAATAAATCATTTCTGTAGGTGTTCATCCAACTGCTTCTTGAGCTCTTTTAACTCATCCATGGCCATTGGATACGGTCTCTTGGCTATGGGTCCAGTGCCTGGCACTAACTCGATGAGAAACTCCACTTCTCTATCTGGTGGCATTCCCGGCAATTCTTCCGGAAACACGTCAGGATATTCTCTCACTATGGGTACCTCTTCAAGGCTAACCCCCTTAAGAGAATTGAGCTTAACCTGTCTCAATTTGAATTTGGACTTAAATCTGATCCTCTTCTTCTCCGGAGTAGTGAGTGAAATCGCTCTGTCTACGCAATCTATAACTCCTTCAAAACGGGTCATCCAATCCATCCCTAGTATGACATCCAGACCTTGGGATTCTAGGATGATTAGTTCGACTGGAAAATGATGTTTCCCAATCTTTAAATCCAACTTCCTACACCAGGCATGTACTAACATTTCTCCCCCTGGAGAATTTACCCTCATGGGATTTCTCATGGTTTCCGTGGGTAACTCATTATTGTTAACAAAAGCTCTTGATATGAATGAATGGGATGCTCCGGTATCGAATAAAACTAATGCTGTAAAGGAGTTGAGTAGGAACGTACCAATCACAGCATCAGGTTCATCATATACTTCTTCCACGTTGACGTGATTTACTTGGCCTTTCTGGAAAGGGTTGGGCTTGGCAGCTCCCTCGGTCTTCCTTTCTGGGCACTCAGTTGCGTAATGTCCTTTGTTCTTGCATTTGAAACACATCACCTGACTGATATCCTTCTTAGTCTCAAATTTTGGGCGTTGCTGCCCATTACCATTGTTGTTTCCTTGGTGTCCATTGTGAGCATTCCCCTTGAATCCTCCATTACCTCCTTTGAATCCACCATGGTGGTTATGTCCATGATGTTTGTGGTTATTTCCCCCACTATGATAATTTCCATGCTTGTAACCACTATTGCCTTCATAAGAAGAGTGTCTCTTATATGAAGGTTCTGCATAGTACTTGCTGGCAGTATTTTTCCTCTTACGGTTCTCAGCCTTCTTCATATTGTCCTCCAGTGTTACTGCTTGATCCAGGAGGGTCTGGTAATTTGGGGCATAAGCTGCTGACAAAGGGATCTTTAGCTCATCACACAGCCCCCTAAGGAATTTCTCCCTTCTTTTTCCATCGGTTGTCAATGTCCTCAGGAGCGTAACGAGACAACGTGTAGAAGTCATCCATATACTCCTTGAGCGACCTGTTACCCTGCCTCAGGCTATGGAACTCCTCTTTCTTTAAGTTCATAATACCCGTAGAAATGTGTGCATTGCGAAATCCTTCCTTAAAAGTCTCCCACGTGAGTCCTTCCAGTGGGTGAGTGATCTGGTAGGTATCCCACCATTGGGCTGCTGGCCCTTCAAGCAGGTGCGCAGTGAACCGTACTTTCTCCGTGTCAGTGCACTCACATGTCACCAGATCCTTACTGATTGAGCGCAAACCAATCATCTGCCACAATTGGCTCAGTTGAGGTTGAGAACTTATTGGGTTTGAGCCNTTGGCTCAGTTGCGGTCGAGAATTTATTGGGTTTGAGCCTCAGAAACCTAGCCAGTCTGTCCACTTGAGGTGGTGGCGGTGGTGGCGGCGGGGGTGGTGGTGGCGGATTGTTGTTGTTCTGTGCATGCGCAATGAATTGCGTCATCATCTGCATCAGCTGGGCTTGAGCTGCTATCAGTTGTTGAATTGCATCGTTCTCGGGATCACGACGGGGAGGCATCTGTGGTTTTAAGAATAGATGAGTACAGATAGAAAGATCTAAAGAAATATTTCTACCCATACAAGCAATTAACAACAAACAAACAAGCGAACTCAAAGAGAACTCGAACATAGAATTTTGGGAAAACCGTACTAAACGTTTAGGTAACCACGTAGCAAGGTTCTGAAAAACAAGTACGAAGGTACTGCCATACCACAAGTTGGTAGGTCAATACTAAAGCTTATTGTCGACTAACGACTTATTAAGGAGAGGTGGGCAACTACTCGTCAGATGTCTCCTTGGTGAGACGAGCACACTGCTCCTGCAGGGCTGCTATCATCGCCTGCTGTTGGTCCACCTTGTTCCCTAGCTTGAGATTCTCTGCCTCCAACTTCTGGTTATCCTCCATGAGCTTCTGCTTCTGGGCCTCCTGTGCCTCCGCTAGCTCCTCAGCAGTCTCAATCTGCACTCTCTGCGCCTCGACCAGCTCCTTGGCGTGATCCAGTACTCCCATCTCTGCACGTAGGATAGTTTCGGTCCTATGGGCCAGCAACTCGAGATCCTCCAAGTGAATCTGTATCAAGCTCATGTGCTCGCGATCTCCATCACTATAATATGGTAGTCCTTCCGCATCACGCCTTCCAAAGTCTCTATATGGAGAAGTCTGAGGTAACAACTCGTAGTATGTCTCACAAATGCGTGCCAAAGCCTCATGCATGGCCATCAGAAGTCCGGTCTCCCAAGTGGTGTACTCCTTCGTGAAGATAATGGGCTCAGTAGGTGCCCCAATAGGACGTGGTAGGATCTCAGTCTCAATCTCCCATCGGTGGACATTGGGGACATCAGAAGGTAACTCCCTGCCCTTGAAGATAGGAGGAACTATGCTGAGCACTCTGCAGACACTCATCAGCTGCCTACCAAACAAGCTATGGGCACTGTCACTTGGGGTCGTCATGTGGGTGAAAACGGCCATCTACACAAGGGTTAGAGAAAAGAATTAGAACAAGTATTACGATGGTTAGTCAAAAATAATTAATTGAAGTAGCTATTAAACTTTTAAAATGCAGAAAATAAATTTTGGATTCCTAGGGTCAACCTATAACTATCCAAACCTAGGGTTTCGAACCTACAGGCAACACATTGCTCTGATACCATCTGTAGTGACCTTGCCTGTTAAAATAGACAAGATACCTGTGTATAGTGCTAGTCCCTGGATCGACTCGCTAGCACACACAGTACAAGATGAAATACCACAACAGTGCATCAATTTATTACACGCATGATCCAGAATTCAAAGTAGTTTCGATTACAAAGTGCATAGCTCGGAGCTAGCTTTATTTAGAGTAAACAGCGGAATAAATATTAAGCATGGAGTCTCCATCATCTTCATGCTGCCACAGGCGAACATGTCGGTTGTAGACTCGAAACTCCTAACGAACCTCACTCTTCATCGGAACAACCTGATAAAATATATCAACAAGGTGGGTCAGAACCATATAAAATGGAACTGGCAAGTGACACTTTGTGGACTCATATTGGAACAACTCTAGTAACCTATATGCATATTTGGCTTGGTGGAGTTTGAAGGCTATTTTGCAGAAAGCCAACTTTTTCCTAACTCTTCATAAAACAATTTTTTTTCATCTATTCGAGACTTTCATGGCATGAAAGCCACCATCTCGGCTACCCTTGTTCACCCAACAATTTTTAATTTAGAGAAATTTGAGTGATGAGATCTTCCGTTGACGTCCTCGTCCAGTTTGCTCAGAAATGTCCGTAACCGGGGACACGGCTATGATCATAGTTTTACTACTCTCGAGAGGTTGTGCACTTTCACCACTAGACTTAACCAACCCAAACTATCCCTCACACTCCAATAGTGTTTCGGGGAAAAGAAGAAGGTTAAGACGAGATCTTTCAGAAGCATTTTCCCACCCCATACCGGCCTGACACGTTCCACCTACAACCCTCTACCACCACCTGTCAAGCCGGGGTGAGTCCACACAACTTAGTTGATCAAGACAGAGCCCATATGACTAATGGCTGCACTGGAAGCTAACTAAACAGGGAGTAACGTCGATCTCTTTGTCCCTGGGTGGCCATCCACAAGTGCACATACTCGGGTAAAACCATAGACATGGCCCCGAGCAGCCACTCAACTCCAACCGCCAAGCAATTCCAAAATCCACCCAGGAGGTTCTTTCAACTTAGTAGATATTTTACTTTTATCAAAAACAACATTTTGCATAGCAAGACTAAAATTCTACCAAGTTATCATAGGTGTGTCTAGACCAACTAGTAAAGGAGGAACTATACTAAATAGTTTTAAAGCATAGCAATACTAATAACTTATCATGCAATTTTCCAAGTAATACTACAACATGCATAATTCAAAATAATAGGACAGAAATATGCAAGTGTGCCACTTGCCTTGGCAACAAGCGGAGCAGGAGTAGCAGCTGCAAAGGTCCTCGGTTCCCTCCGAATAATCTAACAAAAACAACACACACAAATAAACATACAATTCACACAAGTGGCAATACAAAAATTATGCTATGCATGAATATGCAAAATTTACAACAACACAAAAATAAATTTACTTTCTATTCTCTGGTTGTGCTATATGCATGATGCTACAAAGCAAATTTTATTAATTTACTTAATAGGAATAAAACCAAAACACTCAAAAAGGCAAAAACAAGGGGTTTTATAGTTTTCTGTAATAAAATATTTTATAAATTTTGGAAAACAGGTCTACTGGACAGAGGACATCTAGACAAAACTTCTGCAACTTGGATCACTCAAATTGGATTTGTGGAACTCAAGATATGGCTAAAATAAGGTTTTAGGGTTTCTGCAAATACCAAGTGTGTGCACGTATCAAAAGTTGAATTTGATTGCACCACTGCATTCTACACATTTTTCTGAGTCCAGAGACATCAAAATCACTAAATTTGGATTTGTGGTTTAGGAGATATGGAATTTCAAAGTTTGGATGAATTTCTGTCAAAAAAAACAGAAAAACAGATAAATAAAAAAAAAGGACGGGCGACGTGGCGCTCCCTGATTTGTCGGTACCGGTTCGGGTTTTTAAAATAAAACCGGACCGTTGGATCAAGATCCTGCGGCCCAAAAAGGATCGGCCGGGATCGGGCGGCGCGACCGGCCGGAACCCTAGCCCGCGCGGCGGTGCCGGGCCGGCACGGCGCGTTCCGGCGTGTCCAGAGGGAGAGGGAGGACGGCGTGCTCACCACGGCGTGCAGGGGACGGAGGCGAGCACGGTGGCGAGGGCGACGGCGAGTAGGAGCTCCGAGTCGGCGGGGATTCCTCGCCGGAGTTGGAGGAGGCGGTGGTCGGGCGCGGTCGAGGATGCCCGCGTCGATTCCCTGCGCGAAAAAATACGGGGTCGTGTCAAGGAGGTGCGCAAGGAGTAGGGGAGAAAGAAGAGGGTGACGGGGAACCGTGGGGTGGCCGGAGCTCACCGGAAACGGCGAGGTCGGCCGGCGGCGACGGCGGACTTGCGGGCTCCCGTACGGGCAGCCTGGTGGCGCTCGGGTGGTGCGGTGTGGGGCAAAAGGAAGAGGAGGAGGAGGGCTATAAGATGGTGGCGGTGGTGCGGCCGTTAGCCTCCGCGGTGGTGCGGATTGAAGAGGGGGAGGCGACGGGGTGCCGGCGGGTGAGCTCCCGCGCGTGGGGACGGCGCTGACGGGTGGGACCCTCGCGTCAGAGAGAGAGAGGAGAGGAAGAGGCGGGTGGGCTGGAGCTGGGCCGTGGCTTGCTGGGCTGGCCCAGTTGGGCTGGCTCGGCAGGCCTTCTCTTTTTTTTTTTTTACAAAACCTTTTTCTATTTTCTGTTTTCAAAATCAAAGCAAAACCAAACCAAAACTTTTCAGAAAAATTGATAAAAATACTTTTTGAAAAGCTTGTTAAATTTAGAACATTTTGGCACATAGCTTGCCAACAAAATAAAATAAAATAATAGGTTTTATGACAAGGGTCTATTAACCCCATTATGTAAAAATAATTATTTTAACACCAAAGTTTGAGTTTAAACCCAAAACAAAAGACTTAAAAATGCAATGCAGCAAGAGATGATGCATGAATGGAAGTTTTTAAATTTTTGAAATTTTGGGATGTTACAACCTAGCTACAAAAGCTTTGTGATGAACTATAACATGCAAGCAATGGAGAAAACTCTTCCTGAGCTCTTCGCGATGTTAAAGACCGCGGAAGTGGAAATCAAGAAGGAGCATCAAGTGTTGATGGTCAACAAGACCACTAGTTTCAAGAAAAAGGGAAAAAGAGACAACTTCAAGAAGGGCGGCAAGCGAGCTGTCGCGCCTGTGAGGAAGTCAAGGAAGGTCCCTAAGTCTGATACTGAGTGCTTCTACTGCAAGGGAACTGGACACTGGAAGCGGAATTGCCCCAAGTATCTGGCAGACAAGAAGGCTGGCACCGTCAAACAAGGTATATATGATATACACGTTATTGATGTGTATTTAACAAGTGATCGTAGTAGCACCTGGGTATTTGATACTGGTTCAGTTGCTAATATATGTAACTCGAAACAGGAGCTGCAGAATAGACGATGCTTGGCAAGGGACGAGGTGACAATGCGCGTTGGAAATGGATCAAAAGTTGAAGTCATCGCTGTCGGCACACTCCCTCTCCGCTTACCTTCGGGATTAGTTTTAAACCTTAATAATTGTTATTATGTGCCTGCGTTAAGCATGAACATTGTATCTGGATCTTGTTTATTGCGAGACGGTTATTCATTTAAGTCTGAAAACTTTGTTGTTTAGATTTATATGGATAATACCTTTTATGGTCATGCACCTGAGAGGAATGGTTTATTTCTGCTGAATCTCGATAGTAGTGACACACATGTTCATAACATTGATGCCAAAAGATGCAAACTGAATGATGATAATACCACATATTTGTGGCACTGCCGTTTGGGTCACATTGGTGTAAAGCGCATGAAGAAACTCCATTCTGATGGACTTTTGGATTCACTTGATTTTGAATCATTTGAAACTTGCGAACCATGCCTTATGGGCAAGATGACTCGAACATGTAGCGCCCCAACCCCAGAACTATACAGTGAAACGTTGTGTAACCGGTCATGCTACACAATCGAGGGTTACTGAGTTTACCAATCCCAGGCCAAAACTCATTGACAGGTGTGCTCGGAATGGATCATCGGCACACAACACCTCGATCATGCCATAAGCTCAGACATCGCTTTCACGTATAGTAAAGAGACCAAGACTGCGGAACAAATGGCACATCACAGACTCTACGACACAAGAGATCATAGTTCAACTCATATAATGAGAAAGATACAAATATCACAATCAGAGGTCACAGACCCAACATTACATCAAGCAGAAGCAAATTTAGTTGTCTAAACAACAAGATCCAAAATATGGCCTAAGAGGCCTACAGATACACATCCCGTGCCAGCATGTTCCAAAACGTCCCAAGCTGCCACCTGGGAACCCCAGACTACTCGTCGATGTCAATAAAGAACCCACCTTCCAGTTCGGTGACGTCCTCCTCTGAAACAAATAATATTCAACAAAGCAAGGCTGAGTACGACGTACTCGCAAGAATTAGTAGGGAGATATAGGCCCAATGCTGACGGAGGCTCTAATGCTGTAGATGTAGCTAATTTGCATAAAGCTAGCTTTCCTTTTTAAAAGAGATAAAGACTCATGGCATCGTCTACTCAGAATGTTTTCCGAAAAGGGGTAAGAGAGTAACTTTCATCTCCGGTTCTCATCGAATCATTTGTAGCCAACACCAACTTATCTCCACCAAGGCACCCCTGGAAGAACAAACAATACCCGGATGTCGCCTAGAGGGGGGGTGAATAGGCGATTAAAACTTTTTCTAATTAGGGGCTTGATAATTGCGGAATAAAACTATGTGTTTAAATTAACAAGCCAACAACCTAATATTCTAGGTTCACCTATGTGCACCAACAACTTATGCTAAGCAATTCAAGCAACAAGGTGATAGCAAGATATGAACTTCAAGCACGAAGGCTATCACAATGTAAATTGCATAAGTAAAGCTCGGGTATAGAAATAACCGAGGCACGCGGAGACGAGGATGTATTCCCGAGTTCCTCCTTGTTAAGGGAGTACGTCTCGTTGGAGGGGTGTGAGCTCGCCACAAAAGGCCTACTCAAGATGCCACAAAGGCCTCACCCTATTCTCCGATGAACCTCACCCAAGGGATTGGTTCACCTTCCACTATCGGAATCCTTCAAGGCGGATTCCGGAGCCCTTTACAACTTCTCTTGGGGCACACACCCACAACTCAATTGGGGGCTCCCAAACTCGTGCCGAAGCTTCACAACTCGAAGTCTTCGCGGCACCTCCAACCGTCTAGGGTACACGATGCACCCAAGAGGCAACAAGCTCTTGGGAACACAATGCACCCAAGAGTAACAAGCTTCTCAACCTTCAACTTCACGTATCACCGCGGAGAGAGCAACCCGATGCAACTAATGCAAGAGGCAAGAACACACGAAGTGGTCAAGTCCTTCACCCTCAAACTCCAACCAAGCAACAAATGCTATGGAGGGAATAGGAGAGGAAGAACAAAGGGGATGAGCACAAAGCAACCCCAAAATCTAGATCCACAAGTTTCCCCTCACTTAGAGGAGAATTTGATTGGTGGAATGGTAGATCTAGATCTCCTCTCTTGAAACCCTAAATTTGGGCAAGAATCATTGGAGGGGAAGAGAGGAATCAAGCTCTCAAAGATGTGCAACAACGGAGAAGAGAGAGAGCAAAAGGTTCACCAAGAAGCTTAGAACCGTTGGGGAAGAAGGCACATTTAAATAGGTGCCCTGCGAAATTTGGCCGTTGGGCTCAGATTCCCGCAGGACCGGTAGTACCGGCCCAAGGGGCGGTACTACCGCCCTACGTAATGCAGCCCCCCCAATGGTACACAGACAGAAGAAAACAAACCCGCAGGGGCGGAAGTACCGCCGGGAGGGCCGGTACTTCCGGTGCCACTTCCGGGAAAAACAGGAGCGCAGCGGCACAGGTTCCGGAAGGGGGCTCCGGAAGTAGGGTAGTACCGCTGAGCACGCCGGGTACTTCCGGTTTAGCGGAAGTACCGGTGCTACTTCCGGGGCATTCCAGAAGCGGATTTTCATAAGCGGATATGCCACCGGAAGTGCCACCGGAAGTTTCCAGCGGTAGTACCGGTGACTTTACCGGTACTTCCGGAAAACACTGAAAAACAGCCGAAACCAGAAACTAAATAACTTTTGCGTGGAAACTCCGAATCGAGTGAATCCAATTTTGTTGGAAAGAGGACGACAAGAGCTTACACTACAAAAAGTCAAAATATCGAAACAAGCCAAGGAGATAGTGCAAAGGGATGGAATGGTGAGACCTTTCCAAGCGGATGAACTGGCAAAATCTCCAACACCGAAAATGCACAAGCTTTTCATCAAGACTCCGTTTTCTATGATCATGGGCTTGTTTCGAAGATAATCACAAGCCCTACAAGATCATGCATATACACATCATAGTCTATCATGTGAGGAGGAAAATATAAGGAGAGAGTTTGACCTCTCGTATAAGGGACAAACCGGTAAAACCTCCAATATAAAGAAACGCAAAAAGATATTCATTAAATCCGTTTTTGGTGAACTAGAGCTTGGTATGGAGATGAACACAAGCTCTAAATTCCCACATGGATAAAAGCCAAATAAGAACCAATAAAGATGATTGCAAGGATGCAAAGGTTGAGGTCGATGAAGACGATCTTCATCTCCTCAAGACAAACCACCTTTCTTGATTGCGCCTTGCTTGGTGAAGATTCACATGACGCTCCCCCATACACCAAGATGGGGAAAGCACTCCTTCGGCATATCTTCACTTGGCCTTTCTCTCGATGACGAACACCTTGGCCTTGATCAACAAATGATCTCCTTCCCTTAACCTTGACTCCAACAGATGGAGAACAAGCAAGACCTTGACTCCAACAAATGGAGACAAGCAAACAAATGGACAACCTACAAATATAACTCAATGCAAATATTAGTCCATAGAGATTGTCATTAATTAACAAAATCATGCATGGGGGCAACCATGCACTTTCAATCTCCCCCATTTTGGTAATTGATGACAATCCCTTTTAAGAGGGTTTATATAAAGAATAAAGCATCCTTGCATGACAAACAAGCAAGAATGCAAAGCGCATTAAAGGCAAATGCAACAAAGGCATAAAACCCAAATTCCCTTAAACCCTCTAAACTTCTCCCCCATTGGCATCGATTGCCGAAATGGGAAGAAAAATTTAGAGAGCCAATATAATATGAGTTCCTCCATAAAGGTGATGGCAAACCCTTTTAACGAATAAATTAGAGGAAATCAAACTATATTGAGGATCAAAAGATTGCAAAAAGATGAAATCATTTTAAACATCTCCACAAAGGAAAAAACAATCAAAAAGATCCAAAGCGAGAGTTCTAAATAAAACGGAGAAGCTCCCCAATGTTCATGCACAAATGACGAGTGCACAAAATGGCATCCTTGCTCCCCCAAAATCATCTAGAACACGCAACTAGTGCAAGAGTGCATAATGCAAAAGCAAATCATAGCACTTGCACCAAAGATGTGGTTGAGCCATAAGAAGATACCAATTTTTCAACAATTCATCGTAAGATAGGCCCAACCGAGAAAAGAGATCTTTTAAAGAAATATGTTCACACGCTTAGGGATACCAATTGGAAACTAAAACAAATTGAAAATGCCAAAAGCTAGTGAGAGCATTTAGCCAATAAAATTCAACATGCTCACCATGGTAGGCATGAAGTCAAAGATCTTCAAGAAATACATGAGTGTGCAAAGATACCAATAAACAATAAGACAAGCACTCATGAGACAAATTTGGAACCACCAAAGAATTATAGATGAAAAACAAGGTGGCTCAAAAGGAATAGGATACCAACTAAAAGATGACCTCTCTCATATGTATAGGTTTCTTATTAGACAAACCATTGAAGATATACATCCGCAAAGAAACATATACATACGAGATGGTTCGGGAAAAAGATAACAAGGTATCCAAAAGGAAGTCATAAATATACAAATGAGATTGTTGCTTAAAAGCATAGCACATAGCTCAAATTTATCTCATTGTATATAAATGAACTTCAAATATATCAAATGCATCACACATATCACTAAGGGAACAAGAGATAGTGAAGATGCTTTGATCTAGGCAACAAGAATCACAAACAAATAATATCAATTGAAGAAAAGTTGTTTGCAAATTCATCACACATATCACAAAGATATATTAAGTGAAGGAAATATGCCAAAACCACAACAATTGCATATAAAAGCTTTTCATGCCAAGAGGCAACCTACACAAGGTTGGATATTAAAAGGTATGCATGGGATAGATACTTGTTACTGAGAAGACATTGGTGATGAAGATGATGAGAGTGGGTTTATCATCAAAGCTTGACTCCGACACTCACACGGTGAGAACACCTTCCTTATGAATGAGGCAAGCATCCAATGCATCTCCATTGTACCTAAAACACAATTAGAGTACAAAATGGTTCCCAAACTCATTGGGTCCCATAGTAGTTAGATAAACTACAATATATAGGAAACACTCCACATAAATATGTGCATATAGATATGAAATTGAATTTCATGCACATCTTAGCCGATTTAGGATTCGGTGGAGTATCCCCTATATATTGGATCTAGAAAGACTAGCATGCCATAAAATATAAGTTAAAGGATATACATACTAAGCCTTTCAAAAACCAAACGAGATACAATTTGGGCAAAAACACCAAGTGAACCAAGAAGAGAGCACACCAAGGAGTGACACAAAATGGTTGTCCAAATTATATCAAAATCCAAATCAACACATGATTGAGGAAAAAACAAATCAACAAATGATTGATTCCAAAACACATCAACACATGAAGTGTGATATCAAAAGGAATCGAATCAACACAACAAATGATCGATAAGACACCAATTGAAAATAAGATACCAATTAAAACAAAAATAACAACTAGGAGAAAAGATACCAAGAAGAGGATGATACTTGACCGAAATCAAGTAAAGTGAAATAAGGCAAAAAGGTATCAAGACTCCCACAATAAATATTAATTGGAACAAATATCTATGGAGGAGATATTAAATTCCAATTAATACCAATTGAAGGTACCAACACAAGATAAAGAATCAAATGCCAATTGAAAGGATCAAAAATTGATAGATAGGTTAGTGTTCTAAATAAAAAGGAATGCTCCCCCAATATACATGCATTATCTTTGATATTTGCATTTGAATACAAAATGCATGCACAAGGGATCATTACTCTCCATATTTTATTTACAACACTAAACACTACCAATTGAAAAATAGGATCCATTCAAAAGGCGAGGAAGGCAATAGATAAAGCAAGTCAACGCAAGAGCCAATGTGAAGATGGTATACAAAATCCACCACAATTACTAGTATCACTTGTCATGGACAAGGAGTATATGGAGATATTTCTCGGTGGTATATAGGAATGATGATCAAGACCAACTTCACAACAAATAAGCATATGGCAAAAGATAAGAATTAAAGACGCCATTTTTTTTGAAAGAGGTTTGTTGGTAGTTTCAACTATTCGAACCAACCGGCAAAGCCATGGTTAAAATAAGATGAAACAAATGGTTTCTCCAAAAATATATAGGAATACATATTAGAGAAAAACCACACCAAGCAAACACACCCAAACAAGAGCCAAAAGATAACCAAAAGGAAATTGGACTTGTTCGAGCAAACATGCCACATAGGAAAGATAATCTATAATATCAAATCTAAGTGGCAAACCTCAAATGTTCACATGTTATGGGATTGTAATATGCACATAGCTTATTACTCCCCCATAATGTGATAATTCATTTTATTTTTAAACAAGAGGCAAATAAAACCAACTAGAGAAATTAATAGACATTATAGAATTTGAATTTCTCATGAATATGACATACCACATAGTAGCTAGATAATATTGAAATATCAATACTAGGTGGTGTGCTTCATGTACACACATTTTTTGGTTTGTGAGGTGCACCAAGCACATCACTCCCCCAAAATGGGATAGTCCATTAATAACTCAAAGAGCCAAATGAAATCCACACAAGATTCAAAAATCTCAACACACAAATTACACATACATGATACACAACTAACATACACAACCTTGAGTAACAAGACTAGTAGGAAAGAAGCATATCACATACAAGCACATATTAGGAACAAGACTAACACATGCAAGGGAGCAAGCAACTTTCAATGTATATATGAGTTAAATACATGTTACCGCAAGGAGGAAGCATTGGATATGAGATAGATATGTGATCCTCCAATTGACTTGGCTTGAGAAATAAAACCATGAAGATCCCTTAATTCTTCAAAAATAGCCAAGTCACCAATGTCCTCCACCATCACCTATTGATCAAGTTGAAGCTTGTTGGTCCCCAACCAAGTTGGGTCCTAAGAGGTTAGTCACAATAGGTTTGGGAACCCAAATGGTGCTTTTCTTGACACCACTTTGAGCTCCCACATATTTGGCAAACACATTGCCATTTCTATCCTTCCCAAGAGAATAAATATCATCAATTATGATAGGGTTGGGTGAGGTACCGTTAGTGCATGAAGAAGCAAGATGACCTTTGCCGCGGCAAAGGTAGCAACACCGACTCTTCTTCTTCTTCTTAACGGGATCCTCAACTTGAGGAGCATTAACTTGAGTCTTCTTAGGAGGTGGCCTTTGTTCAACTCGTGGTTGAGCACGAGATTGAACAAGAGGCCGCTTCCCTAGTTGCTTCTCACTAAGAGGCTTCTTCATCATTGGACAATCCCGAACATGGTGCCCTTCTAGCTTGCACGTGAAGCAAATGATGTTGGCCGGATTCTTGATTTGAACTTGGCCCTTATTCTTCTCAACCTTGGACTTGTTCTTGATGTTGGAGATGAATCCAAGTCCACTCTTGTCATTGTGGGATTGTTGCACACTCAACATGTTGTCAAGTGCATGCTTCCCTTCATGACGCTTCTCCAAGTCATTCTTCAAAGAAGTGACTTGGGCCTTGAGGTCTTTTATTTCCTCTACATGGTTAGTGGCAACAAATGCACTAGAGGAAGTAGAAGCTTCATTGTTATGACACCAAGGCAAAGCGAGTAATTCATCACATGATGTACCTATATTTTTAGTGGATGAATTACTAGGACTAGCACATGGCATTTTAGCATTTTTAGTTGAATTTGTGCTATTATCCACATGAGGCTCACACGATGTTACCTTGGTAGTGATTGCCTCATGAGCTAACTTTAGACTAGCATAGGATGCTAGAAGATCATCATTAGAGCTAGATAGCTTTTTATGATTTTCTTCCAACTTCCTATACTTGCTAGTTAGCAACTCAAGTTGAGCCCTTAGCACAACATTCTCCTTCAAAGTAGATGCTTCACAAGAAGTAGAGTTAGTAGTACAAGCATCATTAACATTAGGAATAGAAGAAGAAATCTTGGCAAACTCATCATTTAATCTAGCATTTTCATTTTTCGTGACTTTATATTTAGCATGAGCATGGTCACGTTCTTTAACAATTTTAGCAATTATTTCATTATGAGACTCCTCAATAGATTCTAATTTCTCCTCTAGAGAAACACGAGTCTCATGCTCTTCCTCAAGAGCATCTTCTAACGATGCTTTCTCCATAGCATCATCTCTCTCGATCTTACCCTTTTCTTCAAGGGTTGCTTCCAAGGCCTCAATAGTTTCCCCGCGCTCAATAAGCGTTTTCATAATTTCAAAGAGCATAGCTTGAGCATTTTTATTTTTAGGAAGGGCTTTAAGAATCATAAGACCATTATTTTGGAGCAAAGCATTAACCTTTTCCACATCATCTTCTTCATCATTTTTATCATCATCATTATTATTATCATTGCTAGAAGAAGATTTAGCCATAAGGCAATGAGAGGTGGATGAAGATGGGCAATTAGTTTTTGAGCTACTTAAGTTCACATCTTGTTCCACAATTAATTGGGTTTCCTCTACATTGACATTCATGCAAGAGTTAGAGGGAACACAAGCATTTTTATTATTGGAACGAGATAAAGAAAGCATATCATAGAGAGATATATCCAAGCAACTTTTAGATGATATGCAAGGACTATCAACACTAGCATGTGAATCATTTATAGTGCTATGTGTGTTTAGGTCCAAAGATGAATCATTGCAACTAGATAGAGGTGGAGAAACATCAATAATGAGCTCACTATCCAAATTGCAAAAACCATCACTACTCACCATCACATTGGATTGTGGCTTACCACATTTTGGTGAAGTAGACGAAGACGAGAGCTCGTCACGGCCGGAGGTGGAGGGAGAACGATCATCCTCAATAGAGTTGGACACTCCATATTTTTCTTGAAGCTTGGTCCAAAGCTCATGAGCGTCCCGTAGAGGCAAGATTGACTCAAACACTACAACACTCACAAATTTGCAAAACTCGTTAGATGCTAGAGCATCTAGATATAAGTTTTTATCATCCTCTAAAGTCGTACTTTCGTAGTCCTTTGGAGGAGAAAAACCTATATCTAAGATACGCTCAATATTGGGGTCCAAGACCCGTAAGTGACTAAGCATATGAGTTTTCCAAACATTAAAATTTGTGACATTAAATCTAAACAAGGAATTGTGCACTAAATCACTAGATGACATCTTTACTCTCTAGGCGGTAAAGCCAAACAAGAGTGACGAGGCTCTGATACCAATTGGAAGAACAAACAATACCCGGATGTCGCCTAGAGAGGGGGGGTGAATAGGCGATTAAAACTTTTTCTAATTAGGGGCTTGATAATTGCGGAATAAAACTATGTGTTTAAATTAACAAGCCAACAACCTAATATTCTAGGTTCACCTATGTGCACCAACAACTTATGCTAAGCAATTCAAGCAACAAGGTGATAGCAAGATATGAACTTCAAGCACGAAGGCTATCACAATGTAAATTGCATAAGTAAAGCTTGGGTATAGAAATAACCGAGGCACGCGGAGACGAGGATGTATTCCCGAGTTCCTCCTTGTTAAGGGAGTACGTCTCGTTGGAGGGGTGTGAGCTCGCCACAAAAGGCCTACTCAAGATGCCACAAAGGCCTCACCCTATTCTCCGATGAACCTCACCCAAGGGATTGGTTCACCTTCCACTATCGGAATCCTTCAAGGTGGATTCCGGAGCCCTTTACAACTTCTCTTGGGGCACACACCCACAACTCAATTGGGGGCTCCCAAACTTGTGCCGAAGCTTCACAACTCGAAGTCTTCGCAGCACCTCCAACCGTCTAGGGTACACGATGCATCCAAGAGGCAACAAGCTCTTGGGAACACAATGCACCCAAGAGTAACAAGCTTCTCAACCTTCAACTTCACGTATCACCGCGGAGAGAGCAACCCGATGCAACTAATGCAAGAGGCAAGAACACACGAAGTGGTCAAGTCCTTCACCCTCAAACTCCAACCAAGCAACAAATGCTATGGAGGGAATAGGAGAGGAAGAACAAAGGGGATGAGCACAAAGCAACCCCAAAATCTAGATCCACAAGGTTCCCCTCACTTAGAGGAGAATTTGATTGGTGGAATGGTAGATCTAGACCTCCTCTCTTGAAACCCTAAATTTGGGCAAGAATCATTGGAGGGGAAGAGAGGAATCAAGCTCTCAAAGATGTGCAACAACGGAGAAGAGAGAGAGCAAAAGGTTCACCAAGAAGCTTAGAACCGTTGGGGAAGAAGGCACATTTAAATAGGTGCCCTGCGAAATTTGGCCGTTGGGCTCAGATTCCCGCAGGACCGGTAGTACCGGCCCAAGGGGCGGTACTACCGCCCTACGTAATGCAGCCCCCCCAACGGTACACAGACAGAAGAAAACAAACCCGCAGGGGCGGAAGTACCGCCGGGAGGGCCGGTACTTCCGGTTTGGCGGAAGTACCGGACTCACTTCCGGTGCCACTTCCGGGAAAAACAGGAGCGCAGCGGCACAGGTTCCGGAAGGGGGCTCCGGAAGTAGGGTAGTACCGCTGAGCATGCCGGTACTTCCGGTTTAGCGGAAGTACTGGTGCTACTTCCGGGGCATTCCAGAAGCGGATTTTCATAAGCGGATATGCCACCGGAAGTGCCACCGGAAGTTTCCAGCGGTAGTACCGGTGACTTTACCGGTACTTCCGGAAAACACTGAAAAACAGCCGAAACCAGAAACTGAATAACTTTTGCGTGGAAACTCCGAATCGAGTGAATCCAATTTTGTTGAAAGAGGACGACAAGAGCTTACACTACAAAAAGTCAAAATATCGAAACAAGCCAAGGAGATAGTGCAAAGGGATGGAATGGTGAGACCTTTCCAAGTGGATGAACTGGCAAAATCTCCAACACCGAAAACGCACAAGCTTTCATCAAGACTCCGTTTTCTATGATCTTGGGCTTGTTTCGAAGATAATCACAAGCCCTACAAGATCATGCATATACACATCATAGTCTATCATGTGAGGAGGAAAATATAAGGAGAGAGTTTGACCTCTCGTATAAGGGACAAACCGGTAAAACCTCCAATATAAAGAAACGCAAAAAGATATTCATTAAATCCGTTTTTGGTGAACTAGAGCTTGGTATGGAGATGAACACAAGCTCTAAATTCCCACATGGATAAAAGCCACATAAGAACCAATAAAGATGATTGCAACGATGCAAAGGTTTGTGCTCTCTACGATGATACGGTCACGATACTCGGTCGAGAGCCCCTCTTGATAGTACGGCTATCTATCCTATAATCCGGTCTCTCACTAAACATCATGAGACCGGTAAAATAAAAAGCCTATCAAGAACATACCTTTGCCTTGCGCATTAATCCACTTGAGGTCGATGAAGACGATCTTCATCTCCTCAAGACAAACCACCTTTCTTGATTGCGCCTTGCTTGGTGAAGATTCACATGACGCTCCCCCATACACCAAGATGGGGAAAGCACTCTTCGGCATATCTTCACTTGGCCTTTCTCTCGATGACGAACACCTTGGCCTTGATCAACAAATGATCTTCTTCCCTTAACCTTGACTCCAACACATGGAGAACAAGCAAGACCTTGACTCCAACAAATGGAGACAAGTAAACAAATGGACAACCTACAAATATAACTCAATGCAAATATTAGTCCATAGAGATTGTCATTAATTACCAAAATCATGCATGGGGGCAACCATGCACTTTCAACCCCCTCGAATCACCCTCGAGGAAATGAACCTTTATCACACGTTGATTATGCAACCTTTAGCTGCCATAACAATTAAGTTAATGTTCTCTATGATCTTATCGTCTATTCCAAGTCGTCCGTAACCGCGGACACGACTTTTCGAAAAGATTAAACCCTGCAGGGGTGTACTGTTTTTATCCATTGGTACCGTCCGACCCCTTGCCTGATCATTTAGCTCTCTTCCGGGGAAAGCCGGCAGGGCGGGCGCGGTTAAACCTTTACCTCGCACGAGACTATCCAAGGGTCATCATAACGACGGGACAAGTTCAGTGCCTATTTCAACACCCTGCCCCATCGCCACTCCTATCACCACCATCCTCATCACATCATCACCATTACCGACCACACACTCGCAAATGGAAAGCGCAAACTAGAGGACCCTTGGATACGCCCGCACAAGTTATTTGGTTAGTAAGGGGCCCATACCCCCACCGATGGTAGCACGCTAGTCTTGGTTCAAGAGGTAAAGAACTCGCACCTAGGCAGCAAGAATGAGACAAAACACCATCCCCGATGGCAACTCATCCAAACCTTCTTAGCATTTTAATTAAGCACCACACGTATCCACCATGTCCGAAACATTCCATCAACATCAACAATTATGGAATTTAACAACAGACATAACTAGCATTCGAATAAGCATGGCTAAGCATAGCTAAGCATATAAATACAACCATTATATCTTTGTCTCCGGCCAACACATCAAACCTATGGTTCATAGGAGGGGAAGCATGTGATGGTTCGGGATGACATGCATTTGTAGGATACTCTAGTATTGACCAAGAATTGACATAGAATCGAATGCAATATTCTGGTGGATAAAATAAGTTTATAAAACAGTAGGATGCTAGATTCCAAGAAGGTTAGGTTATCTCTTGCCTTGCTGATAGTACCAGTCGCGCTGATCGTCGAGGTATTGTGGTGGAACCTCGACTCCTGAATCTACCAATACACAAACAATACAGGAAACGAAATAAATAACACGAATACAAGGTGCAATGCACAATCATGATGAGATGGTCAAATTATGCACTGAAATCATATTGGGCATGTCCCACAAGTTAAATGGAGCCCCTAAAATAAATATCGCAATTAACGGGTCAAAACTCCATATTTAACTTAGTGAATTGCGTTATTTAACCAAAATGTCCAGTACTGAAATATGGGTCCTAAATGCATGAAAATGACATTATTAGATAGGTATTGTTCCACTGATCATTTTGGTACCTCGTTTGCAATTTTCCAATTAACGAGGAAGAAATCGTGATTTAAACGGTTATGCAATTTAAATCATTTTAACCAATTCGAAATTAACATCAAAGGAAAAATTGGTTACTTTCTGTGAACTTAACATAGATAGATAGCAATTGCTTTGCTGATCATTTTGGTATATCATTTGCAATTTTTGGATCAATATTTATCAAGTTATGATATTTCCAAATATTGATTTAAATCTGCCATTTTATTTAATTTTAATAAACAGCACCAAAGTTAATTCTACAATTCTCTCAAAAGTCATAAAGTTGTAGTTCATTGTTCACTGAACATTTTGAGCTATTAAACACAATTTTTGGATAAATAGAACTCAAGTTATGCAATTTTCAATTTCCACATATAATCTGCCATTTTAGTAATTTTAAATAAACAGCAAATTAAAAGATTCATTTTAGCATTCAATTACAACTAACAGGTAGATATTAATTCTCTGAACAAAATGGTACCTTATTTGTAATTTTTGGAGCAATATTCACATTGTTATGAATTTCCCAAATATTTATTTAAATCTGCCCTTTTTATATTTAACAATTAAAGGTAATTTAATTTAACAAAAAATTCAACTAAGGGCAGTAACAGGTAGAGTTTATTTAGCTGAGCATTTTAACATATTATTTGCATTTTTCTGAAATATAAAACTCTAGATATGAATTTCCAAAATTTGAATAACTCACAGATGATTTGCATTTCACATTTAAATTCAAATTCAAAAATTCATTTGCATGTGTGAGTTACATATTTGGACAGGTTATGAAAATGTGAACATTTTGGTGTATCAATTGCATTTTTCTGATTTACCATTTAAAAGATATTGCAAATACAAATTCCTGTTAAAATCTGAAAATTCCAAAAACAAGAACAGGTGACGTCAGCATGACGTCATCAGAGGAGCTGTGGCATGTCGATCACAATTTCGTCGCCTCTGATCGAAATTGGTCGCGGGAAAGTGCTCTACTAGCTAGAGGAGATGGAGAGGAGCCGGGGGAGCAGCGGGTTGGACCAAATGGTCACCGGAGACTCGCCGGTGTCCATATCCAGCGGTGGCCGGCGGTGGCGTTCGGTGGAAGCGCGGCACAGAGGAAAAGAAAGAGGGAGGAGGGGTCGGGATGGACCAGTGGCTCACCAACGTGCCTATGTCGTGGACGGCGAGGTGAGGGGAGGACGGCCGGCGGCGATTCGGTGCTTGGACGGCGGCGGCCAGAGCGGAGAAGAAGGTGACGACGACGGCGATTGCGGGCCTCCCAGCACGGGCTGGTTGCACCGGGAGGAAGAGGAGGATGAGACGGTCCGGAGGGACACCTCCGGCGAGCTCGACGCGGCGCAGGACGGCGGCGATTCGGGAGCATGGAGGCGGCGGCAGGGGCTCGGCACCGATTAGGGTTAGGGTTGGAGGGAGCTAGGGTTTGCGGGAGAGGGAGCAGAGAGCGTTGGCGGCTTCACTTATCCAGCAGGGGGGGCCGCAGCGAGGCGCAGGGGAGGAGGACACGGCGGAACGGCGGCACTGCCATGGCGCACAGGAGAAGCACTGTGGCGACAGGGGAGAAGGCAATTTTCCGAAAACCCCCTGGCCTCTATTTCCTTTTTTGGTTTTCTTTTAAATTTGAAAACAGCACCCTTTTCCTATTTAATTAAGGCCCCAAATCATTTCCAAAAATTATGAGAAAATTCAGGGAGGCTCACAATAATATAAGGAAGATCAGCATATTTTTGTTTTGAATTTTTGAAAGGTTTAACTTGGTTTCAAAATTCAAAGTTGATTTGCAACTTATTTGAAGTCCTCATTTTTAATTGAGGCATTTAAACCTTTTTATAAAACCTGCAAAAATTCATGTAGCCTCCCCATGACATGTAGAAGCTTTACAAAATTTGGTGTTGCCAAATAAAAAGTTTTGCATAACACTTGTTCATAGGGTTTACTTAAGGCAATTTTGATCAATTCCAACTATCAATTTTTTAGCCTTATAAAAGCACAAAGCAAGAATATTGTTTTCCACTCTTGGAACTTCCTGGACAAATATGGAAGCTCAAGAATATTTTGTTTTGCCAGTTTGAGAAATTGCACTTGGGTTGGAAATTTTGGAAGTGTTTGCTTCCTTTTAATGCTTTCCATTGTTTGCAATATTTAATTTAGCAATTTAATTATGTATGCCATGATGCAATGCAAAACAAAAAGTGAAAATTTGGCTCAAATTTTAGGGTACCAAATCTGGGCTGTTACAATTCTACCCCCCTTACAAGAATCTCACCCCGAGATTCCTAGAGTAGGAAGAGGGAGGAGGGAAACATGACAACCCTTAACTTCAACGATCTTCTCGATCCTACGAGGACCTTCCTTGTTGCAGAGCTTAAGTTAACAAGCATGACCTGCCAATTTAGCAGAGTGAGCAGAAGATGACAAGCTTTCTCCAAGGGTTGGAAATATGAACTTTGCACAAGACCATAAGCCATTGAGGAAAACTAGGAACGACTTGACAAGACAAAGGTCAAGCAGAAGATAGGACAACCGATCACTGTGTTCAGGATCTTTGCCCAAGACCATGACAATACTTCAAACCACCCCGTTGTGCAGACCGTAGAGATTCGAAGTACCGTGAGGGGAGAGGACATCATCTGGACTCCAGGCTTCTGACCCATTAGACGTTTCCATAAGGTTAAACGCTCGGTTCCTAACGTGACGGAGGAATTTACACAATGTCCGTGTGATTGGGCAAAACTTTGGGTTCACCATTAGATAGAGAGATCAGACCTTATACACGAGCTATTCCAAAGATACAAGGGGTAGGGGGGTCGACCGATATATATTTAGCAACTCCGTGGTAATGTTCTTCTTGAGATTCTAGATATCCCACCCAGGCTTCGGAATAACCTTCAATCGATCATCAAGCGAAGGTCGTACTTGAAGATAGAGGAAAAACCATAGGGGGAACTCCAAGGAGGAGTTACACATGATCCTCATGGATAGTAGTCGAATTTGGAAGAGTTAAGAGATTTCGTCAAAAGACCTTCCGGTGAGGGGCTTGAACCACAACATCGGACTTGTCGGGGTTTCAGGTATGACTAGGTCATGCTCTTGATAAACATCAAGCATCATTTCTGCTTAAGATTCAGATTCGGTTAAGCGTGCGGATACCTCAGACTTGACATCTCCGAGGAAGGATTTACAACAGTTAACGATAGGTAAGGATCTCAAGTATTGACTACAGCGTCAAGCTCTAGGACATGAGCTAGATTGCGAGAGGGAAAACTTGCTTTTCAAGCGAAAAGATGTGGTCTTTAGAGTTTCGACATGAATCTAACTCATTGACCGAAGGTGTGCACCTGAACAAAGGACTTGGCAGCATAGTCAAACTCGGCTTGATGATCAGATTACCAATCATGCTAAGAGTACCATCAAAGTCCTTGGATGTCAAAGCAATATCAATTGCTAAGAATATCCGATTACCACCTCAATATGCATCCTCAACATTCTCGAGCCCGAGTAGCTCAGAGGTAGATGGATAAGGAAGGGTAAGAGTATCACTTCATCAAGTATGTCATGAGACTAAGCACGACCTATGGATATTAAAGAGTGTGACACTCCAAGGTTGAACAGAACAAAAGCTAGACAAGCATCTTATTCTGCGGATTACAATACTTTGACCTGGTCCGAGAATGGACATGGTACCGGAGTTTGTTCTCCTAACATCCCAACGTGGAATGTATTGACGGACCACAAGGGTAACATGCTTCGGAACACACCAATGCACGATAACACTTGACTGTCAACTGACAGATAAAGGTCGGACAATAGATTAAGAGTAAGAAAACGGGCTAACAACAATCCCAAGAGATTTGTAGAAGCCCTTGTTAGCACTCTTCCGACAACTAGTGCCGAAAGGGTTTCAGGAACGGGTGTTAGTGGAGAAATCACAGATATTGATGGAAAACTCGCTAAGAGCAATCCCGCCGTGATTCATATGGTTCTGTGGCAGAGAGTCTAGCTAAAGCTAGTGTCAGAGGAGAGCATTGCTGAGCAAGTCAATTACGGCCGCAACCTCGAGTTTGAAGACTAACTTCAAATTTTGCCAACCTGATGTAGGGTTTGACCACTAATATCAGGATTCGACGGAAAGATCTTGGGTTAAAGCAAGGGAATTTCATGATGATCCGCAACACTTCCTTTCTTCGGGCTTTAGAATTGGCAGACGAGCAAAGTTAACCAGTAACTAAAGATAGAACCCAACCCCGTGATCCTAAAGATTTGGATTTTGCAGACGAGCAGAAACACCGTTAAAACAAATAGAGGTAAGATGGCACCGAGATCAGAGTGAATTGGGTAAGGAGTAAAAAGAATCCTAAGATGGTTTTCACAAGTCCTTTTTAGGTTATAAATAATTTTCACGCACTAGACTCGACATCGACCAATAGAACGGGTTTCCTACAGGCAGTCCTGCTCTGATACCAACTTGTAGCGCCCCGACCCCAGAACTATAGAGTGAAACGTTGTGTAACCAGTCATGCTACACAATCGAGGGTTACTGGGTTTACCAATCCCAGGCCAAAACTCATTGGCAGGTGTGCTCGGAATGGATCATCGGCACACAACACCTCGATCATGCCATAAGCTCAGACATCGCTTTCACGTATAGTAAAGAGACCAAGACTGCGGAACAACTGGCACATCACAGACTCTACGACACAAGAGATCATAGTTCAACTCATATAATGAGAAAGATACAAATATCACAATCAGAGGTCATAGACCCAACATTACATCAAGCGGAAGCAAATTTAGTTGTCTAAACAACACGATCCAAAATATGGCCTAAGAGGCCTACAGATACACATCCCGTGCCAGCCTGTTCCAAAACGTCCCAAGCTGCCACCTGGGAACCCCAGACTACTCCTCGATGTCAATAAAGAACCCACCTTCCAGTTCGGTGACGTCCTCCTCTGAAACAAATAATATTCAACAAAGCAAGGCTGAGTACGACGTACTCGCAAGAATTAGTAGGGCGATATAGGCCCAATGCTGACGGAGGCTCTAATGATGTAGATGTAGCTAATTTGCATAAAGCTAGTTTTCCTTTTTAAAAGACATAAAGACTCATGGCATCGTCTGCTCAGAATGTTTTCCGAAAAGGGGTAAGAGAGTAACTTTCATCTCCGGTTCTCATCGAACCATTTGTAGCCAACACCAACTCATCTCCACCAAGGCACCCCCTCGAGGAAATGAACCTTTATCACACGTTGATTATGCAACCTTTAGCTGCCATAACAATTAAGTTAATGTTCTCTATGATCTTATCGTCTATTCCCAAGTCGTCCGTAACCGCGGACACGACTTTTCGAAAAGATTAAACCCTGCAGGGGTGTACTGTTTTTATCCATTGGTACTGTCCGACCCCTTGCCTGATCATTTAGCTCTCTTCCGGGGAAAGCCGGCAGGGCGGGCGCGGTTAAACCTTTACCTCGCATGAGACTATTCAAGGGTCATCGTGACGACGGGACAAGTTCAGTGCCTATTTCAACACCCTGCCCCATCGCCACTCCTATCACCACCATCCTCATCGTCATCATCACCATCATCACCGACCACACACTCGCAAATGGAAAGCGCAAACTAGAGGACCCTTGGATACGCCCGCACAAGTTATTTAGTTAGTAAGGGGCCCATACCTCCACCGATGGTAGCACGCTAGTCTTGGTTCAAGAGGTAAAGAACTCGCACCTAGGTGGCAAGAATGAGACAAAACACCATCCCCGATGGCAACTCATCCAAACCTTCTTAGCATTTTAATTAAGCACCACACGTATCCACCATGTCCGAAACATTCCATCAACATCAACAATTATGGAATTTAACAACGGACATAACTAGCATTCGAATAAGCATGGCTAAGCATAGCTAAGCATATAAATACAACCATTATATCTTTGTCTCCGGCCAACACATCAAACCTATGGTTCATAGGAGGGGAAGCATGTGATGGTTCGGGAAGACATGCATTTGTAGGATACTCTAGTATTGACCAAGAATTGACATAGAATCGAATGCAATATTCTGGTGGATAAAATAAGTTTATAAAATAGTAGGATGCTAGATTCCAAGAAGGTTAGGTTATCTCTTGCCTTGCTGATAGTACCGGTCGCGCTGATCGTCGTGGTATTGTGGTGGAACCTCGACTCCTGAATCTACCGATACACAAACAATATAGGAAACGAAATAAATAACACGAATACAAGGTGCAATGCACAATCATGATGAGATGTTCAAATTATGCACTGAAATCATATTGGGCATGTCCCACAAGTTAAATGGAGCCCCTAAAATAAATATCGCAATTAACGGGTCAAAACTCCATATTTAACTTAGTGAATTGCGTTATTTAACCAAAATGTCCAGTACTGAAATAGGGGTCCTAAATGCATGAAAATGACATTATTAGATAGGTATTGTTCCACTGATCATTTTGGTACCTCGTTTGCAATTTTCCGATTAACGAGGAAGAAATGGTGATTTAAACGGTTATGCAATTTAAATCATTTTAAGAAATTCGAAATTAACATCAAAGGAAAAATTGGTTACTTTCTGTGAACTTAACATAGATAGATAGCAATTGCTTTGCTGATCATTTTGATATATCATTTGCAATTTTTGGATCAATATTTATCAAGTTATGATATTTCCAAATATTGATTTAAATCTGCCATTTTATTTAATTTTAATAAACAGCACCAAAGTTAATTCTACAATTCTCTCAAAAGTCATAAAGTTGTAGTTCATTGTTCACTGAACATTTTGAGCTATTAAACACAATTTTTGGATAAATAGAACTCAAGTTATGCAATTTTCAATTTCCACATATAATCTGCCATTTTAGTAATTTTAAATAAACAGCAAATTAAAAGATTCATTTTAGCATTCAATTACAACTAACAGGTAGATATTAATTCTCTGAACAAAATGGTACCTTATTTGTAATTTTTGGAGCAATATTCACATTGTTATGAATTTCCCAAATATTTATTTAAATCTGCCCTTTTTATATTTAACAATTAAAGGTAATTTAATTTAACAAAAAATTCAACTAAGGGCAGTAACAGGTAGAGTTTATTTAGCTGAGCATTTTAACATATTATTTGCATTTTTCTGAAATATAAAACTCTAGATATGAATTTCCAAAATTTGAATAACTCACAGATGATTTGCATTTCACATTTAAATTCAAATTCAAAAATTCATTTGCATGTGTGAGTTACATATTTGGACAGGTTATGAAAATGTGAACATTTTGGTGTATCAATTGCATTTTTCTGATTTACCATTTAAAAGATATTGCAAATACAAATTCCTGTTAAAATCTGAAAATTCCAAAAACAAGAACAGGTGACGTCAGCATGACGTCATCAGAGGAGCTGTGGCATGTCGATCACAATTTCGTCGCCTCTGATCGAAATTGGTCGCGGGAAAGTGCTCTACTAGCTAGAGGAGATGGAGAGGAGCCGGGGGAGCAGCGGGTTGGACCAAATGGTCACCGGAGACTCGCCGGTGTCCATATCCAGCGGTGGCCGGCGGTGGCGTTCGGTGGAAGCGCGGCACAGAGGAAAAGAAAGAGGGAGGAGGGGTCGGGATGGACCAGTGGCTCACCAACGTGCCTATGTCGTGGACGGCGAGGTGAGGGGAGGACTGCCGGCGGTGATTCGGTGCTTGGACGGCGGCGGCCAGAGCGGAGAAGAAGGTGATGACGACGGTGATTGCGGGCCTCCCAGCACGGGCTGGTTGCACCGGGAGGAAGAGGAGGACGAGACGGTCCGGAGGGACACCTCCAGCGAGCTCGACGCGGGAGCATGGCGGCGGCGGCAGGGGCTCGGCAACGATTAGGGTTAGGGTTGGAGGGAGCTAGGGTTTGCGGGAGAGGGAGCAGAGAGCGTCGGTGGCTTCACTTATCCAGAAGGGGGGCCACAGCGAGGCGCAGGGGAGGAGGACACGACGGCGGCACTGCCATGGCGCACAGGAGAAGCACTGTGGCGACAGGAGAGAAGGCAATTTTCCGAAAACCCCCTGGCCTCTATTTCCTTTTCTGGTTTTCTTTTAAATTTGAAAACAGCACCCTTTTCCTATTTAATTAAGGTATCAAATCATTTCCAAAAATTATGAGAAAATGCAGGGAGGCTCACAATAATATAAGGAAGCTCACCATATTTTTGTTTTGAATTTTTGAAATGTTTAACTTGGTTTCAAAATTCAAAGTTGATTTGCAACTTATTTGAAGTCCTCATTTTTAATTGAGGCATTTAAACCTTTTTATAAAACCTGCAAAAATTCATGTAGCCTCCCCATGACATGTAGAAGATTGACAAAATTTGGTGTTGCCAAATAAAAAGTTTTGCATAACACTTGTTCATAGGGTTTACTTAAGGCAATTTTGATCAATTCCAACTATCAAATTTTTAGCCTTATAAAAGCACAAAGCAAGAATATTGTTTTTCACTCTTGGAACTTCCTGGACAAATATGGAAGCTCAAGAATATTTTGTTTTGCCAGTTTGAGCAATTGCACTTGGGTTGGAAATTTTGGAAGTGTTTGCTTCCTTTTAATGCTTTCCATTGTTTGCAATATTTAATTTAGCAATTTAATTATGTATGCCATGATGCAATGCAAAACAAAAAGTGAAAATTTGGCTCAAATTTTAGGGTACCAAATCTGGGCTGTTACAGAACACCCTTCTCCGGCATGATGGAGAGAGCAACAGACTTGTTAGAAATCATACATACCGATGTGTGCGGTCCAATGAGTGTTGCAGCACGCGGTGGATATCGTTACTTCTTGACCTTCACCGATGATTTAAGTAGATATGGGCATATTTACTTAATGAAACACAAGTCTGAAACGTTCGAAAAGTTCAAAGAATTTCAGAGTGAAGTTGAGAATCATCGTAACAAGAAAATAAAGTTTCTCCGATCCGATCATGGAGGCGAATATTTGAGTTACGAGTTTGGCATGCATTTAAAGACGTGTGGAATTGTTTCACAACTCACGCCGCCCGGAACACCACAGCGTAATGGTGTGTCTGAACGACGTAATCGAACCTTATTGGATATGGTGCGATCTATGATGTCTCATACAGATCTGCCACTATCATTTTGGAGCTATGCATTAGAGATAGCCGCATTCACTTTAAATAGGGCTCCATCAAAATCCGTTGAGACGACTCCATATGAGTTATGGTTTGGCAAGAAGCCAAAGTTATCGTTTCTCAAAGTTTGGGGTTGCGATGCTTATGCGAAAAAGCTTCAACCTGATAAGGTCGAACCCAAATCGGAAAAATGCGTCTTCATAGGATACCCTAAGGAAACTATTGGGTATACCTTCTACCACAAAACCGAAGGCAAGATTTTCGTTGTCAAGAATGGTTCCTTTCTAGAGAAGGAGTTTCTCTCGAAAGAAGTGAGTGGGAGGAAAGTAGAGCTTGACGAGGTTATCGAACCTGTTCTTGAGATGCTGAGTAGCGCAGAACTGGAAGATGTTCCAGAGTAGCCGTCGCCACCTGAAGAAGGAGCAAATGATGTTGATCATGCTGCTCCAGTCAAAGCTGCTATTGAACCTCGCAGGTCAACGAGGGAACGTACCGCCCCTGATCGGTATGACCCCATCATGAGTGTCATGTTGTTAGACAATGATGAACCTGTGAATTATGAGGAAGCAATGATGAGCCCAGACTCCGATAAATGGCTAGGAGCCACGAAATCCGAAATGGAATCCATGTATGAAAACCAAGTATGGACTTTGGTGGACTTACCGAACGACCATAAGGCCGTTGAGAACAAATGGATATTCAAAAGAAAGACAGACGCTGACGGAAACGTCACCGTGTATAAAGCTCGACTTGTCGCAAAGGGTTTCTGACAAATTCAAGGAGTTGACTACGATGAGACATCCTCACCTGTAGCGATGTTGAAATCTGTTCGGCTTATGTTAGCAATTGCCGCATTTTATGATTATGAAATTTGGCAAATGGATGTGAAGACCGCGTTCCTTAATGGTCATATTAAGGAAGAGTTTTACATGGTGCAGCCCGAAGGTTTTGTTGATCCAAAGGATGCTAACAAGGTATGCAAACTTCAGACATCCATCTATGGACTGAAGCAAGCATCGCGGAGTTGGAATCTCTGGTTTGATGAGGTGATCAAAGTGTTTGGATTTGTCCAAACTTATGGAGAAGCCTGCATTTACAAGAAAGTGAGTGGGAGTTCAGTTGCAATTCAGGAGTGGGAGTTTGACTAGCAGGTACCAAAGTGATCCAGGAGTGGAACACTAGACAACTGTCAAGAATATCCTTAAGTATCTAAATAGAACTAAGGAAATGTTTCTCGTGTATGGAGGTGACCAAGAGCTTGTCGTAAGGAGTTACGTCGATGCTAGTTGGGACACAGATCCGGATGACTCTAAGTCTCAGTCTGAATACGTGCTTATTCTGAATGGTGGCGCTGTGAGTTGGAGGAGTTCCAAGCAGAGCGTGGTGACGAAATCTTCAACTGAAGCGGAGTATGTTGCGGCCTCGTCGGCAGCAAGTGAATCAGTCTGGATGAAGGAGTTCCTCTCAGAGCTAAGTGTGGTTCCAAGTGCGTCAAGACCTCTGGCCCTGTACTGTGACAATACAGGTGCAATAGCTCTTGCCAAGGACTCGACTTCACACAAGAATACCAAGCATATTAAGCGCCGCTATCACAATTTGCATGAGAATGTCAAGGAAGGTGACATAGAGATTTGCAAGGTACATACGGATCTGAATGTGGCAAACCCGTTGACTAAACCTCTTCCACGAGCAAAACATGATCAACACCGAGAGGCCATGGGTGTTAGATTGCTATAGATGTAAACTAGATTATTGACTCTAGTGCAAGTGGGAGACTGTTGGGAATATACCCAAGAGGCAATAATAATGATTATTAATTATCATATTTCCCGTTCATGATAAATGTTTATTATCCATGCTAGAATTGTATTAATTGGAAACAAATACATGTGTGGAATATAAATGGTAATGTGTCCCTAGTCTTTCCTCTTGTGACTAGTTCGTTTGATCAAAGTGATGATTAGACGTTTCCTAATCATGGATTTATGAATCACTTGATAAACGAAGTTTGTATCATGGGGATGATATGATGGACAAGACTCAAATTAAATAGATGTCAAATATAGTTTCCTTATACCATGAGATTATGTTACTCCCGCTTATTGGAGGAGTGCTTTGTGGACATCAAACGTCACTTCATAACTGGGTGATTATAAAGGTGGCTTTCAGGTTCTTCGATGATAGGTTGTTGGGTTGCATGAATCGAGACTGTGATTTGTTCGTCTAACAGTTGGATAGATATCTCTGGGCCCTCTTGGTAGTATAGCATCTAAACGCTTGCAAGCATATGACTAAGTGGCTAGTCATAAGGGATCCTATTCTATAAGAACGAGTAAAGAGAACTTGTCGGGAACGAGATTAATCAGATATGGAGATATCGGTGGATTGAATCTTGGACAAGTAATATATCGTGAGACAAAAGGAAGCGTATATGGATTAATTGAATTCCAGACATTGTGGTTCGACTGGTAAAGTACTTCGTCAAATATGTAGGAATTAATATGGGCATCCCGGTCCCGCTATTAATATGACATATTCACGAACCCGCAGAGTCACACACTTAACGTTCGATGTAGTTAGGGCTTAAGATAAATGATGGTGAGAAAGAATATTGATTCGGAGTCTCGGATGGGATCCCGGACATCATGAGGAGTTCCGAAGTGGTCCGGAGAATAAGATTCATATAAGGAAAGTAGTTTCCAGAGGTATCGAAAAGGTTTGGGAATTTATCGGTAGAGTACCGGAATATTCTAGAAGGTTCTAGAGGGGTCTAGAAGTGGGGCCCATAGGAGTATGGGGCCCACATGGGATAATGGGGTGGTGGGCTGGCCTCAAGGGCCAGCCGCACCACCTAGGCATCATAGGCCATGCGGCCAAGAGCCATGAAGGGGGGCGGCCAACCCTAACCCTAGGGGGCTGGCTTGGGGGTTAAGCCACCCTTGCCGCCGGCCCTAGGGAGGCTTGGGGCGCACGCCCCCAGCCGCCTATATAAAGGGGGTAGGGGAGGGCTGCGAGACCCATGTGCTCCACCCCAAGGTGCCCTAGCCGCCGGCCCTCTCCTCTCCCTAGCCGCACCACCTCCTCCTCCTCTCTCCTCCGCAGACGCTTGGCGAAGCCCTGTCGGATCTCCACCATAATCACCACACCATCGTCATTGTGCTGCAGATCTCGCGAGCCTCTCCACCACCTCTTGCGGGATCAAGATCGTGGAGTCTTCATCGAGCCGTACGTGTGGATCTCTCGGAGGTGTTGCTCGTGCGACGCTTGGATAATACATCTCCTCGCGACTAGACGAGTCTAGTTGCGGGGATCGACTAGTCAACCCATGCCTCGACAAAACACTCACGGTTTTCTTTGAGGGTGAGATTCGATCTCCTTCTTGCTACCAACCTCTCGTAGATCAGATCTCATGTTGGGTTTATTCCGCCATCTTTGTGTAGGAATTTTTTTTGTTTTCTATGCTGCGACCCTTCACAAGGTCCTTGGAGTCGCCGCAACAACGATCGCCGCCGCAAGCGGAAGTCGCGAGCATACGATGACACCGAAGGCGTGGAACTCGTGGCGGCGGGTTTTCCCGACAGCCGCGAGCAAAGAAATCATGACGGCAGTTGCTATGAAAGAGGCAACCGAACAACCGGTTACAAGGAAAACAAGAACATTAAGCAAGAGTGGCGCCCACGGCAGCCACGCAATGGATGAGTGCCACGTCCTCCTCCTACTCTTGAAGGAGCCTGCAGATTTCATATGTTCAGGGATGAGCACGGCAACCTTACATCCTCTCACCTCCTGAAGGATTGTGAGAGCTTTCAAGATCTGCAAGCGCAGTATGCACGCCTCCTTCAGCAGCAGGTGCAAGTCGTCCCAGGTGCGCCAGCCATTGGAGCGCCACCTCCTCCAGCCCTTCCTCCACCAGGACATATGGCGGGAGCCATCCAGCTCCAGCCACGCGTCGAGGAACCCCAAGCAGGCGAAGAAGCTTACCCGAAACCTGTCGGGCACATGTTCATGATACAGAAAGGACTGTCCTTCCAACCGGGATCAGAAGCTCATAACGAGGCAGGTGCACCTCACTGTCAAGTCACCACCGGCACTCCCGGAATACCTTAGGTGGTCCCACGCAAGCATCGTCTACTCTCGCGAGGACCATCCACCGTAGGTGCCACGGCCAGGGCACGCAGCCCTTGTACTCGACGCCCAGATCGGCGGCTTCGCGATGAGCCGCGTCTTCATGGATGGTGGTAGCGACATCAACATCATGTTCGCCGACACATTGCGCGGGATGAACATATTAACAACCAACCTTGCGCCGTCGATTAACACCTTCCATGAAATAGTACCAGGGCGGCCGGTTTACCCCCTGGGCACGATCACACTCGACGTCATCTTCGGTGAGCCAACAAACTTCAGGAAGGAGAAGATAGAGTTCGAGGTGGTGGACTGGAAGTCGCAGTACCATGTCATCCTTGGACGACCAGCATATGCCAAATTTATGGCAATCCCGCACTATGCCTACCTCAAGCTCAAGATGCCAGGACCTTACGGGACCATCACCATCAACGGGGACTTCGAGCGGTCCGACGAGTGCGACCGCAAGTTCAATAAGATCTCTAAATCGTTTGGGGCCTAGGGGCAGCTCCAGGAGCTGTCGCTCACCAACGATCGTACCCTCTTCCCTGAGGGCAAAAAATCACCACCCGAGTCGGCTTTCAACGCAACCAACGACACAAGGGCACATTAGATACACCCAACTGACCCCAAGAAGACGGCCCTCATCTCGACGAGCCTGCCTCCTGCCTAGGAAAGCGCGCTCGTCAAGTTCCTGTGTGAGAACTGGGATATATTCGCCGGGTGTCCAGCCGACATGCCGTGTATACCCAGGAAATTCGCCGAGCACGCACTCCAGATCTTGCCTAATGCAAGACCCGTCAAGCAAACTATGCGCCGCTTCGCCGAGCCGAAGCGCCTTGCCATCGGGCAAGAAATCGATAGGCTCCTGGCGGCCAAGTTCATCTGAGAAATCAAGAAGTCAGACTGGGTAGCTAACCCTGTCCTGGTGCCAAAGAAAAATACAGACATACTCCGCATGTGTGTCGACTTCACTTCGTTAAACAAGTGTTGTCCAAAGGATCATTTTCCCCTGCCACATATCGATCAAATTGTCGACTCAATGGCAGGCTGCGAGCGCCTCTCCTTCCTGGATGCCTATTCAGGCTACAACCAGATCCGGATGAAGGAAGAAGACAAAGATAAAACAGCATTCATCACGCCTTTTGGCGTCTACTGTTACACAACAATGCCCTTCGGGCTCAAGAACGCGGATGCCACCTACCAGCGCATGATGCAAAACTGCCTCAAAAAGCAAATTGGGCGAAACGTCCAAGTCTATGTTAACGATATAGTCATCAAGACCAAGAAAGAAGCAACGCTCCTTGATGACCTGCGCGAGACCTTCACCGCGCTCAAGAAGTACAGCATCAAGCTCAACCCAACAAAGTGCGTGTTTGGCGTTCCGACCGGGCAGTTATTAGGTTACCTCGTATCTGCACGTGGTATCGAAGCAAATTTGGAGAAGATACAGGCGCTCCTGAAGATGCCGGAACCCTCAAAGCTTCGGGAGGTCCAACAACTCTCCGGACGAATAGCTGCACTCAGTCGATTCATCAGCAAGCTGGGTGAAAAGGCGCTTCCGTTTTATCAGTTGATGAAGAAGACAGATTGGTTCGAGTGGACTCTAGAAGCTCAAGAAGCATTTATCAACCTCAAGCGCACGTTGTCGACCCCACCAATCCTGGTAGCTCCTCGGGAGAAGGAGCCACTATACCTCTACATAGCTGCCACGAACCGGGTAGTTAGTACAGTACTGGTGGTTGAGCGCGCAGAGGAAGGAAGGGCCCATGGAGTGCAGAGGCCTATATATTACCTCAGCGAGGTCCTGTCTCTCTCCAAGCAAAGATACCCCCACTACCAGAAGCTTGCTTACGGCGTATTCATGTCTTCACGCAAGGTGGCACATTACTTCCAAGAGCACCTGATCACAGTGGTGAGTGGGGCACCACTTGCAGACATCCTGAACAACTCCAAGGCAACCGGCAGGGTAGCCAAATGGAGTATCGAATTAGATCCTCTGGACCTAACATACAAACACCCAACATCGATCAAGGCACAGGTCCTACCTGACTTCACCACCAAGTGGATGGAGATGCAGTTGCCTTCAGTACCTAATACATCGAGCTCCTGGACCATGTACTTCGACGGCTCGAAGAGGAACGAGGGAGCGGGAGTAGGTGTTATCCTCATATCACTGAAAGGTGACAAGTTGCGCTATGTCTTGCAGATGGACTTTGAGAAACCATCCAACAACGAAGTCGAATATGAGGCTCTAATACATGGGATGAAGATGGCCAAGGAGTGCGGCGCTGACCGCCTAATGATCTACGGCGACTCCAACTTGGTCATGCAGCAAACCATGAAGGAGTGTGATGTCTACTACACGCTTCGATTCTTGTAGACTTGTTGGGCCTCCAAGCGTAGAGGTTTGTAGGACAGCGGCAATTTTCCCTTAAGTGAGTAACCCAAGGTTTTCGAATCCACGGGAGGTAGAGGTCAAAGATATCCCTCTCAAGCAACCCTGCAATTAAGATACAAGAGGTCTCTTGTGTCCCTAACACACCTAATACAATTGTCAGTTGTATAGGTGCACTAGTTCGGCGAAGAGATGGTAAAATGCAAGTGATATGGATGGTAAAAGGTGATTTTGTAATTCTGTAATAAAAATGGCAGCAAGCAAACAAGTGACAAAAGTGACTAAAAACGGTGTATCAATGCTTGGAAACAAGGCCTAGGCTTCATACTTTCACTAGTGACTACTCTCAACATCATTAACATAATTAAACACATGATAGTTCCCACAAAAATACATGTATGGTAGACGTTACTCGGAGATAATTTTTGTGTGGATCAAATAGGATGAGAATTGCATAGGGCTACGAAAAGCACACCTTAAAGTTCGTATTCCACATCTATGGACACTTCATGCTGTCACTATCCGCAGCCAAAGATAGTACTAACAAACACCACAACATATTTCTTGAATAGTCTCTTTCTTCAATAACACAAGCATCAAGAAACCTCATGATCTATTCAATCCAACAAATAAAGAACAAACTCATGATGAAGATCCTTCCAATCTATTATCCATAGAGTCACACACGGCACCCATCCTGTCACCGAGGTACCGTGATCACAACGGTGGCTCCGAAAATTGTACTAAATAACACCACTTGAGCAACATCATATCCATTACACACAGGGAAATATCATGTATTCAACTACACTAACAAAACTCATGATCACAACGAAGATCACATCATGGGAGAGAGAGATAACCACATAGCTACGTGTATGTAGCGACTTTGCCTTTTTAAAATTGGCCAAGATCCCTGTGTTATTGTGCTAGTCCCTGGATCGAATAGCTAGCACCACAGTTCAAGATGTAATATCATGCAATTGCGTCAAGTATCTATTACATTGATGATCCAGAAGAATAAAACATTACAAATTGCATAGCCAAAGGCTAGCATGTTACAAAGTTCAGCAGGGGAAAACTTAAAATAGCATGGAGCCACATCATCTTCATGTGCCACAGGCAAACATGTTGGTTGCAGACTCGAAACCCTTATTCGTTTCCTTACTCGTCGTCAGAAAACCTGCAACACGTAGGTTACAGCCAAAAATTGGTCAGAACCATTAGAATGGATCTGACAAGTGATACTTGTGGACTCATAAGGGCAGACTCCTAATATCTATATGCATATTTGGCTGGTGGAGTTGAAGACTATTTTGCAGAAAGCCAACTTTTTCCTAACTCTTTGTAAAACTTCTTTTAACTATACGAGACTTTCATGGCATGAAAACCGCCGTCTCAACTACTCTTGTTGACCCATCAAGTTTTAACTTAGAGAAATTGGAATGTTGAGATCTTCAGTTGACATCCTTGTTCAGCTGCTCAGAAATGTCCGTAACCGGGGACACGGCTATGATCATAGTTTTTACACTCTCGAGAGGTTGTGCACTTTCACCACGAGACTCAGTCAACCCATTCAGACCTTAACCCTCATTTAGTGAAAAGGAAAGGAGAAGACTGAGACGAGACCTTTGGGAAACAGTCCCATGTTCCTCTGGGCAGACCCATACCAGGGGTTCATCAGCTGAAATCTGCCGGAATCAGGTTCCTAGAACTTACTTAGTCAAGACAGAGCCATAATATCAAGTGGCTGCACTGGAAGCAATCTAAACTTGGAGCGACTTAAATCTCTTTGCTCCTGGGTGGCCGTTCACAAGTGCACATACTCAGGTATAACCATAGAAATGGCCCTGAGCAGCCACTCAACTAAGTACCACCAATAGAGCAAAATCAATTGCCACCCAGGTAGTTGTTTAACTTAGTAGAAATTAGCTTTTTATAACAAAACACATAGCATAGCATTTCAATACTTCTACTAAGTTATCATATAGGTACTAGACACTTAGGAATATTTGGAGTAATGCTAAACAGGTCTAGCATAGCAATACTAATAACACCTATCATGCTTTACTAAAATAAAACACTAAAATGCATATAGGAAAAGTAATAGGTAATTTATGCAGGAGCATCACTTGCCTTGGCAGAGTTGTAGGTGCAACAATTGCAAGAATTCCCGGGTCTCTCCGAAAGGTCTATCAAAATAAATAAATAAAAGCCACACATAAACATACAAACAAAATAACACTACAATAAATTATGCAATGCATTTTCTGGTTTATTAAAATATTCATGAAGCCACAAGACAAAATTAAACCTTTTAACTTGTTAAAAGCATTTTTAAAACACCCGAAAGGGCAAACACAAGGATTTATATTTTTTTGTAATAAAACATTTTATAAATTTTGGAAAAGAATGCTACTGGACAGAGGACATCTAAACAAGGATTTTGCAATTTGGATCACTCAAATTGGATTTATAAAACTCAAGATATGGCATAAACAAGAAATACAAGGTTCTGCAAATAACAAGTTAGTGCACAACTAAAATATACGTTTTATTATACCACTGTATTCTACACGTTCATACGAAACCATAGACTACAAAAACATCGAAAACGGAGTTACGGTTGATTTGATATGGAATTTCTAAGGTTGACCAAAATTTGTCCAAAGACAAATCCGAAAATGGAAAAAGGCTTGCATAAAATATAACCGAAATTACTTTATTTGGCGAACAAGATGATATGATCTAACACATTAGATATAGTATGCGGGTAAGATTAAGGCATGTTGAGAGTCCCACCAACAAGAACGAATAGCGCCGGTGTCGATGAAAACATGACGCAGTTAGACGAGATGGTCGATGAAGACGGTCATGCACGGCCTCCGGGAAGTAGTTGACGAAGTTGTCGTAGATGTGTGTGGGAACAATGCGAGGCTAAAGGACCAGTTCAGAAGCATGGGTCTTCTTCACCTCACCGGGAGCACAAAGGAACGACGGCGTGCGACCGTCACCGGAGAGAACGGGTCAACCTCATTCTCATTGATTCGGCTGCGGGAAAAATTATGAAAAATTAATAGAAGTGCGGGAGGACACGGAGGTCACGATGGACATCGTTGACGGGGTTGGGGAGAGCTCACCTCGTCGTGATCTTGGCCGTGGCGGCGACGTTGCTCGGGCTTCGTGGCGGTGCAACCAAGTGTATTGGAATGATGCATCACCATGTCCTGTAGGTTTGCCTCGATGATTGGAGTCTTCTTGTGCGAGGAATTGGCGAGAGGCTCACCGTGGACGACAAGATCTAGCAATGAACTCGGTTTGGGGCTGAAATTGGCGTTGGTTGGCACGGGCTTTACAAGGCTCCTTTCGAGAAAATTTGTTCAGGTAAGTGGTGGAGGAGGGTAAGAGGCGCAAAGTGACGCGCTTGGTTCACCTTTGTATGGTGTGAGGAGGGAGATCGGGAGACGAATGCCGACCGATGGCATTCGGTTCACCACGTCGGTCTGGATGTTGAAGGCCTGGAAGTGGGAAGTAAATTCCCTGAATGAGTTCCCCATCTAGTTATGAGTAACTCTCGTGTTTAAGTCGAGTAGAAAGGAGCGCTCGAATTGATGGGAAGAGGAGGGGAAGAGATGGCGTTCATGGCGTGCAGTTTGTGTACATGATATGGACGACAGGAGGAAGACGAGCAGCCAGAGCGCTCGCTCGCCTTGGTCGGCTGAATGGGCCAGGCCAGATTCGGCCCAATAAAGAAAAGAAGCAAGAGAGAGAAGAGGGGAAAAAAGGAGGAGGGCTGGCCTGCTTGGGTCGGCCCGAATTTTTTTTTTGTTCTTTCTTCTTTTCTTTTTCTGTTTTTATTATTTGAACTCACTTTTGAAGTCGGTTTTGATTCTAAAAATTTCAGAAAAATATGAAATATATACTTTTTGAAAATCTTGTTATAAATTAAACATTTTGGCGGAAATTCAATATGGTGCCCGGGCGCACCAGCTCCCGATTTTTTCGGGAGCCCAAAAAAATTGAAAACTTTGCAAAAAAATGCGAAAAAAATCGGGCACGTACCTGACCATGGTCCGCACCATCGTGAAATTTTTTGCACTGAAATGTCACGGTATGCGCCCTGGGGAAAAATGAAAAAATTCTAACAAAAAATTCAAATTTTCGGATCTCACATGGTGTCAGAAATTTGTCATTTTCACCCAGGGCGCATACGATGACATTTCGGTGCGAAATTTTTGACGGCGTTGCGGACCATGGTCAGGTACGTGCATGATTTTTTTCATATTTTTTTTGCAAAGTTTTAAATTTTTTACATTTTTTCGAAAAGCGCCGGGAGCTGGTGCGCCCGGGAGCAGAAACGCCGCTCCCACATTTTGGTACTTTTATAATTTAAAACAAAATAATGAAATTCAAAATATTCATATTGACATATTTGGCACCTTTATGCCAATTTCAATATGGTTTTAGAAATTTATTTTAATACCCTTTTATTTTAAATAAAAACTAGAATATCAAAAGTAATCATTTTATTATATATTTTGCAATATCATTTTAATTTCAAGATAACAATTTGGGAAAACTTTTTACAAAAACATATGGTAATAAGTCCAAAAATACTTTTAGGGTTTATATTTTCCCAAAGTAATTACTTTAACTTCAAAACCTTTAAAATAGAAATAGATAATTTGTTTGAAACATTTGAAAACTCAAAATACTTTTTAATAGGTTATAATACCTTTTATCTTTTGGATTTTCTTATAGTTTAAGATTTTTCCTTTAAGCAATTCTCAAAAGTTTTCTTTCTTTATCAAAAGTTTTAATTTCTTGTGATTTTTAACATTCCAAAGTTTTGGGATGTTACAGACTACCACCCTTAAAAGGAATCTCGTCCCCGAGATTCGGAGAGGCTAGAAAGAAGGATGGGTTCGGTTATCCGGGTTTTGGACAACTGGGTGGGCTACCACCCTTAAAAGAAACTTTTGTAGGCAGTCTTGAATTCTTGACTTGAAACAGCACACACATCGGGCGATTCATGAATCTTTGTTGGGTCAACTTTTATCATCGACTGTTTGAGTTTTGCTTCATCATCCTTATTCCATAGATATAGCATGTACCAGCTCTTCTTAAGCATTTGGTGATTCTTTTCATTCTTAAATAATACCTTGGGATCCCTGGTTGATACTTTGAAATCTATATAGTGTAAGCTTCATTTTCAATAGGTGGATGTCCCTTTGCATAACTTGGAAGCATAATCCTCCTCTAGATGTCTTGAGTAGAATTTTCCTTCACGATAGAACGGTAGACCACATAAGTAGTAGGTTGAGTTGCTTTAGACATTGAAGGGTCACTCATTGAGTCTATCAGAAGACCAAGATAACCGGATTTTGTAACATCAGCTCATCATTCTTGTTAATTTCCTTGTAGGCTTCATCTCATGGTTGACTTCTTCAATGCAAACACTACGCCATTTCTAACGAACTCTCATGGTAGGAAAACACTTCCATTGCACGATCCCTTCTTCTTCACGAGAGGTCAGGTTTATCCTTACCGTATATCGTACGTCTTGGCAGCACTTGCCTCACATAGGGTTATAATATATTATCCTCGTATGGATCAGGCTTATCAACGTCGTCTCTCTTATAGGTATGTCACTCAGATTTACTATTCCTCATAGCAAAGCGAATGAAATGGGTAGTCGCCATGGGGGCCAGTCCATTTCGCACCCAATCATTACCTTGTACTTGGTTTGGTGAATCTCGTAAGCTAACACTAGGTCAACCTCACTTGTCTGACAGAAAGTTTTCAATCTGCAAGACAACCTAACTAAACTATCGACCCTTCAAAACTATTAGGTTACGTAAACTCGTACATAATGATAGCTCACAAGCTATAGCTTCTTCTTTGATCCTTCTCCTTAGTGCAGTAGACTTTCCATACTATGCTTGAGTTGTTGGATCACTTGTTGCACCTTTGCATGGAAGTGGCTATCGGTCGTTGCAATCCAATAGGTAAGTCACTTCGGTTGGCATATTGGTGATGCATCTGGTTGGGTTTAGCATGGATGAGTGGAGATAGAAAGCTCTAAGAGAAGTATTCCTACCCATGCATACACAACAGATCAAGACAATTCATCTTACAAACAACATCTAGCAAACATCAAGCAACAAATTCCCAACACAAACAAACAACCTAGTATTGCCATACCAACTAAGTTAGTATGATCAATACACTATCACGTTATCGTTGTTCTAATAAAGCAACTAAAGTGGTGGTCTAGTCTATCTCCTTCTTGAGTGCTTCATGTTCTTATTCAACTTCCTTGAAAACCTTCTATGTGTTATGTACTATAAATCTAGTTTCTTCAATGGTCTTGCATGTAGTGCTTCGGGTTGACTCGTAGAAGCATATGAAGCAGCAGACTCATACTTCAAGGACATGGTCATCAGCAACACATCTTGAGGAATACAAAGAGGCTGGTCATCTAGAAAAAGAGTAGATGAGAGTACAAGTAAAAGTTTAAAATGAAATACATGTTTATTTTATAACTGAATAAAAATAGATTTTCAATCCTATGGTCAAAACCTATTTCTATCCAACCCTAGGGTTTCGAACCTACAGGCAACACAGTGCTCTGATACCATCTATAGCGACTTTGCCTTTTTAAAATTGGCCAAGATCCCTGTGTTATTGTGCTAGTCCCTGGATCGAATAGCTAGCACCATAGTTCAAGATGTAATATCATGCAATTGCGTCAAGTATCTATTACATCGATGATCCAGAAGAATAAAACATTACAAATTGCATAGCCAAAGGCTAGCATGTTACAAAGTTCAGCAGCAGAAAACTTAAAATGGCATGGAGCCTCATCATCTTCATGTGCCACAGGCAAACATGTTGGTTGCAAACTCGAAACCCTTATTCGTTTCCTTACTCGTCGTCAGAAAACCTACAACACGTAGGTTACAGCCAAAAATTGGTCAGAACCATTAGAATGGATCTGGCAAGTGATACTTGTGGACTCATAAGGGCAGACTCCTAATATCTATATGCATATTTGGCTGGTGGAGTTGAAGGCTATTTTGCAGAAAGCCAACTTTTTCCTAACTCTTTGTAAAACTTCTTTTCAACTATACGAGACTTTCATGGCATGAAAACCACCGTCTCAACTACTCTTGTTGACCCATCAAGTTTTAACTTAGAGAAATTGGAATGTTGAGATCTTTAGTTGACATCCTTGTTCAGCTGCTCAGAAATGTCCGTAACCGGGGACACGGCTATGATCATAGTTTTTACACTCTCGAGAGGTTGTGCACTTTCACCACGAGACTCAGTCAACCCATTCAGACCTTAACCCTCATTTAGTGAAAAGGAAAGGAGAAGACTGAGACGAGACCTTTGGGAAACAGTCCCATGTTCCTCTGGGCAGACCCATACCAGGGGTTCATCAGCTGAAATCTGCCGGAATCAGGTTCCTAGAACTTACTTAGTCAAGACAGAGCCATAATATCAAGTGGCTGCACTGGAAGCAATCTAAACTTGGAGCGACTTAAATCTCTTTGTTCCTGGGTGGCCGTTCACAAGTGCACATACTCAGGTATAACCATAGAAATGGCCCTGAGCAGCCACTCAACTAAGTACCACCAATAGAGCAAAATCAATTGCCACCCAGGTAGTTGTTTAACTTAGTAGAAATTAGCTTTTTATAACAAAACACATAGCATAGCATTTCAATACTTCTACTAAGTTATCATATAGGTACTAGACACTTAGGAATATTTGGAGTAATGCTAAACAGGTCTAGCATAGCAATACTAATAACACCTATCATGCTTTACTAAAATAAAACACTAAAATGCATATAGGAGAAATAATAGGTAATTTATGCAGGAGCATCACTTGCCTTGGCAGAGTTGTAGGTGCAACAATTGCAAGAATTCCCGGGTCTCTCCGAAAGGTCTATCAAAATAAATAAATAAAAGCCACACATAAACATACAAACAAAATAACACTACAATAAATTATGCAATGCATTTTCTGGTTTATTAAAATATTCTTGAAGCCACAAGACAAAATTAAACCTTTTAACTTGTTAAAAGCATTTTTAAAACACTCAAAAGGGCAAACACAAGGATTTATATTTTTTGTAATAAAACATTTTATAAATTTTGGAAAAGAATGCTACTGGACAGAGGACATCTAAACAAGGATTTTGCAATTTGAATCACTCAAATTGGATTTATAAAACTCAAGATATGGCATAAACAAGAAATACAAGGTTCTGCAAATAACAAGTTAGTGCACAACTAAAATATACGTTTTATTATACCACTGTATTCTACACGTTCATACGAAACCATAGACTACAAAAACATCGAAAACGGAGTTACAGTTGATTTGATATGGAATTTCTAAGGTTGACCAAAATCTGTCCAAAGACAAATCCAAAAATGAAAAAGGCTTGCATAAAATATAACCGAAATTACTTTATTTGGCGAACAAGATGATATGATCTAACACATTAGATATAGTATGCGGGTAAGATTAAGGCATGTTGAGAGTCCCACCAACAAGAACGAATAGCGCCGGTGTCGATGAAAACATGACGCAGTTAGACGAGATGGTCGATGAAGACGGTCATGCACGGCCTCCGGGAAGTAGTTGACGAAGTTGTCGTAGATGTGTGTGGGAACAATGCGAGGCTAAAGGACCAGTTCAGAAGCATGGGTCTTCTTCACCTCACCGGGAGCACGAAGGAACGGCGGCGTGCGACCGTCATCGGAGAGAACGGGTCAACCTCATTCTCATTGATTCGGCTGCGGGAAAAATTATGAAAAATTAATAGAAGTGCGGGAGGACATGGAGGTCACGATGGACATCGTTGACGGGGTTGGGGAGAGCTCACCTCGTCGTGATCTTGGCCGTGGCGGCGACGTTGCTCGGGCTTCGTGGCGGTGCAACCAAGTGTATTGGAATGATGCATCACCATGTCCTGTAGGTTTGCCTCGATGATTGGAGTCTTCTTGTGCGAGGAATTGGCGAGAGGCTCACCGTGGACGACAAGATCTAGCGATGAACTCGGTTTGGGGCTGAAATTGGCGTTGGTTGGCACGGGCTTTACAAGGCTCCTTTCGAGAAAATTTGTTCAGGTAAGTGGTCGAGGAGGGTAAGAGGCGCAAAGTGACGCGCTTGGTTCACCTTTGTATGGTGTGAGGAGGGAGATCGGGAGACGAATGCCGACCGATGGCATTCGGTTCACCACGTCGGTCTGGATGTTGAAGGCCTGGAAGTGGGAAGTAAATTCCCTGAATGAGTTCCCCATCTAGTTATGAGTAACTCTCGTGTTTAAGTCGAGTAGAAAGGAGCGCTCGAATTGATGGGAAGAGGAGGGGAAGAGATGGCGTTCATGGCGTGCAGTTTGTGTACATGATATGGACGACAGGAGGAAGACGAGCAGCCAGAGCGCTCGCTCGCCTTGGTCGGCTGAATGGGCCAGGCCAGATTCGGCCCAATAAAGAAAAGAAGCAAGAGAGAGAAGAGGGGAAAAAAAGGAGGAGGGCTGGCCTGCTTGGGTCGGCCCGAATGTTTTTTTTTGTTCTTTCTTCTTTTCTTTTTCTGTTTCTATTATTTGAACTCACTTTTGAAGTCAGTTTTCATTCTAAAAATTTCAGAAAAATATGAAATATATACTTTTTGGAAATCTTGTTATAAATTAAACATTTTGGTACTTTTAGAATTTAAAACAAAATAATGAAATTCAAAATATTCATATTGACATATTTGGCACCTTTATGCCAATTTCAATATGGTTTTAGAAATTTATTTTAATACCCTTTTATTTTAAATAAAAACTAGAATATCAAAAGTAATCATTTTAATATATATTTTGCAATATCATTTTAATTTCAACATAACAATTTGGGAAAACTTTTTACAAAAACATGTGGTAATAAGTCCAAAAATACTTTTAGGGTTTATGTTTTCCCAAAGTAATTACTTTAACTTCAAAACCTTTAAAATAGAAATAGATAATTTGTTTGAAACATTTGAAAACTCAAAATACTTTTTAATAGGTTATAATACCTTTTATCTTTTGGATTTTCTTATAGTTTAAGATTTTCCCATTAAGCAATTCTCAAAAAAATTCTTTCTTTATCAAAAGTTTTAATTTCTTGTGATTTTTAACATTCCAAAGTTTTGCGATGTTACAGTGTATAAACCTCAGCCCTGGTGAAGACTACTCACGCATGGCCATGGTGAGTGGGAGCTTGATGGAGAGGTGCAGCCCGGAGGAGAGACGGCGACGGTGGCGGCCCTTGGGGGCAGCAGCCCGGCGAGGCGGTGGCGGCTCGGAGAGGGGCGGCGGCTGCCCTTGGAGAGGCGGCGGTGGCCGCCCCTTGGAGGCGGCGGCGGCGGCTGCCCTTGGGGGCGGCGGCCCTTGGCCCTCCCTTCAAGCTTGGAGATGGTGCTGGTATGGAGGAGGTTCTCCACCTCACGGCGGCTGCCTTGGAGAAGAAAAATTCGTGGCGGCTTAATGACCTAGGTTTTCTCTCTTTATATGCTTTCCTGAATTTCCGTCATCCGATTTTTGGGCTTCAGTAAAACGGTGTTATCTCGGTCGTACGGACTCGGATTGCTGTTCTTGGGCTTAAATGAAAGCTATGGAAATTTTCCACAACTATGTCCGATGTGAGAACTTCAGTTGATGTCGTCTTCAGGTCTCAAACTGACGATCTCTGAAATCTGTTAGAAGGGACAGATTTCAGGAAAGTCCAATTCGACTCCAACAAGGTTTCCTTTTGCGTTTTTCCAATTTCCAAGCGATTCCTACACATCAAAGTGTAAAACAAGAAAATTGTGCACTTTTGCAACTATTAATAGGTTAGCCCAAATAAATCATAAAATTGATATAAAATGATAGTAGAAACATGTGACAATGTTACAAAACTAGAATGGATCACTAAAAAATTATAGATACGTTTAAGACGTATCAGCATCCCCAAGCTTAACTCCTACTCGTCCTCGAGTAGGTAAGTGATAACAAAATAATGTTTGATGAGACATGCAACCAACACAAACATGATCAAGATAGTAATGTAAAGCATAGGATGTGAATGAAGTGATACAAAACAATTGTCTATAGTTGATGGCAAAAAAGCAATGAATAGCCAAGTTGAATCATTCAAGCAAAACCTTTCATAAATAGTACGTTAAAGACATGAAAGCAATGTGATCCACATATTTGATTAATTCTCAAAGTTAACAATTCCATGACAAAAGTGTTTGAGAATCAAAACAAAGAAGTTAGAAGTTTTAGCAAAAAGCTTCAACTTCCAACGGTAAAGTCAATATAAAGATTCATGTTTAATCTGACAATGCAATATGATCAATGATACCCAGGGTTAATGCTAGATGTTTGCTTTGGTGGAGATAGAAGGAAGGGGAAAACTGACTCAACATTAAAAGTAAAAGAAAGGCCCTTCGCAGAGGGAAGCAGGGATTAGTCATGTGCTAGAGCTTTTTTTTTATGAAACAGAAGTAAAAAAAATTGAGACATGCATGGTTTCATCAACGACTTCACAACAGAGAAGCTATCTAGTCCCCCATAACAAGCAAGGCTTTTAGACTTGTGAGAGCAGCTGGTTTTTAGAGGAGCGAGTACGCTCCTCTTTCTCCTTGGTTTCACCACTGTCCAATGTTTTGAGCTGCATTCTCAGATTTTCATTGCGCGGAGGAGAATGGTGAGTTATATTTATATTTTGCTTAAGCTGCTCTCGGGTTGATTCAAGTGAAGACGTAATCCATCGACACCGGGTGAAAGGGGGGAAATGACCTTGCTCGTCACGAGTTATATCTAGCTCTCTACTGCTCCCTCATGAGCTTAAAAACAGAGACACCAAAAGGAGTATTGTGAATTTTTAAAGATAGCACATGACAAATTTACTTGGAATGGCAGGAAATACCATGCATAGGTAGATATGGTGGACTCAGCTGCCAAGATAGTTTGGCTTTGGGATTTGGATGCACGAGTGAACCATACAGTCAGTACGAATTTTTGGGCTTAGCAAAGAAGGTATTTGAAGCAAACATCTAAAATTAACCGGTAACAGAGTAGCATAAGACATTTATCAATCATAACCATAAAAGCTCCACACCGTCTTCAATGTTGACCAAACAATTCTTTTGATGGAAAGATTAGCTTAAAGAATTAACAACTACGAAACACCACATAGTTTCAAGTTTTTAACAGTATTTCTTTACTAATCAAAATCCACTCAAATAACCAGCAAGTTTAAGCATTCATCCTAATATCTCAAAACAAATGAGAAGCATCAAGTATCCACACTATGATCTACAAGACTATGCAGGATTTCATTTCATTCCAATATCACATGGATAGCATTTTATCGCTCTAACAAATTAAACAAGCAACCATAGCAACTCTCTAACAAATATAAGTGAAGAACAAGAGAGTTTAACATCAACAACTAGCAGCTCTAAACAAGATAAAATCTAAAAGCGAGAGCTTACTAGCAAACAAATAGTAGCTAAGAATACTCAACAAGATATAAGCGAAGCAAAGGAGTATTCAAATGAAAAGGCGGAGCGTGTCTCTCTCCCACACAAACAAAGCAAGGATCCAACAAGCATATGACCAGCAAACAAACAAAACAAAACTAAAAGCAAAATAAAATGATGCTCCAAGAATAGCACATAATATGTAAAGTGATAAAAACTTAGTTCAACGAAGACGACCTCATGATAGTTGATGAAGAAGAGGGGATGCCTTGGGCATCCCCAAGCTTTGACGCTTGATGGTTCTTGATATTCAGAGGGGGTGCCATGGGGGCATCCCTAAGCTTGAGCTTTGATCCATCTTCAATTTCTTCATGTTCCTCTCCTTTGGAACTTAAAAACTCCCTTCACACAAAGCTTCTCATAAACTGATTAGAGGGTTAGTGCTCATAAATTAAAAATGCACATGTGTTCAACTCAAGACAAATTGCAAACAACTTTATTGGGTATTAGCTACTGTTTACTAAGCCTCGGTGTGGCACTCCTTTTCTAGAGTATCACATTTGACTATAGTAAAAGAGACGAATACAAATATAAGCAGAATCTGTCAAAAACTGAATAGTTTGTAAAGATTGAATTGTTCGAGACACTTCTGTAGCTCAAATCAGAAAAGTCAAAACTAACGAAAGATAGATAAAAGTATCAGGCTTGCTGTCTAAAAATTCCATAAAAAGATAAAATTCATAGGATGTTTAGATTTTCGAACAGTGAAGGACAAAATTCTGTTTCTGGATAGCAAAACAACACCTCGCCCTTTCAATGCATTAGAGGCTAAACTTGGCACAATGAACCGAAAGAAAAATATACAATGAAGTTGCTACAGAGTCAACAACTCCATGACTCAAGAAAAAAAAACTGAAAGTAAAAGATGGGTTGCCTCCCAACAAGCGCTTTTCTTTTAAGCCTTTTAGCTAGGCATGATAATTTTAATGATGCTCTTATAAGAATAAGAGTTGGAACGTAAAAGAGAGCATCATGAAGCAAATATCAAACACATTTAAGTCTAACTCTCTTCCTATGCATAGGCATCTTGTAAGAAAATGAATCATTAGAGCATAAAGCATTAAGCATAGGAAGGCAAAGCAAGTGCAACATTAAAACCTTCAACATAAAGAGGGGAAACTTCATAAGATGAAAATTTATATAACCACACTTCCCTATCTCATAATAACTTTCAGTTAAATCATAAGAAAACTCAATAACATAACCATCACATAAAGCATTTTTCTCATGATTCACATGCATAAAAGTATTATTATTACTCTCCACATAAGTAAAATCTTTATTATTAGTAGTATTGAGAGTAGGACTATCATATAAAACTTGGACATGATAGACTAATTGTGTATTAGAAAGATGATGTTCAGCAGGAGAGTAATAATTATGACGAGTCTCGTAGGGATGATTAAAATCATTCTTTATGGCATAGTTATCATCACAATAATCATCAAAAATTGGAGGCATAATATCATCATAAGCAAGCGGATAGTCATATTTCCAAGCATATATTTTTATAAACAAATCATCATGACTTTCAATACCAAAAGGATTTTCAAACCCATCATCCCCAAGCTTGGGGTTTTCCACATTATAATTAGAAGAAACATGAATATTCCCAACAGTATAACAATTATCAATGTCATCATTTTCAAAATTGGTGCCAAAAATATTTTCAAGATCATAAGTAGTATTATTTTCCCAATCATGATCATCACAATAAGTAACAGGCATAACATAATCTTCTTCAATAGTGCCTATAGACTTAACATCAAGATAATAATGAATACAATTAAGTGGATCATCTTCAATAATTTTTTATTCATGCTCATTAGGAACAACCATGATGGGAGAAATATGCTTAGGGGATGATACCATTTCCTCTTTATTTTTACTCCTCCCTCTCTTCTTCTTCTTCTTCACCACCTTAGGAGGGAGTTGTTGGAAAGGGAGCTTCTCAACATAATCTGATTCATTATTAGAAAAGACAGGAGAAACTTGGGAGAATCTCTCCCTTTCATTATTGGCAACATAAGAAACATATGTCCTTTTATACTTTGGTGAAGTGATATTCTTTCTAATTTTTGCAATGTAAGCATTGTCACGGCAATTCACAACACAATAATGATAAGCTCCCTTGAGAATGCTATTTTTCCCAAAAGTACTACTATCTAACCAAGAAGTTTTTTTTGATAACTCTTCACACCCCAAAAATAATTTAAGTTCATCATAAAGACTAGAGGTGATCATGTTATCACTAAACTGGCTAATAATTCTATCATTAAAGTACGAGCATTGGAAATTAAAATGACCTTCTTCATTGCAAAGTTCACACATAAAACGATAGTGGTCATTTAATTCTCTAGCAAATTTATATAAATCCTTAAGCCATTTGCTAGTTCTTTCATGCTTATGTTGCTTACAATATTTATCTTCTTCAACCCGAGTGCTTTCACAAGGTCTATGCACTCCACAAAAATTAACATGCTTATATGGAACATTATTTGTAGAGATTGGATCATGTCTATTGCAATCATCATTAACAATTTCATTTTGTTTGCAAATGTCTTTGAAAGGTTCATGATGCTTAGACCATTTCTATTTAGGAATATTAATATGAGAAGCAAAAGATTTATAGATATCAACAACTATATGAGAGTCAAGTCCAAACTTAGCACTAAGCTTATTAAAACTATCAGTTTCAACAAAAGACTTAATGCAATCATACTCATAATTTATACCTGACTCTTTACCTTTGTCGATCTCCCAATCTTCAATGTTTTGTTGAATCTTCTCAATAAGATCCCATTTAGCATCAATCTTCTTACTTGTAAAAGAACCCATAGAAGAAGCATCTAGTATTTCCTTATCATGACGAGATAGCCTTGCATAAAAATTGTTAACAATAATATCCTTAGAAAGATCATGGTTAGGACATTTAAGCATTAATGATTTCAATCTCCCCCAAGCTTGAGCAATGCTCTCTCCATCATGTGGCCAAAAATTGTAGATATAATTTCTATCTCGATGAATTTCATGAAGAGGATAAAATTTAGAATAAAAGATAGACATAAGCTCCTTCCAATCCAACAAGTGAGAATTGTCTAGAAGCCTATACCACGCCAATGCTTTCTCCTTAAGTGATAAGGAAAATAATTTCCTCATGATTACCTCTCTTGATACACCTGCAATCTCAAACAACTCACATAACTCTTTAATATAAAGCAGATGATAACTAGGATGTATAGCTCCATCTCCTGCATAGCAATTACTCATAACACGATCAATTATCCCCATCGGTATCTTGAAAGGAATAAATTCAGTATGTGGAGTAACCTTATCCACCATGGGAGTGGTGGAGAGGTCACTCTCAAAAAGGAAATTCAAAGAACAACGTTCCATAAGCCAAACTAGTGAAAGAAAAACAAGAAACAAAAAGATATAACTGCAGAATCTAAAGAAGATAACTTCAAGCGCTCACCTCCCCGGCAACGGCGCCAGAAAAGAGCTTGATGTCTACTACATGCTTCTATTCTTGTAGACTTGTTGAGCCTCCAAGCGCATAGGTTTGTAGGACAGCGGCAATTTTCCCTTAAGTGAGTAACCCAAAGTTTATCGAATCCACGGGAGGTAGAGGTCAAAGATATCCCTCTCAAGCAACCCTGCAATTAAGATACAAGAAGTCTCTTGTGTCCCACAACACACCTAATAAAATTGTCAGTTGTATAGGTGCACTAGTTCGGCGAAGAGATGGTAAAATGCAAGTGATATGGATGGTAAAAGGTGATTTTGTAATTCTGTAATAAAAATGGCAGCAAGCAAACAAGTGACAAAAGTGACTAAAAACGGTGTATCAATGCTTGGAAACAATGCCTAGGCTTCATACTTTCACTAGTGACTACTCTCAACATCATTAACATAATTAAACACATGATAGTTCCCACAAAAATACATGCATGGTAGACGTTACTCGGAGATAATTCTTTTGTGGATCAAATAGGATGAGAATTGCGTAGAGCTACGAAAAGCACACATTAAAGTTCGTATTCCACATCTATGGACACTTCATGCTGTCACTATCCGCATCCAAAGATAGTACTAACAAACACCACAACCTATTTCTTGAATAGTCTCTTTCTTCAATAACACAAGCATCAAGAAACCTCATGATCTATTCAATCCAACAAATAAAGAACAAACTCATGATGAAGATCCTTCCAATCTATTATCCATAGAGTCACACACGGCACCCATCCTGTCACCGAGGTACCATGATCACAACGGTGGCTCCGGAAATTGTACTAAATAACACCACTTGAGCAACATCATATCCATTACACATAGAGAAACATCATGTATTCAACTACACTAACAAAGCTGAAGATCACATCATTGGAGAGAGAGATAACCACATAGCTACTTGTATAAGCCTCAGCCCTGGTGAAGACTACTCACGCATGGCCATGGTGAGTGGGAGCTTGATGGAGAGATGCAGCCCGGAGGAGAGACGGCGACGGCGGCGGCCCTTGGGGGCAGCAGCCCGGCGAGGCGGTGGTGGCTCGGAGAGGGGCAGCGGCTGCCCTTGTGGGCAGCAGCCCGGTGAGGCGGTGGCAGCTCGGAGAGGGGCGGCGGCTGCCCTTGGGGGCGGCGGCCCTTGGCCCTACCTTCAAGCTTGGAGATGGTGCTGGTATGGAGGAGGTTCTCCACCTCACGGCGGCTGCCTTGGAGGAGAAAAATTCGTGGGGGCTTGATGACCTAGGTTTCCTCTCTTTATATACTTTCCCGAATTTCCGTCATCAGATTTTTGGGCTTCAGTAAAACGGGGATATCTCAGTCGTACGGACTCGTATTGAGCTGTCCTTGGGATTAAATGAAAGCTATGGAAATTTCCCACAACTATGTCTGATGTGAGAACTTCAGTTGATGTCGTCTTCAGGTCTCAAACTGACGATCTGTGAAATCTGTTAGAAGTGACAGATTTCAGGAAAGTCCAATTCGACTCCAACAAGGTTTCCTTTTGCGTTTTTGCCAATTTCCAAGCGATTCCTACACATCAAAGTGTAAAACAAGAACATTGTCCAATTTTGAAACTATTAATAGGTTAGCCCAAATAAATCATAAAATTGATATAAAATGATAGTAGAAACATGTGACAATGTCACAAAACTAGCATGGATCACTCAAAAATTATAGATACGTTTGAGACGTATCAGAGTGTGACGCCGCAACAGACAACATGATCGCCCATAGGAACCTGTACAACATCATGGAGGGCAACTTTGACGGTTGCGAACTCCGTCACGTCGGGCGCGCCAGCAACGAAGAGGCAGACACCTTAGCAAACATCGGGTCCATGAAAACTAAGGTACCCCCCGGGGTCTTCTTGGAAAAGATAAACAAAAGATCGATCAAGCCTGCGCGACCTGCGGCTCCCTCTACACCAGCACCCGGGACACTCGAGACTGACGTCTCGAGCTCTGAGGCGCCCGACTCAGCAAACCGTCTAGTCGAAGTGTTTCTCGTCGAGCCTATATGGACGAAACCATTCCGGGCGTACATGCTATGTCAAGAACTTCCAGAAGACACAGTCGAAGCACGGCGTATCACCCGTCGTGCCAAAGCATTCACGATAATCAATGGAGAACTTTACAAGCGAAGCATATCAGGCATCCTCCAGAGGTGCATCGCACCCGAAGATGGCAAGGCTATTCTCCTTGAGATCCACGCTGGCGCATGTGGGCATCACGCCAGCAGCCGGGCCTAGTTGCCAAGGCCCTGCGTGCTGGGTTCTACTGGCCCACGGCACTCCACGACGCCGAGGACATCGTCAGGCGATGCATCGGCTGCCAGAAGTTCGCCACCAAGCCTCACGCACCTGCTTCAGAGTTAAAGACAATTCCTCTCGCCTGGCCGTTCACCCAGTGGGGGCTTGATATGGTGGGACCACCAAGGAAATATGCTCGTGGAGGTCACACCCACCTCCTAGTGGCCGTCGACAAATTTACAAAGTGGATAGAGGATGTACCAATTACAAACGCAGCGGCCACGACTGCCATCAACTTCATCAGATCCATCATCTTCCGTTTTGGTGTGCCACATAGCATCATCACCGATAATGGAACAAACTTCACCGCCGAGCAGTTCCAAGACTTCTGCAAAGAACAAGGCATCAAGCTCAACTACGCCTCGGTCGCCCATCCACAGTCCAATGGACAGGTGGAAAAGGCGAACGGCCTCGTCTGCAGCGGTGTCAAAAAGCGCCTTTTCGTGCCACTCAAGCGCGCGACGGGTGCCTGGGTGGAGGAGCTACCCTTTGTCCTATGGAGTCTGCGCACCACGCCTAACAGATCAACCCAGTACACCCCATTCTTTATGGTGTACGAAGCAGAAGCAGTCCTACCTCACGACCTGTATTTCGATGCACCTCGTGTTGTAGCATACAATGAGGACGACGCCAACGAAGCGCTCGAAGACAACGCGACTTGCTGGATGAGGCACGAGACATCGCACTCGCCCGCACGGCAACATAACAGCAAAGCATGCGCAACTACCATAGCCGTCGACTGCGCACCAGGTCATTTGTGGAAGGTGACCTAGTGCTCCGGCTCAAGCAAAAGAAGGTGCACAAACTCATGAGCTTTGTTAGTGTAGTTGAATACATGATGTTTCCCTATGTGTAGTGGATATGATGTTGCTCAAGTGGTGTTATTTAGTACAATTTCCGGAGCCACCGTTGTGATCATGGTACCTCGGTGACAGGATGGGTGCCGTGGGTGACTCTATGGATAATAGATTGGAAGGATCTTCATCATGAGTTTTTTCTTTATTTGTTGGATTGAATAGATTATGAGGTTTCTTGATGCTTGTGTTATTGAAGAAAGAGACTATTCAAGAAATAGGTTGTGGTGTTTGTTAGTACTATCTTTGGATGCGGATAGTGACAGCATGAAGTGTCCATAGATGTGGAATATGAACTTTAAGGTGTGCTTTTCGTAGCCCTACGCAATTCTCATCCTATTTGATCCACAAAACAATGATCTCCGAGTAACGTCTACCATGCATGTATTTTTGTGGGAACTATCATGTGTTTAATTATGTTAATGATGTTGAGAGTAGTCACTAGTGAAAGTATGAAGCCTAGGCCTTGTTTCCAAGCATTGATACACCGTTTTTAGTCACTTTTGTCACTTGTTTGCTTGCTGCCATTTTTATTACAGAATTACAAAATCACCTTTTACCATCCATATCACTTGCATTTTACCATCTCTTCGCCGAACTAGTGCACCTATACAACTGACAATTGTATTAGGTGTGTTGGGGACACAAGAGACTTCTTGTATCTTAATTGAAGGGTTGCTTAAGAGGGATACTTTGACCTCTACCTCCTGTGGATTCGATAAACCTTGGGTTACTCATTTAAGGGAAAATTGTCACTGTCCTACAAACCTCTGCGCTTGGAGGCCGAACAAGTCTACAAGAATAGAAGCGTGTAGTAGACATCAAGCTCTTTTCTGGCGGCGTTGCCGGGGAGGTAAGGTAAGTGGTACTCACACTCCGACGACGAAGCTAATTTCTAGCATTGTTGTTGGGGACGTGGGTGCTTGAAGGTATCTTCTTTAGATCTTGTGATTAAATCTTTTTGTTTCATGTTTTTATTTCACTAGTTAGGCTTAATGAGAAACAACAAAAAAATTAGAGAGCTTTATAAAATTTATCTTGAAATTGGTCATGATGCTTTTGAAGAGAAAATTAAAAAACCTATGGAACTTTATTTGCACAATAATCATGCTAGTAGCAATGTTATTATTATGATTTCTTTGAATGCCATTGTTGCTAATGCTATGGAAAATTGCAATCTTGGGGATGCCGGTTTTGATGAATATGATCTTTTTAGTCCCCCAAGCTTTGAGGAGAAAATTTGCTTTGATGATACTTTGCCTCCAATATATGATGATTATAATGATGAATGTGATCTTTTCAGTCCCCCTACCATTGAGGAAAAAGTTTATTATGATTATGATATGCCTCCTATTTACGATGATTATAATGATGGCTATGATAGTTTTACTCCCACTATTATTAATGAGAAGGATTTTGGTTATGTGGAGAGTAATAATACTTTTATGCATGTGAATCATGATAAAAATGCTTTATGTGATGGTTATGTTATTGGGTTTTCTTATGATTCTACTGAAAGTTATTATGAGAGAGGGAAGCGTGGTTATATAAATTTTTATCCTATGAAGTTTCCCCTCTTTATGTTGAAGATTTTAATGTTGCACTTGCTTTGTCTTCCTATGCTTAATGCTTTATGCTCCAATGATTTATTTTCTTACAAGATGCCTATGCATAGGAAGATAGTTAGACTTAAATGTGTTTGATATTTGCTTCATGATGCTCTCTTTTGCGTTCCAACTCTTATTCTTATGAGAGCATCATTAAAATTATCATGCCTAGCTAAAAGGCTTAAAAGAAAAGCGCTTGTTTGGAGGCAACCCATCTTCAGCTTTGTTAGTGTAGTTGAACACATGATGTTTCCCTATGTGTAATGGATATGATGTTCCTCAAGTGGTGTTATTTAGTACAATTTCCGGAGCCACCGTTGTGATCATGGTACCTCGATGACAGGATGGGTGCCGTGTGTGACTCTATGGATAATAGATTGGAAGGATCTTCATCATGAGTTTGTTCTTTATTTGTTGGATTGAATAGATCATTAGGTTTCTTGATGCTTGTGTTATTGAAGAAAGAGACTATTCAAGAAATAGGTTGTGGTGTTTGTTAGTACTATCTTTGGATGCGGATAGTGACAGCATGAAGTGTCCATAGATGTGGAATATGAACTTTAAGGTGTGCTTTTCGTAGCCCTACGCAATTCTCATCCTATTTGATCCACAAAACAATGATCTCCGAGTAACGTCTACCATGCATGTATTTTTGTGGGAACTATCATGTGTTTAATTATGTTAATGATGTTGAGAGTAGTCACTAGTGAAAGTATGAAGCCTAGGCCTTGTTTCCAAGCATTGATACACCGTTTTTAGTCACTTTTGTCACTTGTTTGCTTGCTGCCATTTTTATTACAGAATTACAAAATCACCTTTTACCATCCATATCACTTGCATTTTACCATCTCTTCGCCGAACTAGTGCACCTATACAACTGACAATTGTATTAGGTGTGTTGGGGACACAAGAGACTTCTTGTATCTTAATTGCAGGGTTGCTTGAGAGGGATATCTTTGACCTCTACTTCCCGTGGATTCGATAAACCTTGGGTTACTCACTTAAGGGAAAATTGCCGCTATGCTACAAACCTCTACGCTTGGAGGCCCAACAAGTCTACAAGAATAGAAGCGTGTAGTAGACATCATGGAGGAGCCATGGTACCCTTTAAGCTAGGGTCTGCGCTCTTGCACTCCTCTTCTGGCTTGCCCGTGTCCGGTTGAGAAGGTTTCTCACCGGTAGAATCGCTGGAAAAGACACACGGGTTACTCCAAAAATACTAACCCCCAAGGTTGCAGAAAGAGAAAGAAGAAAGTCCATTTTTCATCCCTGAACTCTTCGAGAAGTTCACGTTTTGTCCTAAAACTTTTGTTTGGTCTGAAACAAACCCTGAACTCTTGAAAAAGTCCATACTATATTTAAGTCGAGAAAAACGTTTCTGGGCAACACGTAGCACAAAAAAGTAAACCATGCTGAATAAGAACCAAATCTTGATCGCCTCTTCCAATGAATCTAAATCCACACTCGGAATCTAAATCCCCAAACCTCCAAAGAACCCGCGGCGACCCACTACGATGTAGTAAAGCTAGTCCGTGTCGCCCTACTCGTGCACGATCTTCAAGCTTGTCTGAGTCCAGGACCCAACTCACCCGCATCCCTAACCCGTCTACACCTATGGGCCTCCCTACTCGATCAGACTAATGTCAAGTTCACATTGTCATCACACTCGTCGATGGAATCCCATCATCGAGACGCTCATCAGAGGAATCTCGTGGTCGTTTCATACTTCCATGCTCGTTCCTTCAAGCTAGGAGGCACAACTGGCCGGTCATCATTAAGACGGTGAAGCGATGGCGCAGTACACATCACCATTTTCCTTGGGTCAGATGGGTTATGAACTTTTTCAAAAGTTCAAGGTTTGTTTTGGACCAAACAAAAGTTTTAGGATGAAAAGTAAACTTACTCAAAAGTTCAGGGACGAAAAATGGACTTTCTTCAGAGAGAAACAACAAGAAGAAAGAATAGACTCACGAGCTTAGCGTAGTTAGGAGGACGTCGGGGTCGAAGAAGTCAGAAGAAATGCGGGCCCTCTTCGACGGAGGGACCGTGGGATCTCGCACTGGCACAGTCTCGTCGCCGGCGCGAGCAGGACGCGAAGACGAGCCGGAGTCGTCGGCGCCGGCACTCTGCTTCGATTTCCTCGGCAGCCTCGAGCTAGCATGACGAAGTCGCTTCCGGCGGGTCTCCAAGGTAGCATTGTCGCTATCTGCACCTTCTGCTTCATCAGGTGACACAGCAGAGGAGACAGAGATATCCTGCTCATCAGGATCCACCCGCAGGTCTGGGACAGTGGATGTTCCCTTACCCTCTAGCAGTGGCAGCAGACTAACAAAAGTGGAAAAAAACCTTCAAACAATAGTAAATAGTTTGAGAAGAGGCAACAAGGAACAAAGACTAAAAACAAGCAGCAAAACCACATGATTACCTCAGGCACAGGGTGCTCCGTGCTGAAGGGGGTAACAGGAGGATCGAAGACGTGCAGCTCACCGACCTTCAGCATGGTCAGAGCACACACGCGGGCCTCGACTTCGCCCGCTGACAGCTCCTCTGCAGATACGCGTGTCGCATCTGTGGCACCTACGTACTCATACAGTGGGTGCTCCCGAGCCTGAATAGGGTGCACACGCCTTTTGATAAACGTGGCGATCAGGTGCACCCCGTTCACCTCCTTGCCCGCAGTCTTCAGCAACGCGGACACACAAGACACCAATGGAGACGCCTCGTTGGCTTCTCGGACGTCGGGTCGGTGTGACCACGAGTTCTTTTTCTTCACGATGACGCCACCTCGAAATGGCGGCACTCCGTACAGCTGCCCCGGCTTGCAAGTGTCGGAGACGTAGAACCACTTCTTCCTCCAGTTCTGCGCAGACTCGAGCTGCTTCAAGTCGAAGTAGTCGATGTCCCTGCGGGTCTGGATCCCGAAGCCGCCGACGGGGTAGACGCCGCGAGCGCCGGCGTTGCACTTCACGTTGAAGATGCGTTGCCACAATCCCCAGTGCGGGTGTATCCCCAGGAAACAATCGCACATGACAATGAAGCAGGCGATGTGCAGCATGGCGTTGGGTGTATCTCAGCCCTTGATTTTTGCATCGTGTGGCACGGCGAGGATCAAACCCTACACGTGGCGGACGTGGAGGGCAACCGTCATGGGCCGCATCGCCCACTACGCACGGGAAACGAGGAGGCCATCATCATAGCGCCGCGAAAATTTCGCGACGCGTGGTCAAACTGACACAGTGACCCGTCCTGTCATTTCGTGGCAGGCCGAGCGGCAGAGTGCATCGGTTGCGAGGAGCACGCCAATGACGTCGTAAATGACGTAATCAAAGGTCTGCTTTCATTCAAATCCTTCACAACATGCCCAACCTAATACAGTATCGGGTCCTTGTGGCACTCGACTAATGTCGTAAACTCCATATTACTCCCATCGGGAGCAAAAAATCCTCAGAGTAATCTACAAGGTCGGTGGGTTGAGATTATCCCCAATTACAATTAATTCAGCATAATCTCGGGGGTTACTCCCATCAGGAGCGCTGTCGCGCACCCGATAACTGAAATACTAAAAGGCACTAGAAAGTTTATCGACTCCAGTCTAACCCGAGTAAATAAAGAAAATACCCGAGATGAATCAGATGCAATTGACCCTCGGATGCTGCATTTACCGTGCAAAGATAAGACCCACTGATTCATCGTGTAGGACCGGGGCCAACAGCAACAGCTGAGGTACCTGACAACTGTGTCACGCCAACAGGCGTGATGAAAATCCCGATGGACGCGTCGGGTACCCTTAAAAGCTCAGTTCGACTTTGTGAGACCTCAAATATGGCCTGAGTTTAATGGTCTAGCTTCCGGACTCGAGCCCGGGGACTCGAGTTTGACGTAGGCTGGTAAGGTTTGTGCCCAAGAGCACTTAACTGGTCCCGATACTGTCGAGTGAACTAGGCCTGCCACGCCAAGCATCCCACGCAAAAACGCCCTGCGAAACACATACGAAACATATTATCTAAAATTATAAGTTGTGTACTTGAACACCTGACTAAGGGTGGAGTCCCTGCCAGACTCCCTGAAGTCTACCAGGTCCTCGGGGGCTACTGACGTGGGTGTACCCTTCGGGTGTACCACGATTAGGATATACGGTGTTCAAATAATCCATGGCCCACGGAACAAGACCAAAGAGAAGGCCCATACCGAAGGAAACAGCCCTAGAAAGCTAAAACTTATGTCGGTTGTAGTGATTCACGAATTGTAACCCTAGTCGGTAGAGGATTCCCGAGACCCAGCCCCACTACTTAAGGGCTGGGAGGGCTACCGACCTGGGACACGCTCATACTTGCCACCAGAAACCCTAGCGAGATCGCATCTACTGATCTCGCCATTGTAACACCTGTAAGCAATCTTGATCTATACCAGACAAGCAGGACGTAGGGCTTTTACCTTCAGGGGCCTGAACCTGGGTAAATCTTGCTTGTCAGCCGACGAATTCACAAACACCACCATCTTCTTCTCCTCTTCACGAAACCCAAGGATGACCTCCGAGGGATTTGGCGTGGTAACCCCACGTCAGAGAGGCATTGGTAATGATGATGGCGATTATCTCCCCTCTCCAGAGGTCAATCCCCGTCCCAGCAGGGTGTCGGAGCAGGAACTTTTGTCCTCCGAATTGAGGTTTTCGATGACGGCGGAGCTATGTGGCCCTTACTGGAAAAATCGTTCAGACGGTCTCTGTTTTAGGTCAGGACTGACTTATATGCGAAAGGGCGTCGGGAGGCGACCCACCAGGGCCAGGGGCGGCCTATGGGCATGGTCTAGGGTCCACCCGCGCCTGAGGGCCGCCTCCTCTCCTAGTGGCCCCTCCGGGTGCCTTTCTGGCTATGTGGTTCTTTTCGCCCAAAAACTCTTTTTATATTTTTCTGGAATTTTCTGCGAAACTTTATTTCTGCATAAAAATAAGACACCAATGCAATTCTGCTGAAAACAGCGTTAGTTCGTGTTAGTTCCACTCAAATCATGCAAGTTAGAGGTAAAACAATAGCAAAAGTGTTTGGAAAATTTTATATGTTTGAGACGTATCACCCACGTCAAGATTCGAACGAAGAATAGATGTGAGGATGAGTGTTTGAGTGTAATGATCGGCCATGTCTCTCAGTTGGATTTTAGTTAAGTTGGGTAGTGTATGATTTCAATAGTATATTGTGTATGTGGTAAAATTTAAGCAACTCATCATTAACTTCATTATTTAGTTCTCCTAGTTCCGCCTATGTGCAGTACCACTTCAGTTCATTCTCAAATATGCCCTAACTGATTCTTCACAAAGAACTAAACAATATCCTTACTCTCGATGTTACTTATGTTTATGCACGATCCGAATGCCAAATTATTCTTAGTCATCCTGAGAGTGAAGTAAAAAAAAGTTAGCAACATTGATCCTTGGAACTTCAGAACAATAACACGCTTCCTTACCTATCATAAGAAATCAGAGAATTAAGTTTAATACTTCTTAAGACCATCATTGTTATAAGCCATCAATGAATGATGTGAAGACAAATGCTTTTAGTTTAATGATGATATTGAGGAAACCATGGTATCTTAGTATGTTTGCGTAGACACATCAAATTCTTATCCTAACATGAAAACAGTTGAGGGGATGTGAGTTTCACCTTATCTGATTTGGCCTTAAGATGATAAATTAATCGCTCTTTCCTATCAAAAGCATAAATTTGGAGCCCCGTAACTCCAATATGAACACCCGAGAACCCTAAACATATGCAATACTCCATATGAACCCATAGGAATACACAATGATGTTCTGCATAATGTTAGCTCCATACAAAAGATTCTAAAATATTATGAGGAAGACGTCATTCCATTAAAAAATGGTAAAATATTTTACAAAAAACTAAAAAAAAGGTGAAAACAAACATATCAAGTGTTCCACATATGCGTAAAGTTTCATGATGAAATGAAATTTATTGTGCTCTGTGTGAAAACATAAAACCAATGCTCTGAAAATATAATTATATTTTTAAATCATGTTAGTCACTAATTTGTTTTTTCCGCACGGAACATCACAAATATCATTTCATCGCAAAACTTTACACGCATGCAGGAAGTTTTGATATGTTTGTTACCAATTTTTTGAATTATTTTACTTTTTAATTTAAATTTCCTAATCGGCCAAAATCATTAAGGGGTCGTTTGGAACCCCTCATTTCATTTCATTTCATCCAAATGAATTGAAATGACATTCCCCTCCTCATTTCATTTGGAAAGAATCAAATTTCAATTCCAATATTCCTGTTTGGCAACCACCTGGGATCCTAAAATGAAATGAATTTATAAACTTGATAAAAACAAGTACTCAAAATATATAATCAGGTCACACTTGCCTTGATCTCTCTCAGTTCAGTGGGATTAGTTAATCAGGTCACTCTGTCAGCGATGGAGAGCTGCAGCCTGGTCGACACGGCCGCCGCCGCTCTGTGCTCGTCGACGGCGGGCAGGCGCCGCCGCATCCGGACTGGAAGCTGCGCCACCAGATTCTTGAGCTACTCCTGCTCCTCCAAAGGTTCGGGCTCCTATCACTCCGTGTCTCCGTCAGTCACCAAACACCATAACCATCTGACCCTTGAGCTCACTGTCACTGTGTTTGGTTGCGTACGTACGCAGAGAATGGAGCGAGCGCGTCCTACTCCATCGACAGGAGCTGAACGGGGTGAGCCGGTGAGGTCGGCGGCGCGGAGGAGGCTCTTCAGGAGCGAGCACGAGTGGCTGGGCGGGAACTGGTCGGAGCTCACCAGCGGCGACGCCGGCAGCCACCGTTGGTGGATGACACTGGAGAATAACTTCATGCTGGAGGCATCGGAGTATGTGTACGGCGGGGTGCTCGTCCACACCGACAGGCTGCCCACCGACGGGGGCGCCTTCGCTCGGTCGCTCGCCCCTTCCCTTTCCTACTGGAGATCCGTTGGATGGGTGAGAGATGAGGTCAACGACGGCTCACCAGAGGCGAGCCACTCCTGGCCTGCTAGCGTCAAGATTGGCGGGGAGGAGCCATGGCGCGGTAGAGGACGCAAGAGGGACATGAGGCGCGTAGGAGAGGACGACGTGGAGTAGAAGATGTGGGATTCGACGCTGGGAGAGAGACAGCGGTGGCCACAACCGTGGCGGCGGGAGAGGGAGCTCGGGGGAGGAAGAAGAGGGGCGTCGGGTGGGGAACGAATGGAATTGGAAATGACGGGTGGCTGTGATGGAATTGGATAACACAATTCATCTGACGGGTGGCTGGGATGGAATTGGATAACAGATCAATCGGTTGGAATCGTCAAATGAATTCCGATACTCAATTCCAATGCTGCCAAACTTGTGTACATCAAGACATCACACTCATCATCCAAAGTTGAGTTCTTGTCGGAATCATTGGTCATTTCATCATCTGTCAATCCAACAAACTCCGATTTGATAGAATCATCACAAGATGAGGCTCTGTCGCAATCATCTGTCCTATCACCGTTTTGTCAAACCAACAAACGACGACTTAATAGAAGAGCTTTGTCTATACATCAGCATGGTTGATGATGTCCCTTCGTTAGAGTAAGTCACATTCTTTCTTCTTATTAGTTCATTTCATGTTATACATGTATCATTGTAGTCACGAATTTTTCTCTTTCACAGGACCGAATGGGTGAAAAGCTCCGATCCGTATCCTATCAGTATAAATCTACGACAGATAAAGAACATATTGAAAATGGATGCATATATGGACATAGATTGTTTCAACATGGGCGTGCGCATGCTCTCTTGCCACGAGATCCGCCTTTCCCGTCATTATATGGATCTAAAATTTTGTGTAAGTTACTATAATTATTTATCACATTTTTTCTCACGTGACTAATGTTTAAATTATTTTAGACCATGTCTCACCGAAATGGTCGTGGAAGGCTTGATATTGATCGGTTAGCACAGTTGTTTCATAGCTGGCCCAATAGCAGAGAGTATCATATATCACAATGTGACAAGGTGAGAGTTTATTACTTCGATCATAATAGTGGTTCATTTTGTATCAGTGTGGTTCATATATTTAGAAACCTACCATTACAGATTTTCTTGCCTTATGACATTCTTGGCATATTCATATTATTCGTGTTGGATCAAAAGAAGAAATTTGTCCATATTTTGGACCCACTTCCGAGACCGACTTGGGGGGGTTCATATATTTAATAATTTCAAAATTGGCAATATGGTAAACCTTGCGCTTAATCGGGCAAACCCCAAATGGAAGGACGACATCTCCAAATGGGGACGCAAAGTCCCTCATGTTCCGACAAACGAGCACGGGTATGAAGCTTTTTCACTTAAATATAATCTTATTCGATTTGTTCAACGCTAATGTGACATTTCATATGTCTGCAGTGCTCTTTCTGGTTATTTGGTTTTTAATTTAATGCACTCATGGTATGATGAAGCGTCATTTTTTCACATACACACGGTGAATATTCTAAACCATGCTCAGTTTCTACCCCTTTGAACATGAACTTATATGACAAAATGTTGTATAATGCATCTGTAGGATGGTTATGAGTTGAGAAAGCGATTTTTGGTATATATTCTGAAGTATCAAGACAATGAAGCCATCAACAATATTCCAGTCCTGGAACGAGAAATTATTGATCGCATAAAGAGATGGGCCTTTTGAAATAATAAATAGTGCATAATGTTATTTAATACTTTTTTTCAACTATCGCTTCAATTTAAATGTGATATTTATGCAAAATTATTATTTTTGTGCTTCGCGAAATTAAAGTGAAGCAATGTTTGTGGATTATATATTGTTCACATATACTTACACGTTTTTGTGATGAAATCTATTGCTTCAGTAACAAAAAAAACTCACAAAACTATAAATTGGATTTAGATTACTAGTGCTGCCAAACTTGTGTACCATGAAATCGTGAAATGAATTCCACAATTTATGTCCCAATTCCTAGGAGCCAAACGACCCCTAAAACTCGGGAGCTGTTTTGAATTTCCGAGTCGAAAGTCGAAACTCGAAGAACCGTATCCTCCTCTTACAAGAACGGCCCACCAAAACCCACCATCGCGGCGGCTTCACCCCTATCCTCTCCCCCTCGCCAAACCTTCTCTTCCCCGTTGCCTTTCCTCTCGTTCTCCTCTTATTCTCCCAATCCTTCTAGAACCTTCCGGAACTCGCACCGGCGTCCGGATAGGATGAACGGCCTCCTCGCGTCGCCGTGCACGAGGCCGGCCCTGCTCCGCCCCTTCCCGAGCCCGGCCACCCGTCTCCTCCCCGCCAAAACCCTAGCCCTGCCCCCGCTCCGCCTCCCACGCGGTGTCCGCGCTTCGCCGCCGCCCCCGCGCGCCGCTGCGCAGGTGGCGGCTTCGGCCGTGGGCGGGATTCTGGCCCCGCTCTCGGCGCTGGAGGTCGGCCTGCGGAGCATCAACCTCGCGCCGCTGCGTCCGCCGATCGCGGCGGCGATGTCGGCGGCCGTTCGGTGGCTGGGGGTCTACAGGGAGGTTCTGCTCGTCGGGGTGCTATTCTCCTGGTTCCCCAACATCCCATGGGACCGCCAGCCCTTCTCCGCCCTTCGAGACCTCTGCGACCCTTTTCTCGCCCTCTGCCGCGAGGTCATGCCACCTGTGTTCGGCCGCAAGCTCGATCTCAGCCCGCTCGTCGCGTTCATGGCCATAGACATCCTCATCATGATCCTTCGACCTCAGCCACGCATGTGAGGTACGTGTGGGTCTTTCTCATTGTGATAGTTCTGCGTGTTCATGAGTGTAGCAATTACGTTGTGGAAGCAGAATTTGTGTGAAGGATCTTGGTTTTAGGGTCGATATGGTGTGCAGTTGATAGCTGGTTGTACTAGTTATGTTGTGATATAACTTTACTACTTTGATGTCAAGCACTGGTGTCCTGTACTACTGTATAATAAGAATGGGAAACTTCATCTTTTAACATCATGACTGCATAGTGAAAGTTAAATTCTGGGAAAGGCTACGCCATGCCTGATATATTATACATTATTTGTTTCATTTCCTCAACTTTCACACTTGTTGGAACTTAAATCTTGTAGTTGGCAGTTACATCTTGCTGTGGGGAAATGCTACAGAGTGAAGCTTAATTCATTAGTTAATTGGTGACCAAAAACATAAAGCATATATTCTTTGGTTATAATTTTGGTTTTATGATTTGGTGAAAAGAAATAGTGGATGATAATATGAACTTTAAGCCCATTGGTTTGAAAGTTGACAACTAAAACTGTTCTCAGGTTTTTCTTATATTACTATCCAGGTTGTTTAATAGTTAGTCGTCAGGTTTTTTACCTATGTTGCTACCAGTGTTATTTAATTGTTAGTGCCTAATATTTGGATCTGTCTATGCATTGACATGAGTAAATAGGATACACAAGGTTACAGTTTGGAATTAGCAATAATATTATTGTACAGACTTCTGGTCGACTGTAATGGAATCAATATTTTGCTTATGCAATAATTAGTCATATTTCGCTCATGCAATACTGCTTTGGTTTACTTGGCTAATATATCCTTCTGTGTGTAAGATGTTGATTATAACTCTTTAAATGTGATGCAGCATCATTCTAGTATGACCCCGAACTTCCAAAGTATAGTCCATATGTTGGATTACAGACTAACATAACTAAATATCTAAGGTTGATTAAGATTGTTGGAAGCTAAACATCAACCGAATTGAGAATAAAGTCTTATCTGAAGTGTTTCCAACTTTTTATCGAAAAGGCCTAGTATGTCATGTACAGTATGCATTTGTAACTAATTATGGGTTGAAGGGGGTTTGTGCGGTGCCATGACACTTTATTTGTAAACCTTTGTTCCATCCATTCCTTGTTACTGTTGATACTAGATAGATGTAATTGTTTGTTCTGCCGAATTTTATCCTGGCTTGTCAATGCTTGATTCCGGACTCAGCAAGTTGATATGCCTGAAGACTTGTTATAAGAAGCACATTAGAATTGGAAATACAAGAGCTGAAATTTCACAAGAGCAACAACATTTGTGATTTTGTGTATTGAGCTACGAATTCAATTGTTTTGAGAAGTACACCACCAACAACATTCTTTTCTTGAAGAACCAAATGTGATGTTCTATTGTTTCTTTACATAGACGATTAGGAGAATGAAGGGCACATTTTTTACCATGCTTTTAACACTCCATCAGTTCCTTATGGATTGTGTTTTAGAATCTTTGTAGTGTGTCTATGTGTGTAGTCAAACGTTTTGGATATTTATCGCTAACATATATAATATTATCTTCACAGCCACACGGAAATTTATACCTTTAGATTAGATATGTTGCTGATAGAGAAAACACAGTTTGTTTGCCCCGTTTATTGTTACCTAGTCATAGAAAATCTCACATTCCATTGTTTGCTATTTCTTACTTCTCTTGAAGTACTTTATTCATTCAGATAAATTTCATGTTATCATCTATATTCACAATGAATATAATTTTGCAGGGATTGAAGGGTAGATGTTGGTATGTTTAGTTCTACTACGGGAGCATGGTCTTTTTTTGGTCGTTGCTGGACTTTACCGAGATAAGAAGTGGTGGGTTGGATGATGAAACTCGCAAAACCAATATAGTTCTTGCGAGGGTTTGGTAGACAAGTGTACCTCCCTTGATAAAGCTTCTTCCATTAACGAAACTCAATGGTTGTACAACTAGTACATGTACTGGCTACAAATTGTGATTCTGATCTGTCCTGGGACCATATTCGTCTACGATATGGCAGCACAATCTGTACGTCGGTCCAAAGCAATTTCGAGAACTGAATCTCTAAGGGGTCGGTTGGCTCCCATCATTTCAGAGTAATTCATTTCAGATTTCATGCCCAACGTGTTTGGCTGTTATGGAATTGGAATGTCATTTCATTTGAAATTCAGAAAATGCCTTTACTATAATATAAGTCAATTCTTGTCCATATCCTTGTCATTTCTCTGTAATTCATTTCATTTCATTTTTGCCAAATAAAATGAAATAACGGGTGCCAAACGACCCCTAAGCTGAATCGCGTGTGAGTGGTTTGCCACGTCTCTTTGTAGTCCTGAAGTAGCCTAGACACGGGCTCGTGTATCTGCATGATATCTGATCTTTTTGTGCTTTCTTTTTCTTTCATCATGAGGTGGATCTCATCTCCCTTTCCGGCCTGAAATATGTGTTTACCTGCAAAGTCACATGTTCTGGTTGAGACTTGAGACTCATGATCAATTGATACATCTCTTTTTCTGTCATTATTGAACAGCCACGTCAATTTTCCATGCATATTTTATTAGCCGTTGTTGTTTTGGGGCTCTCGGAGATTTTTAAACCCTTGCATTAACAAATTGAATTTCAAAGAGATTTCTTCCACGTGTTGAGAAAACTTTTCTTCTCCATTCTTTGGTTCAAAAGAAAAATAATACAATGGGTACTGAAGATACTTCAACTGAAACACACAAGAAATATGTCAATTCGCTAACTTTCTGGTGGAGTAAAGAACATCTCATGAGTAACGAGTCAAGGGAATGACCCCTTGCCCCGCATTTCCATATAAAGATATGACAATATAAAGATCCTCTTTAACCTCGGAAACCTTGACGGAAATTATAATTGATTGGGATTGAAGGAACATGCGAATTTTTATTCCAAGGAATCTCAATCGAAAATAGTCATTTTTGTTGGGGATTCCCTGGAAATTGGGTAAGTGGGTGCTCAAAATACGAGCCTCTTTGGACCGACGAAATTTTATACTGAGTACAATATTAGGCCTCTTTGAATTGTAGGAATTTCCCAATCCTGCGATCCAAAGAATCTCATAGAGGATTCCAATCCATAGGAATCTCAACGAGAGTTCATACCTCGTTTTATTTTTTCCTTTACGAAGACTAGTGCACTCTCCCTATTTCTCCCTATTCAATCCTTTGAAATTCATGTTTTATGTTCAGATCTATGCGATCCATATCAGTCATGCAGGACTCGATTTTGGCCCTTTTTGCCCACGTGGTGTGCAAGAAACAAGGATAGCTCTCCAAATCTCAAATCATTTTCCCCTCTAGTTGTCGGGGCACTCCCAACCTCGGTCGCCTCCCTCCACCTCCCCCCCCCCCCCTCGTCGTCGCCAGGAGAAGCCCTAGCGACCCTGGGTGGAGGAGTGTGATGGCCTACTTATTCACAGTGGCGTGATTGAGCCGGTGTGAGCTCGGTGGCACGATGCTCTCGGTGGAGGGGAGTGGTGGCCTTACGTGGCGACGGCTTCCCGTGCTCGGCATGGTGGTGGTCCAGGTGACGACTAGCCTGCGGAGATTCTCCTAAGTTGCGACGTGTCGCCCGATCGCAACGCAGAGCGATGAAGAGCGGGGGCTCGTCCCCGCCGTTGCGACCCATGGGTGTTCCTACTCCGACATCCTCATAATTGCACGATTATGGTCGGTTGCCTGACGTCGTGGAAGCGAGGTGGCAGTCCTAGCGCGTTGGATCATATTTGCCCGGTACGGGCTCCGCTAGGCATAGGACGGTCCAGTGGAGTGGGCAGACGTTCACAGTTCAGAGGTCGGACGGGCAGCTAGTTGGTGAGAGGTGCGCGACATCATCGAGCGGAAGCTTTCCTCTAGCATGCATGTTGGCCGGAGTCGGCGACGACTGCGCCTCGCCTCCTTCCTTACTTTCGTGTTGTGCCCGTCCCCTCTAGTGCCTTGCTCCAAGGGGATGACCTCGGATCCGGTTCTCCAGATCGTACGGCGATGGCGTGGTGTGTCATGTACCTCTTGGGGGGTGTCTTTGTGGAGTGAGGCTTAGCTGGATGGACCAGTGATGTGTTGGTAGCTTCTTCGAGGTGACAGTCAGTTTGGCGACGATGATGGCAGGAAGTGAAGCAGGTGTACGACAAGGATTTCAGTAGTAATACTTTCCGGCATGTTCGAGTCGTCTTCTTGAGGCTTGGTCAACGTAAGCACTTGATATATCTCTTGTGAATCTTTCGTTCAAGTCGGAGCTGTCTACCGTTGACATTGTGACCAACTGTTTGGTATAGGATGAGGTGGATCCTGGGCAGTCGCTGAGAGGTTTGCGCCTCGATGGTCGTTTTCGGCAAGTCGAAGCCGCGAGATGCGAGACGATGAGTGGTGAGATGATACCTTGGACCACCTAGATAGTTTCTTGCTTCTCGATTGTGTGTGTGTGTTGTGTTTTTGTTGGTAGGCAGGTTGGATGAGTGCTCTTTACGACAACGTTCCACGATAGTCGTTTTTAGGCTTGTATATGGGTTTTCGACCGTTTTTTGTCTAATTAATCGGTCAACTCTTTTATGTTTAACTAATAGATTTAGTCCTTAACCCCGGTTTGAAGAGAAAAACTCCCAGAATTTTCTTGAGCACGGATTTCTATTTTGTAGCTTAGACGTTTTCTTTTATTTATTTGAACACAAGCAGGTAAGATGTAGACAAAACTAATTCCCTAATCATTTCCAAGCCAAAACACAGCGGCTGCTGCTAGGGTTTACCCTAGCCGCCGCCGTCTCCTCCGTCGGATTTCGACGGGTCCCCGCCTCCTCTAACTCTCGCTCTGGAGGTTGGAGGGGGTGGGGACATTGGACCTGCGCTCGACACTGTTACAAGGTCCATAATATTTGATTTTGTTCTCCATAGTGGTATCGGTGTGGTGGTGGCGACGATGGCGTCTTGAATAAGGTCTCTCCGACCTCTCCCTACCCCGTCAATGTTTTTGGCGTCGGCGAAGGGGTGAGAGTAAGTGATGTCACTCTGTTGGTTTCCTATGGATCTTGACAGTTGGTGTCGTTCAAAGGAAGTTGTTCGCTGGTCTATGGTGTGACATCTTCGATTTCTTCGTTTGTTTGGATCTACGGTAAGGTTCGGTTTCTCCAACCCTCTGAATTGGTGGTGGGGGATTACAAGTCTGCGCTGCTGTTTGGGGTGTGCCCCCCCGCCGATGTTCCATATGTGTTTATTCGATCTCGTCGTACGTGGCGGGTGGCTATTGCGGTTTTCAAATGGTTGGCGAGGGCGTATGTAGGTGGCTCAATCCTTTTCTACTTGTTCAGTGTATCTTTCAAATTCCGGCAGCCGGCGATCGTTACGAGGAAGAAGATGCCCAGTATGAATTTCATTGTACTTTTATTTTGTGTTGATCGTGTTGCGTCGAGTTATAACTTCTCTGTACCATTGTTTTATATCAATATAAGATATAAGATGAATTCAGGTGTCTTTAAAAAAAACGGTTTTGCTAATTCTCAGCTAGCTGAGAATTAAACTAGTGCTCAGTCAAGTGTATAGCCGTTAATCTTATGTAGAGATTCGTGCGTCTTTTATTTTTGGTTTTACTTGTTTTGCCTGTGCTGCTAACTGGGCTGGAATCCGGCCCAATAAAACAAAGATGCTTTTGACGGGGACGGGGAGGAACGAATGTACGTGAACGGTACTAATTGATTGTGTTCACGTTTCTTTCTCAAATTTTGTCTTCGATTGTGTTACTGCTTATTTTCTTTTGACTATTTGGATTTTCTGTTTCTGGTTTTACACGGTTGTGATAGTGTGATGCCGCTCGCCACATTTTTGTTCGAAATTTTATCATATTGTGTTTCTCTTGTAGTGTTATTTTTTATTTTGTTCTGTTTTGTTGTCTTTTTTATTTTGTTTTGTTTTCTTGAATTTATTTTTTGTCTTCTTAGCATGTTAAATTTTCATCTCTTTTTATTTTTAGGATTATTTCTTCACAAATTACAAGTCGCCTTTTGTGGTGGGTCGCCACTAAGTTTTCCGAGTTGTAAGTCAGATTACAACTAAATTTTTTTCTAGTTGCAAATCGTGTTGGAACTGAGATTTTTTCAATTGAAAGTGGTGTTGTAACTGAGTTTTTTTCTAGTTACAAGTCGGGTTGCAATTCGGATTTTTTCCAGTTGCAAGTCGGGTCGAAACTGAGTTTTCCCAGTTGTAATTCGGGTTGCAACTGATATTGTTTCCAGTTGCAAGTGTGCTCGCAACTGAAAAATCTCAGTTGCAACCTCACTCGCAACTCAAAAATCACAGTTGCAAGTCGAGTTGCAACTGGGATTTTTTCTAGTTGCGAGTGGGCTCGCAATTGAAAAATCTCAGTTGCAAACTCACTCGCAACTGAAAAATCACAGTTGCAAGTCGAGTTGCAACTAAGATTTTTCCAGTTGCGAGTCAGTTGCAACCTCACTCGCAACTGAAAAATCATAGTTGCAAGTCGAGTTGCAACTGAGTTTTTTTTCAGTTGCGAGTGGGATCGCAACTGAATAATCTCACGGGTAACCTCACCCATAACTGAAAGTCCATAGTTGCAACTCTACCCGCAAGTGAAAAATTCCAGTTACAATCCTATCCGTAACTAAAAAAATTCAGTTACAACCCTATCCGCAACTAAAAAATCTCAGTTGAAAATGTTTTTGTCAGTTGCAAGTCGAGTCGCAACTCAGTTTTTGAAAAACTTTAGTGTTTTTCGTCAGTTGCAACCCGAGCGCAACTGAGCCGAAACTGCAGGGGTTTGTTTTGATAGTTGCAACCCGACTTGCAAGTAGGTCGAAAATGGTTTTTGTCAGTTGCAAGTTGAGTCGCAACTGAGTCGAAATTGTGGTGGTTTGTTTCGCAGTTTGCAACCCGACTTATAACTTGGTCGAAAATGGTTTGTGTCAGTTGCAAGTTGAGTCGCAACCGAGTTCTTGGAAATTTGTAATGTTTTTTTTACAGTTGCAACCCGGGTCGCAACTAAGTTGAAATCGTGCTTTATTTTCCTATATAGTTGCAACTAGGATCGCAAGTGAGCCGAATTTATGAAGGTTGCAACTAGGTAGAAAATAAACTGTGATCCGATACTATCTAGTATAGTTTTTGTTATTCTTTTTTTGTTGTTATTCATATCTTGTTTTGTTGTTGGTTAGCTTTTTACGCACTAGAGGATTAAAAAAACTACGTAACTAGACCACTATGTAACTAGACCATAGGCTTACTCGATCATCAGCCAAGAAAAAAAAAACCATAGGTCACCGGGAAGAAACATGACGAGTAATAAGAAGCCTATATACTGTGAACCTACGAATTAAAAAGGAAAAAAGGATCAATGGGCCGATATCTGAGCCAAGCCAGGCCAGCCCAACTCGCTCGTCAAAATACAGATCACGGAAACCACTCGCCGGTTAAGCTAGCGATCATGGAATCGTTACGTATCAACCTATGTGACGTCAAGTCGACTGAGAATTAGTTAATTCTCAATTGACTGAGCGTTAGACACACCCTAAAAAAAACGTGAATGATCATGACCAATGGCCAGCGCGCGCCTGTGCTCACAGCTCAGTAAACGACGTCCCTCGCCAGTTGCGACCATCTCTTATCCTGAGTTACTTTTAATCCACTTCCGGATAAACATGCCAGGTTGCGGCACCGTTCACCTCGCAACCGTATTGTCCGGAGGATATACCCTTCGCTGCCCTCACTGACCGCTGGGCCCGCCTCACAAGCCGCTCGCTCCAGCTGTCACCGACAGGTAGGCCTGTGTACGGGGCCCCGCATGTCAGCCTCATCGACACCCACCTCCAAAAACAACTCGGCTCGTGTCTTCCTCCCTCCCTTCCTCTCCTCCATTTTTCGCCAAGAAAATAATTCAAGGGATCGAAAGACGAAAAGGGTCAAGGGTGAGAGGGAGAGGGAGGGGGAGGGGAAGGCGCGGGCCCTAGCAATGGCCGGGTGGTACGAGGAGGCGACGGGGCTGCTGCTGCGGCGGCCAGCGGTGGCGGAGATGGCGGTCGACGTGCTGCTCTGCGCGGTGCCGATCTGGGCCGCGGTCATGATCGGCCTCTTCATCGGGTGGGCGTGGCGGCCGCGCTGGACGGGGCTGCTCTTCCTCGGATTCCGCAGCCGCCTCCGCCTCCTCTACGTGCCGCCGGGGCTAGGCGCGCGCCGCCTCTGGCTCGCCTGCACCGCGCTCTCAGCCTTCTCCGTCGCGCCGCAGCTGCTCTCCTCCGCCTTCCGCCGCCACGGGAAGCACCAGCAAAAGGATCCGTCGCACGATGAAACGGACGCCCGCGGGGTCGCTGGGGCTTCTGCCGACGGCAGGTGATTTGAGTTGACAATTGTGTTGGTTGGAATTGGATCGGCTCGTCTGCACTTACAAGTTACTGCAATTCAACCAACGAGCAGCAAACAATAAATGCTGGGTTAGGAGCTTGATAGTTTATTGTGGTAAGATTGAACTATTAACTGAACCGATTCTGGAGCTTGTAAACAAGGTAAGATTAGTCCGGTAGTGGGTTTGTATTTCGAATTGGATAGGTGATGATGGAAATTCGTAGTGTGTACTGTCCTGCAGGTGTTTAGGGGCCAACGGATGGCACTTGCCGCTCGATTGTGTGAAACTTGTTTGCTGAGTTTAGATCGTGCAGTACAAAGACGTGCAATGTATAGCTTGCCTTGACTACTTTTTTTATTATGAAGAAGTAATTACTGTTAGTAGTGTTATACATTGTCAATTGACCCAGTTGTTTTTGGGCTTACTGTTTTGGCCAGGCCACGGAAGTGAGAGTCAAATGCCTTCTTTTTGCTTGAAAAATTGTATTCGGTGTACACTGTACACTTCGTCATTGCGGTAATGAATAGTTAAACCACTGAGGTAAAAGTTAAATAAATGATTCAGTGTTTTTGAATTGTGACAGAAAAACCAACCACAGGCCATGATTTCAGTGCAAGGATTAACGATAAGCATTGTACAAATTTAATTTTGACTTCACCTGGTTTTTTGGGATTGATCGCGGTTAGTTTCTTTAGTTTGTATATTTAATTTATTTGTCACAGTAAAGGTATGCAAACATAGACAAATCATGTTTTTGAGATATGAATGCACCAGTGAGCACCATCCTTTTGAATTGATTTTAACATACATTTTTGCAATGATCTCCTCCACTGAGTACATTATTTTTGTTACAAGGTCAATTTTTGAGGGAAAACATGATAGTATCACCGAGAAGGACCTAGATCACCTTGTGCAACTTTTAGATAATAAGGAGAGTGGACATACAGCATGGCAGCATTTGATGGAGCGTACTACTTCCAACATGACGTACAAGGCCTGGCGGCATGAGCCTGAGGTTTGTTTTATCAGTGGGATTTTAGAAAAGGAAACAGATGCTAAGAATATGGTAAATCATAAAAAAATGAGGGGTCATTAACTGTAAGAGGTAGTTTTAGATTCGTAGTATAAACTTCTGATTGCAAAGAAGAAATTTAGATACATCAAATAAATGTCCCAAGGACTGGATTATCAAATTTTTTGGGAAGAAATGGGCGTTGTCCCTCATAAATCATAACAATAGCATAATATTACTGCCTTATACACCTCAGTCTATTTGTTATGTTTTTTTTTGTTAGATTTCTACCTTATTTCTGAAATTACTTCATTCGAAAACTGGAGGAACTTGCAGAACATATATCATGGTTAAACTATCAACATCTTGTCATTGGATTTTTCTGTGCCGCGCTGTAATTTATTCTTCCTTTTTATTTAGGTGGGACCCATAATGCATTGCAGCCAGACTATTTTTGAGGATGCTACTCCTGAACTGGTTAGAGATTTCTTCTGGGATGATGATTTTCGTCTAAAGTGGGATCCCATGCTTGTCTGCTTCAAAACTTTGGACGAGTTCCCTCAGAATGGAACCACAATTATTCACTGGATAAAAAAGGTCTGACTAGTTGTGCTTCTTTTACTTTTATTATTGTATTTCACGATTTTAACATGGTGTTTGTTTTCAGTTCCCTTTCTTTTGCAGTGACCGTGAATACATTTTCGGGCGGCGTATCTGGGAATCTGGGAAGGCTTACTATTGTGTTACAAAGGTATCTGTTAAAAACGCTTTTTGTAGATGCGAAATTGTAAGGTGCTCTCAAACCATTCTGAACTGTACATTCCTTCTGCTCCAAGGGTCTAGATAAAACACGGTTCACCTCCGCCACCCATGACTCTTTAGTAGGTATTAGTGGCTTTTATGTTTAGATTTTTAGTTTAGAAAGAAACAACAAATTTTGGAAGTACCAATTGATAATATAAAATTGTATGTTATATACTTTTACCAATTGACTGTATGTGAAGAAAGGATGTTACAAATACTGTAAAATAAGAATAATCGAGCAATATTATTGTTCGCGTTATAAACAAATCCTGTGATGTGTTTACATTTTCTAACGTGAAAATGAGTCTGGTATATCAACTTTTTATTTTACCGTTTGAACAAAAAAATCTTGTAACATGGTTATTTGCTACATATTTTGCCTGCAATGAACAACATTTCATTGAAGGGACATATTGCACAGAAAATATCATTTAGCGTGAAAATATATCCGATGAGAGAAAATAAACCTTGTCTACTGCAAGGTAAAAAATAGGCAACTAACATGACAACTGATTGCCTTGGATGGTATCTGTCATTGGCTATAAAAGCAGCCAAAAAAAATAGCCCTAATACATATGCATGTCATGAAAACAAAAGGAAATGCAACACAATGCATATTAATCCTGCCGCGTATGCATACCATCACATGCATACTCACACTAATTATTTCTCCACTGTGTGTATCTATTATTTCCTTGTCTTGACTAAGCATCACCGCATGTTATGGAAGATCCATCAGCTGAGCAGGTTGGACAAAACAATTAACAATAATTACTCAAACAGTCAACGGCCCATATATAACCACTAGTCTAAAATGGAGCGTCTCCATTAATATGATATATACATTCATTAACTAGTTTTCATTTTACATTGTAGATAAATACTTCCATTAACCTGTCTTACTAATAACTAACATAGATCTAATGTTTTTTGCCCTTTCCCCATTTTTCCATGGCACATATTGGTTCCTTCTAGTTACTTGTTAGCTATGCTACTCATATCGATTCCTACCACTGTTCTTTTTGAAAGGGGGCCTCTTCTCCATTCTATTACATACATATGTATTTTTTCTGCACTTTTTTACTCTTTGACCTTAGAAAGTTTACATGAGCAGATAAAGCTGTTCCCTTTCCCATGGATCAACATTTTTTCATGCTTTTTTCTTTCTCTGAATTGCCTGCAGCCTTAACACAGTACTCATCAGGGGCTGTTAATATTAATATTTGATTTTTTCATAGTAATCCATTTTATGATATGCTAGGCTAGCCTGACTTTTGTTGAAGTTGTTATAAGCATAACTGTATCTTTTGTAACTGAACTGTTTGCATAATAACAGTCGCTTCTGAGATTACTGGCATATGAATATTCTAGGTCTAGGAGGAGATAGACCTTTAGTATTGCTCTTCTCTTTTTTAACGGTATGTTTCAGATCTTTTATTAATGAAAAAAATACCTACTTATATTTGACATTGTTTGCCCGGCAATTTTGTGTGGCATGCTTGGAAAGAGTACTCTTCTTTCCGAAATTAGTTGTTCAGAGCAACCAATGTGAGCCAAAAACAAACCCACATAGGGACAAGCTCAACCTTATTATTTATTACGGGTATAGAATACTTGCACATAGCTTTTTCTGTTAAATCAAACCCTCTGATCTCAGCCCAGAGAATTAGTTTTCCTCGATCTTCGCATGCTTGCATAATCAGCCTATGATTTACAGGTATTTCAGTATTAATGGCATACAGTACCTAAGCATATACTTTGATTGTGACTTGAGAGCCCTGAGCAACTTCCATTTGCAGGGAATTCCCTATCCATCTTTGCCCAAGAAGGAAAAACCAAGGCGTGTGGAATTGTACTTCTCAAGTTGGCGTATTAGACCTGGTAATTCTTATTCCTACTACTAATTTCCGCCTACAATTGAATTTGTGCTGAGTATTCCAGGTTTTGAATCAAGCAGTGATGCAAACTTTTGGACCTTTTTGATGTTCGGTTCCTTTTCTGTATGCAAAACTGCAGTTCAGTCGCCCAAACAAGATGGCCAGCAACCCATGGCATGTGAAGTAACTCTGGTTCACTACGAAGACATGGGCATACCCAAGGACGTTGCCAAGGTCGGTGTCCGGCACGGCATGTGGGGTGCTGTTAAAAAGCTGCAGTCCGGGTTTAGAGCATATCAGCTAATGAGAAAATCAGAAAACATCCTGTCACGCAGCGCCATCATGGCTCGGGTGACGACCAAAGCGTGCATTGCTGGTTCTGATGGCCCATTGGATCAAGGGCCCTCCAGCGCAGAAAAATCTAGCAATGAGGATGGCAACTCCAGGGCAGTCCAACAAGGTTTTGACTGGAAATGGGTGGTGGTTGGTGGCGCGGTGGCTGCGGTCTGCGTGCTCAACACCGGCATCGTAGGGAAGGCTCTCTTACTTGGAGCGGCAAGGAGGCACGCAAGGAAGTGATGAACGCCTAGGAGCATCTACAAGAGAAGGCCTCATGGCCTGTCTCTCTCAAGAGAGCCGCAATCGAGACGGGGAGGAATGAAATTCATGCCGTGCTACAGGAAGCAGATAGTCAGTGTGGCTAATTTTGGATGGTGTTTTATATGCAGTATCACGTATGTGTGTTACCATAACAGATTATGTGGTATGGGTAATCTGTGGACGATGTATTCGAAGATCTATGAGGTTTGCTAAAAACTCTTAATGTACTGCTTCCAAGTGCGGATTTTCTCCCTCAGCCAAGCTAGCGAGGGGAAAAACGATCAAGCGCCGCCACCGGGCTTCGCCGGGCGCCTCCGCTGACAGCCTCTTGGTTGTCAGCGGTGAGGGGAGTTGCTGGATCTTGTAGATCTTACGTGTGCAGAATTGTTAAGCCTTTTGTAGGTTAGGTTTTTTGGCTGCTCGGCGTCTTGGCTCTGACAAAGGCCATGGCGGTGATGAATAGAAGTGTTCCATATCATTTTTTGGTGTTTTGCTTTGTGGTTGGTGATGGATCTGTGTTGTAGTCTGTTTAAGCGGGAATGGTGTGGCGGTAACGTCATTTTTGTGTTGTGTCCTCGAGCTCCGCTACTGCGACGGTGCTCGCTCCAGCATCGAAGCAGAGTTCGGGAGATTTTTCAGGAGTGTGCGTGGACAGTACTCTGCGTTGGTGATAGCTGGAAGATGGTAAATCTTGTACTGGGTTCGTGGTTGGAGCCTGACAGGTCTAGAGTTCGGGAGGTTTTTCAGGAGTGTGTGTAGACATTACTTTGCGTTGGTGATAGCTAGAAGATGGTAAATCTTGTACTGGGTTCGTGGTTGGAGGCTGAAGTTCATGAGGTTTTTTAGGAGTGTGTAGGCAGTACTTTGCGTTGCTGATAGTTGGAAGATAGTAATCTTATACTAGGTTCGTGGTTGGAGGGTGATATGTATGGTTAGTCGTGCGGGAGTGTAAGATCTGAAGTTCGATGACGTGTTCAGGGTGTTGTCCACTTCCCCTTGAATGGCTGCTATGGTGATGCCGAAGGCAAGTGAGCATTGGTGTCTTGCATTGGTGTCTTGCTCAAGAAGTTTATCAGTCTAGATTATAATTTTCTTTCTTGACTGGTGGTTCTTTGTGCAAAAGTTAAGTTTTTCCTATCTTTTCAGTTCTGCCAGGTCGGTATCTTGACGTATAACTTGATTTTTATTCTATAAATAAGACCGTATTACATGCAAAAAAAGTGCGGATTTTTTAGCTTTTGTACGTTCCATTTTGTTTCACCTCATGTTAGCCTGCGTTGACGATTACCTCGTTCGGTGCTGAACTAAAGTGAACACCGACTGTAGAAGGAATTGTCTGAAGCTAAAACATAATCGTATTCACATACACCTTGTGAGCTATACATACGATGGATATGCAATTTATAGCGAATTCATCTGGTTAATCAAGAATCACACAGCCCAGCTTGGCAATATCTAGAAACTTCACACCACTAATTCATCTCAAAATTATAAATTATCAGAATTTCTTTTTTTCAGAACGTGCATTTACCGTGGCAGTTTGGCAACCAGACTTTTTTTTTTTTTGCGAATGGGCAACCAGACTTAATCAAAGGACTCCAATAAAAAGGTTAAGTTAGGCACCGCCATCTGCATTTTTGTGATATAATGCCTCCAAGATGCCAACTTTGCCAAGCTGAAAAGTGGTTCTTGATTTTTCTTTCAATTCTCAAACAGTGACCCATAGTACAGGATCACGACAAGATTATATGAGATCCATGATTGATTTTCAACATGAACTAGCCGATTTCTCTATGCAATTCCACACAACTAAACATTATGGTACAATTGCTATGAGAAAAACATGGTTCGGTTTATAAGAGTCCAGTATTCTTTATGTGATCAATCTCAAACGGTATTGATCATTGTAACTTCCGCTCGTTTAGTGGGAGAATTTACAAGTTTTGTACTCCCTCCGTTTCACAATATAAGATGTTTTAGATGTTTCACATATTGTCTAGATTCAGATTAAAAGAATGAAAAGTGGGTGAACATATACACTAAAACATGTCGAAATACATGTGGTACAAATATGAATGTGAAAAAGGCCTAAAACATCTTATATTATGAAACGGATGGAGTACTTTATTATTTTTTCAAGAATTATTGTGCCCTCCCGGGAGCCAAATCTCCACCCCCATGATGCCTTGTATATTATCGGCTATTTATGTATATAAGACGTGCATACAGCATACATATGCCTTTCATCTCCTGCCAGCCAACCCTACCATGCTCGGTGCTACCCTTGATGCTTATCTGATAACACAAAGTTGCTCTCAATTGCCTAATCATTAAGACCATTGGGCTTTATTCGCAGTCACCATTCACCAAGGACATTTGAACCCTTTATTATACTCACGCATTATTGCATTTTAATCTTTAATGAAATCAACATTATTGGTCTCTGATTAGTGGGATTGTGGAACATAAAGATGTACAAAATATAAAGAAACAGATAAAATAAATGGGCAAGTGGGTGAGAAAGTATCTGGGGGTACCACTCTCAGCGTGCTCCCATTCTCTTAATTAGGGATACATCGAAGTGTCAAGGAAAATTTCCCAAAGAAAGTCAGATTGTGTATGACACAATCAAGCATGCTGCATGCATGTAGTATATATTCAAGAACAAATTTATGTTTTCTCACACAACGCATTTGACTATACAAGATCACCAATTATTCACCATGGCAAGCCTGCAAATCTCATGGCTCGGGTTCTCCTCATTGTCCTTAATCCAGTTAAATGGATTTTCTTTAATAGTAGTAAAATGGAATATTTTGAAGAAACTATGAGCATGAACTATAAGGACTATTAATTGGTGCACAAACAAATTATAAAGAGTAAACATAGCTTCTCTCTTTGTCCCTTAAAAACAAGCTGTCCTTTACTTATAAAAGGACAGAAAAAATATATTTTCTGGGACAGTGGATAAATAAAACTAGTATATCTCTGTGTGCATAATGGAGCTCCTAACTTAAAAGTTTGGAATGGTTTGAGAAAAAGCATCAGTGGATGCGTCCCAGCAATAGTTGGCAATCTGACATTTTGCATGCTGATATATTTGATAACTTGTATGCATCAACTTGTCATGTATGTCCTTATCAGAGGTCCCAATCAAGTAAGCTGTTTAGGACAGATTTGAGCTCCTGAATTAGACTTGTGATGCAGCTCTGGACATCACCTTTGCTGCAGTGCCCTTTTCCTGCCTAATTATTAAGGTGGACACAAAGAACACGGGTTACCAACTTGTCATCTTTCAGATGTCAGCTCAGAAAAGTTTGCCATGAGTTTCTGCATCGCAGTTATTAAGGAAAGCATGCCATTCTCTCCATGTTCTAAAAGATGGATGGCAAAGTATGCAACTTTACAATGAATATATCTCTCTTTATGCAGAAAACAATTACAGAGTGCGAAGGGCAGATACAGGTTACGTACAGGGGCGGATACAGGGGGGACCAGCAGGGGCCCTGGCCCCCCCTAACACCATTGATTTGTTGCTAAAAAAATTCAAATAGTGTATATTTTGAATATTTTAGTTAAGCCGGCCCCCCCCTAATCTCCAAAGTAAACAAATCCTGCCTCCGCCCCTGGTTACGTACTGATGAAAATGATTCGAATCGCCTGCCAAAACTGTACCCATCTTCATTTCATGGACAAAGAGAAGCTCCTCCTTATTACACACAGCTGAACGTGCCCTGATCACATTTCATTTTATTATCTTTTCATAATTTATTTATGTAAGTGGTGACCCTGTTGAAACCCTTTCCCTTGCATTTTCGTAGATGCTACAGTAGGTTGCGGTCTAAATGGGATGGTAACCATTTCGATCATGGAACCGGAAATTCAACTCCCTTTGGTAAGAAAAGAAGCAAAAAAACGTACTTATCAGTTTCCCGCCGGCCAGATTATCTGATCTTTGAAACAGACGAATCAATCCGGATCTATAGACATGTAGATTTACATGGTCACCCACAAAAAAAAAAGATTTACATGGTCAGAAAGGCGTGTCAAACACCAATAGCATTGTTCAGCGGTGCGCCGGTGCAGACTCTGTTCTTGCAAGACGACCGTCAAGTAAGGTATGTAGTAGGTGCACAGATGGTTACCACCTCAGTACCGTTATCAAGGATGATCGAGCTGTTCCCTGAATCCTCGGAATGCACCTGCAATTCGTCGGCTTGCTGGAACGTGATCTCCTCGAACCGGCCGTGCAGCTCCGCGCACCGGCAGCCGCGGTGCGCCCGCGAGGACATGAAGTCGAGGAGTGAGCCGCCAGACGACGACGACCGGCAGTTCTGGCAGCACGCGGCGGTGCTCGGCGCATCCGACGCGCCGAGGTAGTCGTCTTCGATGCCTGGACCGGCCGTCCAGTCCGGCACAAGAGCGCCGACCTCACCGTCGATCATGTCGGCGATGTGGGTCACCTCGTGGTCGGTGATGTCCAGCTCCCCCACCATTTCCGTCGCCACGCTCAGCGCGGTGTCGGCGTCGATGTCGAACGGGAAGTAGATGCTCCGAATTAGACCTGCAGACACGAACACATCAGTACTGAGGCATAATTCAGCAAAATTCGACTAAATATGGTCAAACATAGATCAAATTCAACTTTGTTTCTGCACCTGTGCCGTCTTTGTCGGCGATGCGGAGCCGGAGGAAGATGCCTCCGTCCTCCATTCTCCTCCCTCTGATCTTGATGTCCAAGCCAGCAACATTATCGTCTTCGTGCTCATTGAACAGCAGGTCAATGCCACCGTATCTACTGTCGCCGCTGTCGTCGTCATCCTCCTCGCAAGACGTTCTTTCTATCGACGGCGCCGTGTTCTCGTCGTCGTCGACGGTTGATAACCCGTTTCTCGCCACGGATCCGCCATTGCTGTAAGCATGCTTGTCCTGGCGAGAAGGCAGGTGCAGGTGGGCATGATTGTCCATCGCACTGTAATCTCCATTGGAATTTCCATCCCTTGAAGCGAAGCTGCCGCCGCCTCCAACCTGCAAGAAAAGATCATGGAGCAGCTCCCTCGCGGCGGGCCTCCGCGACGCCGGCGCCAGGCACTTGTCGATGAACCGCCTCGCCTCCGGGTCCCTCACCCTGTGCAAGGCTTCAGGCTTTATTCCCTGTCGAAGAAATTTCACAGGAATCAGTTCGATTGTCGCATTCTTGTTCTCGGAAGGATCGAGACGTACGGAGATGACTTTGTTGTAGATTTGGACGGGGTTGGAGCACTCGGTATAAGGGTACTCGAGGGTGATCATCTCGAGGACGCACATCCCGAAGGAGTAGACGTCGGCGAGCTCGTCGTAGTCCTCGCCGTACACCTCCGGCGCCATGAACTCCGGCGTGCCGACGACGACGCAGTGCTGGGTGGCGGCAGCCGCGGCGAGTCCGAGGTCGCCGATCTTGACCTGGCCCTGGTTGCCGTTGACGAAGATGTTGTCGCACTTGAGGTCCCGGTGGAGGATGGGCGGGTCGTGGGCGTGCAGGTATGCCAGGCCGTCGAGGATCTGCCGGCACCAGTGCTTCACCGCCGCCATGCTCACCATCCGGTGCTTCTCCCTGTACCTACCACATCACACCGGCCAGGCCACCACACAATGAATGCCAGTGCCGACGTCATTGTAGCAAAGGATCAAGAGTGGGTTACGTACTGGCGGAGGGTGCCGGAGGTGAAGAGCTCTGTGAGGAAGTTGAGGGTGCGGCGGCGAGGGTCGATCCAGGAGGCGTGGAGGCGCATGACGGCGCGGTGGCGGAGGGCGCCGAGGAGGTGGACCTCGCAGTAGATGCGCTCCAGGTCGGCGGGGCTCTGCAGGAGGAAGTCGTGGAGGCGCACCTGGTTCCACGCCACCTCGATGCCCTGCCACTCGTCGAAACCCCTGTACCTGCGCCACCGCCCACCACTCCGCCATTGATCAGACAGAACAGCACACGAAGAAGGCCAGGAAAAAGTGATCGACCAAACTAACTTACACAGTCTTTGAGGAGCCCTTGCCAAGAATCTCGCTGTACTGCAGGCAGGCAGCGCAAACAGGAAAAAGTGTCAAAAGCTGGAGGAAGAAGACGATATATGTATGTATCGATGAAGCTGGAAAAGTGCAGAGACTACCCTGCCATATCTTCCTGTGGGATCAACCTCCGCGTACCCTCCAGGGTCAGTGGCGACGCCGCTGGCATCACCAGCGTGCGGAGCTCCGCCCATCACTCCATGCCTCCTCTGCCTTCTCGTTCGTGCTTGCTCGGGCATGGCTCCTACGTGCTACTCGTGTGTCTCGTTCCAACTTCAAGCGGTGGCCAGTGGAGACGAGAAGAGTTGGAGGACGAAGCTAGAGGATGCCGGCCGTGGCGTGGGCGTGGCACGGGGAGGTATGTGTGTGGGATGGGGATCTCGAGAGCGGCAGAGCAGAGGGAGGGAAGGGAGCAGAACACCTCGCTTTGTTGCTCGGCTTGAATATAGTAGTGGTGCAGAGGCGCCTCGCGCGGTGATTCCTAAGCACAAGATTTAATAGCTGGATGCGCAGAATCGAGGAAGTATACAAAATGCGTACTATAGTACTCCATCCGTATCAAAAATATAAAATGTTTTCGCATTTGACTTTCCATCCGTATCTAGACATGTTTTCACATTTGGCTTTCCATCCGTATCTAGACATGTTTTAGTGTAATGTTCATATGAATCTTGCACTAAAACATGTATAGATACGGATGGAAAGCCAAATGCTAAAACATCTTATATTTTGATACGGAGTGAGTGCTAGAACTATAATCTAAGCTCGCTCAGCTACCATTGGCAAAAAAAAGTTTTCTTTCTCTCTTTCGGACTTGCCAATTTTCCGTCGATAGCCGTCCGACTCGATTGATTTGTGTTTGTGTCGACTTAAGCGGGAAACTATGACCCGTTAGGGTCCTCAGGTGTGTGTTTATATAGACGGGAAAGACCGCATATCCGGTTTTCTTTCCCTTCTCTTTTCACGCCCCGTTGAGAGTCGACTCCACCTCCTTTCCGCCGCCCCTGGCCTTCTCCCTCTTCGGCGGCGATGCTGGCCGGCGAGAAGATGGCTTAGGTGGTCTGGCTCTTTCTATACATAGTAGAGTAGGTTGTTTTCTAGATCTGCCGGGATGGCTTTTGGGTTGTATGCTCGGTTGGAGTGAGCTCCCGGATCGTGCGAGCCAGATCCGGTGGCTTCTGATGCTCGCCGTCCTCTCTGCGGTGCTCTGGTGGGCAGAGCCGGAGGCGGAGTTGGGCGACGCCGTCAGGATCTCCCTAAATAAGCTCGCGTTCCTCTTCTTCTTGTACTACCATCAGTGGTTTCTCTGGCGCCTGGATCTCTCCAACCTTCTGGCCGGCCGTGGTGGCGAGGGGGAGGATGGTGGTGATCTGGTTCGTCGGTGCCGACACTGCTGGTCTTATCGTGGCGCCGATGATGTGACTGTGTGGAGCGACATCTCGACGGCGGTCTCATCGTCGACTATTTCAGCTGGAAGGCAGCCGCTCCGTTTTCTTGGGAGCATCTCTTCGGTGACGCTTCGATGGTAGATGGCTGTCCAGTCGCCGAAATCCATGGCTGTAGGGCAGCCGCTCCCTCCCTGCTCGCTGCGCTGCTGGCGAAGGGCGTATTTCCTCCAGGCCATGGTGCCGATTTGGAGGTCCTCTGGCTCCGAGACGGCTTGCTCCCGTTGCTACACCCCAAGTGGCGAAGTCCCCGGCGGTGCAGTAGCTGACCATGCTCGGCGGCGTTGTGGATTCGGTGGAGAAGGAGCTAGAAGAGGTCCTGGACCTGATTGCGTCTCCGCAGCTAGATCTAGGGTCTTTTTTGCAATTTGTTTGGGCCATGTTGTATTTCCATCTTTTAGAGGTCCTTTCTGTAATTGTATTCCATCGATGATAATGGCAGCATCGGGGTCCTTCTAGACCCCATCCCCTTTTCAAAAAAAAAGACGGGAAAAGTCCCTTGTGGTGATATAGGACACATGTGTGAAATTCGCTTCTACACCCGAGTTCACCAACTCCTGGTATTTTCAAAAAAAATAAAAAAAATAGTAAAAAATTATAAAAAAATCTGAAAAAAATTGGAGACAAGCACATATGAATTGTTCAACCTCGTGCAAAGTTTCGGAATGAAAAGACATTTTATGTGCTCTGAACAAAAAATACAAAATCTGCATTTTCAAAATGCGTTTTTAGATCTCATTCTGACAACTGATTTTGTTTTTTTATACATAGCACATAAAATGTCTTTTAATTCCGCAACTTTGTACGAGTGTGAACATTTCATATATACTTGTCTCCAAAAAAATTCAGAATTTTTTATAATGTTTTACTATTTTTTCTTATTTTTTCGAAAACACCAGGAGCTGGTGTGCTCGGGTGCAGAAACGCCAGTCCCGACACATGTGTGTTACATTCAACAACACCGTCCTTAATTCAAAACCCATGGAGAGAGGTTGAGATTACGCTTGAACTCATCTAAGAGATTTATAAAGCCACTTGATTTTTTATGGAGATAAAATGAATGTCAAGCTATTTTTCGCAACTCTTTCACGTAGTCCATGTCCATGGAATAATATGATTCAAACGTATTCCTCAATAGGTTGAATATATCATCTCTAATCTCTACATATAAAGAATAAGGAATGACATTAATAGCGGAGCCAAGATCACACAAACCATAGTAAGATGATCATCCAAAGAGCATGGTAAAATTGGCTTATCAACATCCTTTACCTTTGGACTTAACTGTGATGAGGCGTGAAGCTTCTTTCTCCAATTCGACTATGTTTTCATTTGGAGACTCTGGTTCAATAAGCTCTTTGATCATGCTAATATTTGATTTAGTAGTGCATTGGTTTATCTCTAGCATCTTTGTATGCTTTTTAGCCTCACATCTCATTTCATGTCTTTTTTTGCCTTGCAAAAGCCCAATGATTCCACGTATAGTGATCACTCTTTAGGATTAACCAGTGTGCTCTCGATGGCTACAACCATAGTTGTAGTTTCTATCTTAGCAGTTTCCTCATAACGCTACCATCTTCTTTAGGTAGATGATCTACAAAACAATGTCAGAGTCAAGATTGAAATCTCCATTCAGCTCATCCACTTTACCAGTTTTAGGGAAGGATTTAATAGAAACATAATAAAGTGTAGTTCCTCCTTCACTTCCCATATCTAGTGCCCAAATTTCTTTATTGTGACGTATTTTTCTAGCAATTCCCAAGCTTGAGTAATAGTATAATCTATAAAAGATCCTCCAGATGTAAGATCTAGTTTATTTACTAAGGCCTCCATGAAAGTATGCAAAACTAATAAAGGTAGTAATTCATGATGAGTACAATGATCAACTAAACCATGAAATATTATATAGCCTTTAACAAGCTTTCACCTGGTCAGTTCTTGAAGTTCGTAATCTATGCGTCTTGCTCCATAATATTTCCTCTCTAGATAAAAGTGGGTCAAGAATGCAGAAGATAATTTTTCCCAAGTATCAAAAATACCCGTGGGATGAGATCTAAACCATGAGAGAGATTTGTCAGCCAAATTATGACCAAATAATTTCAGTTTCATCTCATCATCAGTAAAATCATTTAATATAAATGCCCCATGTATGTCTTTATCGAATTCAATATGAGCATACGGATCTTCCGAATCATCTCCTTGATACTGCTTAGTACGCAACATGTCACTATATCACTGGCCAGTACAAAGTGCTCTCCGACACAGGCTTGCTCGTGAGTGCCCAACAGCAGAGGACCGTCTCCACCAACTGCCTCCCTCCCTCCCTCCCTCCGCCTCCGCGCGGCGGCACCCGCCGCGCCGGGGCATCCACCCCCGCCTCTCCCCAGGCCACGTCCCCTCCGCCGCCGCCGCCGGGGCGCCGCCCGGTTCGGGTGGCGTGGTGGCGGCGGCGGATCTCCTCGGCCAAGGTTCCGTCCGCAGCGGAGGCGCGCGCTTGCGGCGGATCAACCACGGCAGTGTGGCGGCTAGCGGCGGCCGGGTGACTCGGCTGACCGGCGACGTTGACCGGCGCAGTGGTTGGCGGCGGTGGCGGCGGGCCCGATCTGGGCCTAGATGGGCTCGGCCGGGCCGCGTCCCATGGACGTCGCTGCGGTGTTCGACTCCGACGGCAGAAGAGCCTTCCTGGTGCTAGTCCGCGGCACGAGGAAGCCAGGAGATTCGGCTCCGGGCATGGCGGCGGTGATCTTCTCCTCCGCCGGAGATGGTCGGCCGGCTGGCTGTGGTGGATCCCTGGATCTTTCCCACAGTTAGCCCAGTGGCGAGTTGGGAGGGGTGGTTGCCGGTGAAAACCGGGCTTGATTTCGTTCAAGCCGGCGATGGCGGCGTTTACGCGTCGTTACCTTCGTGAAGGCATCGCCGATGCAGCCACCATCTTCACACTCACACTGTTCCGGGGGAAACCCTAGGTCCGGGATCCCCAGATCGGACGATGGCGGCACTCTCGGTGTCGCTCTCCCTCATGAGGGCATTGTTTTGGAGCAGCTGCTGGATGGGACGGGCAAGGAGAGGTGGTGTGTTTAGGCATCTAACACGTCGTCGACGGTGAGTCTTGGCGGCGCGGCGCAGCGGAGTCTCGGCGCTGGACGTGTGATGATGATGACGCGCAGATCGGATATGTTGTCTGGCGTCGTGGCGACGTCGACGACATGCCTGACAAGAATAATACTTTGGTTCTTTCCTGAAGATGATGATGGGTCTGAGGAAGACGGTGGCGGCGACTTCTGTAGCAGGTGCATCGGTGCCGCTGAGGGTCTGCTGGACTGGTTGTGCCTCCTGGTCGCTATCGGGCGGCTTGGTGTGGCCTTCAGTTGTTTGATGATGTGCGTTGGTGTTTTGTCACCCCCTTCATCCGTGTTGTAGGTGTAGCGAGATGTCGCTAGTTTGGTGGTTCACTTCGGGTTGATCTTTGTATTTCTCTTGTAAGGTGTGGTTTCAATAATTGCGGAAGGTTGTGTGCATCGCTCGATGCAGAGGCCGGGGATCCGCACCCCCTTTTCTAAAAAAAAAACGCAACATGTCAAGCAATATGGGATTGACTTCAAACCCTTCTTTATTAACCCTTGGGCAAACGAGCATAAAATCATTAAGAGGTGACCCTGTCATATATTTGATTGAGGCCAGGTTATACTTGTGTGCATAAGTATCCACCATTGTGTCTGCTTAGAACCTGCAGATAACTTGCCACAATAATAATGAACGAAAACTTAATACAGAGACCAAAAGAGCTTAGCTTTCCGGCAACGACGCTAGAAAATAGCTTCACGTCTGCAAGTGCACATGATTGTTGTAACTATTTTTGAAGTAAGAGTATCGAACCACGAGGAGTCAAGGAAATGATCTTTTGCTTCGTGTTGATTTATTTATCAAGATGTACCTGCAAGTTTTATCTAAATCCCAAGCAAGCAAGAGTGTGTTAAAAGTGTTTGTGTTGAGAGAAAATTGTATTAAGAAGAAAGCAAATTAAAGTGAACAAAGAATAAACGGTGAAATTAAAGTGATTGGAAATTGGGATAAGGCTAAAAGCGTTCTCGGATATGATAGAATTACTACTAGTCCTCCTAATAGCATGCCTCCGGGGTACACTAGTAAATTCCAGTTTTACCCTTAGTTCACAATTTTGATGGCAATTACCCCATTTAATAAGTTTTCATCCTAGTTACTCCATTTAGTAAAATGTGTGCCAATTTTTACCCCCTCTAATTTTTTTTACAAACCTTACCGTGTATAAATTATGCACACCAAGACAATTCTGAGGCCATCCATTAAAGACCACTAGGACTAAAGAGCCGATCTGTCGATTAGTTGAGGCTGGTGTCCCAGCGTCCATGTTCGCCCTGATGTACGTAGGTCAGCTAGCCGAAGTCCACGGCCAGTGTCACACCATGATGGGAAGCGTCCAGAGCAACACGACAATGAGCTGCAGCGGTTATGTCTGGCGGTCCCCTGGGTTGAGCCATGATACATGATAATAGTCTATGTGGCACGCCACCTCTACCTAATGGCCGAGACCAGCTATGCAATTGCTCAAAAATTTGAAGGGGGTAAAAATTTGCACAGCTTTTACTAAATGCGGTAATTAGGATGGAAACTTGCTAAATGGGGTAATTAGCGTCAAAATTGTGAAAGTATGGGGTAAAAACTGGAATTTACTCAGTTAAGAATTTGATTCTCCATTATCCCTCATTGATGGTCGACAAAGGGGAGATTCACTTGGATGTGGAGTTAAGAACTTGAATCTCCGTTATTTCCTAAGGGAGATTCAAGTTTCCCTTTGTCAACTTCATAATAGTGGTGACATTCACTTATGTCACCACTATTTCCAGAAACACCTCGTCTTGCACCAACGCTAATGTCCTTCTTGTCCCTTAGGAAAAGTATTATGAAGTCAACGTTCATACAATATCATGAAGAACATTAATACACTTCATACAATAGGAAGTAATACATTATTTATTTCAATTCATAATAGTGCTAAGGTTTCGCCATCTCCCCAAGAACTAATAAAACTACTCACATATGGAGGCACAAGACATTACCATACTAATAGTACGGATGGTAGATGAACAATTGAATGAATACACATGTGAGTCCACAACTAGGATTCGAAATTACAACGAGATGGATGGAGGAATCATTGACTGAGACGTAGATGATGATGATGATTGATGTTGTGGCCTTCAAGGTTGTAGCGGTGGTGGATATGGCAACCTTCCTGCAGATTCCCCCTTCGGATCCCTTCTGGAGGCTAGGTTTTCATGACTGTTTCTGGTGTGGCAGCTGTATTGTTCGTCCTCTAAGAAATCCGAGGGCACAGGGTAGAAATACTTGACAAGGCACATCCGGGCATGTCTTCCGGTCGTCGGTATGGTCGGGCGCTACCGTACTAGTGGTTGTTAAGCCCACTGGAACTTTTGTTCCGCGAATTCTCTTCTTCTCTCAAACCTTGATCAATGTGGCATTTCCTATTAAAGGATTTAATGCTCCCAATCAACCTATTTCTGCAAAAATAGGCAATTTTTCTTATTTGAATTTATTCCTCTTATTATTTAGTTCCTGCGTAAACCAACAAAATTGGTGCACTGGCACGGTAAAATGCCAAAATCCTACGTCTATGTATGCAAAATGCAAGGCAAAACATGATGTAAGATACACTCATGATCATCATCAAGTTTGAGAAGTGCAAGTTCAAGATGAGCATCTCGAAGCAATCATATGCTTAAAGATTGTTGTCCATTTGGTGATAATGAACATGTGAAGATATGCCTAAGAGATACGTACTCTCCCATAGTGGAGTATGCGGAGCAATTTGCGAGTCTTCATCAAGAGAGAGCAAACAAAAAAAGCTCAAGGAAAAGGTATGACCTTGATAGGTTTTAAGTTCTACCAGTCTCATGATGTTAATTCGGAGATAAGGTTATAGGATGGATGACCGTACTATCAATGGGGTGGCTCTCGAGTGAGTGGCTTGATCATATTGTTCATAGAGAGGTAAAATCTTTGTTTCTTTGGCATCATATTTCTTGGTTATTATTTGTATTTTATGCGTGATCTCTTGGAGCGTGTCATGATGTGCAAGACAAGCTCAAGTTTATCGAAAATGGATTTCATATGCATCTTCTATTGCGTTTTCGATGTTGGAGATTTTGTCGGTTCATATTTTTGAAAGGTTTCACACCTCTTCATTGTTGGTATTTTCTCTATTGTTAGCTTGATTTGTGGAATTTGGACTTCATTTGAGAAAGGTGTGGATGTTTTGTATCAAATGTCCCAAGCCAGGTAGTACCGGTTGGAGCACCGGTAGTACCGCTCCTCAGAAGTTGTACTGGCAGCACCTCTCCTGGTCCGGTTGTACATATCTAGTACAACCTCTTCTCGAGGAGTGGTAATACCGGTCCTTGCACAAGACCACTACCAGAGGGGGTCCAAATTTGCAGTGGAATGGGCAGAGGTAATAGGCGGTAGTGCCACTGTAGTACCATGATATATTTTTGTAAATAATCTTCGGTACTAAGGGTATCAACCGCGGTAGTTCCTCACATGGCAAAGCCGCAGTGGTAACATCATCGGTACTCTGCGCGTTGAGCCTCCAACCACTTTTGGGACCATCACGGTAGTACTGATAGCATGAGTGATAGTACGTGTCAGGCGGAACATCGTGTGTAACGATTGGGTCTGTCGGAGCCTATTTAATGGGGTCTTCTTTCCCAATGGTTTCCCAATTTTGGAGCATGGTTTTATCCTCCATTGTTAACCTCCAACTTTTTTATCTCTCAATCCCTCTGATTTTCCATCTTTTTGAGGGCAAAGAGAGAGGATATCTAGATATACCATCCACAAATATATCTCTCCTCTATGTGAGGGGAAGCTATTGGATATATATCTTGGATCCACTTGTTGATTTCCTCCTTAGTTCTTCTTCTCATATTGCTCCATAGCATTAGTTTCTTTGATGGGATTTGGGAGTGAAGGACTTGACCACTTTGTGTGCTCTTGCCACTGCACTGGGTGCATCGATTTGAGTTCTCCACGAGGATCTGATTGGGTGAAAGCTTGAGAAAATTATTACTCTTGGGTGTTCAGGTGCCTTAGAGCTTGTTACTCTTGGGTGTTTGGGCGCCTTAGATGTTTGGTGTTGTCGTGGCGCTCAGTCTTGATGTAAAACTGCATGCAAGCTTCGGGAGCCTCTAATTAAGTTGTGAAGATTTCCTTGGGAAATGTTTACGGGTTTGGTGACCTCCCTCAAGGTTCCCTTCATTGATCAAGGCACTTCCCATTAGTGGGAAGGCTCGGGAAGAATACGGTCAGCCATTGTGTCTATTGGGGAGCATTGTGCCTCCACATCTTTCCAACAGAGAGTAGCACCCGCAAGGGTGTGACCTTCAAGAGACATCATCGTCTTCGCATGCCTCGATTATCTCTATATACAAACTCTAGTACTTAGGCATCTACTTTGTGATAGCCTTCGTGTTTGACTTTATATTCATTGGTATCACTTAGTTGTTTATCTTGTTTGGCTTAAGTTGTTGGTGCACATAATTCAGCCTAGCATATGTAGGTTTTGTGCTTGATAAATTAAATGCATGCTTTATTACGCATTTATTCAAGTCATAATTGAAATTTTTTAAATCGCATATTCACCACCCCCCCCCCCCCCCCCCCCCCCCGCGCGCGCTTCTAGTGGTATCCACGGTTTTTCAATGTGGCTAGGCCCTTTTCAATTTTGGTATTCAACTTTCAATACGAGATGCTTTGTCACAACAAGTGTTAGTGGCACAAGCATTATCATTTAAAGTGAGAAGAGCACATGTGGAAGATCTTTTCGAAAACTAGCTTTAAGTTTATCATGAGATTCAGTGAGTTTTGCTAGCTCACTCTTAAGGACCTTACAATCCTTTTTTACTTGCTCCAAATCCTCAAGGAGTCTAGCACGACCAACCAAGCCCAATGTGTGGTTTTGCTAATTAATGGCAATCCTTAGGGACTAATAATTCCATTTAGTTATATTTGAAGGGTTTTCCATATATAATGTTTGAAGACCATGCATTGGATTCAATGACGGATGCCATGAACATAAAGATGTAATTTGAGTATTGCATCAAGAATTCAAGATCATTAATTTGAAGAAATGAATATGATATGATCAAGATAAAGAAATAATGATGGAGTTCTTGTGTGGAACTCAAATGAAGTAATGCTCTAACTTATGTGTTAGGTCATGGAAAATCAAGATCGTGAGAGTTTAATTATAAGAGAATATGTCTCTAAGCCATGGTCATGATGAACTCATATGTTGAGACATAGTTGACAAAGGCTTGGAGCATGCAATGTACTAGATTTTGGTGATGTAATTGTGGTTTGTGTGTGTTGCAAATTGAAGCAAACACTTATTTTGATATGCATTAGCAATATATGGTCTCTATGATCGTGGAATGTTGTGTGTGCTTCTTTTGGCATTTTAGATGAATTTTAGATGATTTTCTACCACTGGATAATTTTCCATGACTTCTATATCATTTTATAGGAACCAATATATTTTTTGCATGATTTTACATGATTTTCTAGCACTATAATTTTTTCATGAGTTTCACATCATTTTATAGCGATGGATTTTTTTGCATGAATTTACATGATTTTCTAGCACTAGTAAAATTCATGAAATTTCCATCATTTTATAAGACGGGATAATTTTTCATGAATTTTATATCATTCCCTACAATTAGATAATTTTTCCATGAATTTTACAACACCTACCACTATATGACTTCTCCATGAATTTTGCATCATTATATAGCACTAGCAAAAAAAATCATGAATTATTCATCATTTATAGCACCCGATTATTCAAATAACACTAAACATTCATATTTAGTACTGCCACAACACACAAATGCATACAACATACATTCAATTATGTGCCACGACTTTCAAATACATTAAAGGTTCACAATAAAGATAAAGTTTAGCCAACGGAGACACAATTCAGACTAACAAACTACTATCGCACGATCTTCTCCAAACAACAGCATCACCACCACAACAACAACAATAACAACACACTACCAAAAGATTTGCTTCAAACATCAGCAACATAACATGATCTTCAGGTTCTCCTCTAATCAAGCCCTTGTCGCTCACTGGAGGAGGGCCACTACTGCCGACAGGATCGCCGAAGAAGGGGAACGGTCCATGAACTCAGAGACATGGATCAGGATCCTCTTCGATGTTGGTCAGCTCGGTGCAAAAGGCGTGGACGGGTCCTCAGACGTAGTCCAACGATGGCGGCAAATCGGGCTCCCACACCTCGACGACGAACACCTTGCTCACGTCGCCGCGACCAACTGGCACTAGCTCCATGCCGAATCGGTTGACAAACTAGCGGCTCACCACATCAGGGCTCAGGCTCACATGCCTCCCATGGGAAGCATTGGCAGGTGAGCTCTCTTCTATCCAAATCCAATTTGCATCGATAAAATAAATCCAAATTCCAGCAGTAGATGAATAATTGCAATTTTTTGTGTGTACGAGATTAGAATAACTTCAAAATAACTGACATAATTTTTTATTTTTCCTGATCAGAAAAATATATGAGAAAGAAATGAGGTAGAAAATTTTTGGGATTTATGGTTCAGCACCACGCCCACTGTGCCATCTGACAAACCTTAGTGTCAGTGTGTCACCCTACTGGCGACGACGTGGCAAGAGACATCCAGAGAGAGAAAGTAGGGAATTTTGGAGATCTAAGGTTCTATCTGGTGAGGATTTAGACATGTGTAGCAAATTTGCAATTTAACCCACACTTAAAACATCCAAGTGGTTTTCACGATTTATGCAGTCCCAGTCTCTTGCACGTACGGGTCATGTTTACTTATTTACCACCAAAACAGTCTTCCAGTCAAAGCCACGATGGACGAATTTAGCTCCCAGACAAAACAAACCGCATACTCATACAAAAGCTGAGTGACCAGTTGAACACATTTTGAGTTCAGTGACCAAACTACTCATCTCATAAAAGTTCAGTGACCAATGGTGCACTTTCCTCAAAGTGATATTACCAACGAAGATCTCAGTGGTGCTACTACCATCTAAGATTACTCCCATGGTACATGTCACGAGCACATGATTTCAAATAAGCTCATATGGAAATTGCATTGGGACCTGATGTTATGATAGTGCTATACAAAATTACCGCAAGCCAAAAAAGAGGGAGAATCTATGTTTGTACATAGGATGCACAACAGACGTCTTACAGACTTCAGTCAACTATTGTAGTTTCACTTGCCTAGATGAGTCAAGATCCTGCTGATGAGGGCGTCTTTCTTACCAGAAACTGGGAGGCCATGTGTTGTCAGGTATGATTTTAAATCCATTACCGTCATATCCTTCAGCTGCAAAATTTCAAATTTAGAATTTACAAAACAAACATCAGTGTGGTTTATTAGAAGTTTGGATAACTAGCGTGATTCAAATGAGACGAACGAAAATCAACATATCAAAATTGTAATTCATGTTTAGAAGGTGCATAGTTTGAGATGTATAATCTTCTCATTTTGTGTGCCTCGATATTTTATGACACTGAAATGATTCCCGGTAGAACTATAGTGCATAAAATGCAAAGTTGTGGCATATCTTGCTGCAAACTAGTTTTGGAATTAGAGAGCAGGTAGTAGAATGGGCAATTACTTCCGACTAATTTGTCCAAGAATAGTTACGTATTAAGCTGTTTGTCATACAAATATGATATTGATAATACAACCTGACTACTTACCTTTCCATTATCTGCAAGGTCTGCCCAATCATAAGATGCACTTTTCTGTGAGGCTGCATCAGTAATTGTTTTTCTCTTCTTTGAGGTCCCAGCTTTTGCTGCTGCTGCCTCAGCTTCCTCTTGGTCATAATTTTCACCAAAGACTGAAGCCTTAAATTCTTCTATAGCTTTGACTACTCCTGGCCTAAGATAAGAGAGTAGGAGACATTCCGCAATATGATAAGAGATGACTATTGTATGTTTATTCTATACAAGCAATATGTGGATAAATTGATCTTGAGCTTATTTAAGCATGCAGTAGGTTGTGCGCTTTATTATATAAACAGCAAGAATATCTCAAGCTTATTTGAGCATGCAGTACATTGTGTTTTCATCATCACAGCTCTGTTTGGATGAAGCAACAACACCAAGATGGCTGACTATAATCAAGAATTTGCATTTGCAAAAAACAAATGGGGGAATTAGGGCATGGCATACACAAATAGACAGATAAAAACATGTACCTAGCCAAGCCTTCTTCGTCAGGCAGGGTCTCATCCTTTATATCCGGCATCTCATCCTCACCTAAGGCTAAGGCCTCCAAAATACCATAGTGCTTTTGCAATCCTGTTCCGTGACAGAAAATAGAAGCAACGATCAGAATAATATAAAGTCACTGAATTCAGTGTTTGCAGCAACTTTTTAATGCTCGTTAGCATGCTAACCCAACAAGATCTAGGCCAACAATACATGAGCAAGCAATCTTGGGCTATATAGTTTGTAAGAAGGTATTCTCTGAGTGGGACACACGCATAGCCTTAAGAGTAGTTTTATATAAATAACAAAAAAAAAATCCATTCTATGAAGGTAGTGACTTACCCGGGTTAGCAAATTGGCATACAGAGAAATTCTTCAGATCAATACGTCTCAACAGATTCGAAGCTTTCTTAACTTGTTCATCTGTAGCTCGTGGTGCATCCCCAGAAGTCAGATGAACCTGCACATTAATACAAAATTGTTGGTTTGCAAAAAAGGGAAATATAAATGTACTGTCAATTGTTACCTCTTCAGGATATCTAACATCGTCCGAGTAAGGAAGATAGATCATGTGCATTCCAGGTGGCTCATCTTGACCACCAGAAGAAGTTACCTCTTCCTGTTATTATTCCGAGTTTATTCAGAAACCAAAGTAGTCATAGCAACGAAATGTAAATCCAAGAAGCTCAGACAAGAAAATCATGTGCAAACAAAAAAAGAGTGAACCAGTCCACATCCCACCCCCTCCGGCTTCTGGCGATGGACCAGACCAACCCTCGGCCCGTGGGCCTTGTTACAGTATATGTGGATTGCCCTAGCCCTTTCCATCATTTCGGACTTTTGGGATAGTTGGCTAGTGCATGAAACATTACATGGTACCTGAGGTCTCGAGTTCGAGTCCTGGTTTGCGCAATTTATTAAAAATTGATAGGTCTCTTGAGCCATACCTCTGAGACTTGGGTGTTACGGTATATGTGGATTGCACTAGCCATTTCCATCAGTTCGGACTTTTGGAATAGTTGGCTAGTGCATGAAACATGACAGACCTGACCTCAACGCAGTAAGCTGGGTTGTCTACCACCGGAAACGTTGTTGACCTCTGCCAGCACCACCTTCGCTACCATGTTGCGCGATGCTTTCCTACGATCTCTCACCTCTCTGGCCAGTCACCTGCTGCCACATCCGATTGTACAGAAGCACCAGCGTAAGATCACGGTCCAGGAACCAACACCTTGCCGCAGCCTCCGCATCGCCGCTGGCGGCAGGGGACGCCCCGGCTCATGCTTTCGCAGCTGCACCCGCATGCTCATGAAGATGGGCATCGAATCATCGAGACGGATGATTCTGATGCAGTGCTGCCTGAGAGCGCACTGCAGCGCTTTGTCGAGGCATTCAAGCACCACCTCAGCTAGTGCCAGATTGAGTCAATTGCTGATCTGTTCCACTCACCCTTCTCACGGGTGAGGACTTCGAATACATGGCATGAGCTCCTCTCTTTGCCACCAGCATGGTGGCGAGACTACAGTCGATCTGCTTGGTCGCTCTACAGTGTACCCATGTCAGTACTCCAGTAAGTGTGGCCAACTGGAACATCGGCCTTAACGCACCTGGCCATTTTAGTCTCCTGCAGACAAACGAATGGCGTGTCGCAAGAATGGATAATGTCATGCGTGACATCACGTCTGGCAGTCCCTTTAGGCGTGGTAATGAGAACATGTGGCAGCGATTTTAGGCACTTAGAGCCTGCGATAGAAACTCGTGGTGGCATCCTGATAGCATGGAAAAGCTCCGAGCTGAGGTCTCTGACACCAAAAAGGCAATCTCAATCATAGTGTGCATACAAATTGTGGACGACTCTTGGTGGTTCACAGGAGTCTATGGACCTTTATCCGACGAAAAGCTATGCGATATCTGAGCTACGCACAATGGCAACTGGCTGTTCGCAGGGGATTTTAACATGATATAGCAAGCTCAAGACAAAAATAACGCCAACCTCCACCTCCGAGTGATGGGTCGCTTCTGTCGCGCTCTGCATGATCTAGACTGAAGGGCTCCACCTCAACTGGTGCCGCTACACTGGTCCAAAGAGAGGGAGTGGCCAACACACGAACGCTTGGACACATTCTTCTGCTCAGTTGCATGGGAAGAGCATTACCCTGATTGCTCCATCAACTGCTCATGCAGGCATCACTGCCCATCAGCGAAGACGCTTCCACTTCGAGCCATAATTGGGTGAATTTGGAGGGCTTCATGGACATCGTGCAGGCGACCTGGTCGCATCAGTTCCAGGGAAAACCAGCATCTGTGCTGGACTGCAAGTTGCGCCTCCTGGGCCGCAGGCTTAAGTCTTGGAGCGACATAAGGTAGGAAACATCCGGCACCAGATCGAATGGGCCAAGGACCTGATCATGTGGTTCGACATAGCTGAAGAATCACGGATACTTTACCCACGGGAGCTCTTGATGCACCGCAACTCAAGAAGAAGTTTGTGGGCCTTTGCTCCCTGCAATGAACCATGGGGCGGCACCGGTCCAGAATTGCTTGGCTCGAAAATGGCGACGCGAATACGACTTACTTCCACCTTCACGCTGCCCATCGACGCATCGCCAAGCTGCACAATGAAAGGAAGATCATTGTGGATCAAGCCAGTCTGGAAGCATTCACCGACCACTTCGCCCGCGGACCATTAATTTCGGAGAGCTCGGCATCGTGAGGCGAGCTCAATGCCCTGGATGAAACCTTCCCCGAAGAGGAAGCATCAAATGCGGTCAAATCACTATCATCCGACATAGCTCCCGGCCCAGACAGATTCACGGGCCTTTTCTTCAAGACGTGTTGGTCAATCATAAAGGGTGACAGCTGGGCATCGTGAGGCGAGCTCAGTGCCCTGGATGAAAGCTTCCCCGAAGAGGAAGCATCAAATGCGGTCAAATCACTATCATCCGACATAGCTCCCGGCCCAGACAGATTCACGGGCCTTTTCTTCAAGCCGTGTTGGTCAATCATAAAGGGTGACGTATTTGTTGTGCTGCTTTGGATTCAGGAGGGCAATTCACACAGCTTCCACAAGCTGAATCGCACCCTGCTCACTATGATACCGAAGAAAGAAAACGCCCTGGAGGTTCGCGATTACAGGCTTATCAGCCTTGTACACAGGACTGCAAAGCTTGCGGCGAGAACTCTGTCGCTCGGCCTAGCTCCGATCCTCCCCTCAATTATGTCGCCTAACCAGAGCGCTTTCATAAAAGGGCGAGCGATCCACAACAATTATATGCTGGTCCAGCAATTCTCCAAGGCGATGCACGCAACAAACACATCTTCTGCCCTACTGAAATTGTACATAGCCCGGGCATTCGACAGTGTCGTGATTGTTCCTGCTGGAGCTGCTGAAATAACCTCACTAACAGAAGCTCATATGTTTGCTCCTCCGCCAGGACCTGAGGATACCGAGCACTCCAGAGGAGTTCGTCAGGCCGAGCCCCTCTCCCTGATGCTCTTCATCCTAGTTATGGATGTGCTCCATCATCTAATCCAGAAAGCTTATCAGCGAGGCTTCGTTGCCCTACTCTCTGGCTGTCGCGAAGTGTGCCGCACATTGTTGTATGCCAACGACGCAGTCGTCTCTCTCTGGCCGTGCCAAGATGATTGCACCATGATCCTGCACTTGATACAGATTTTTGGCGATGCCTCCGACCTGCAGACAAACATCCACAAAAGCTCGATCACCCCGATCCGCTGCAAGGAGCAAGATCTACATCGTCCAGAACCACATTGTGTGCCAGGTTAGGAACTTCATTTTGCTGCGGTCGTCAAGCGACTGGTAAAGTCAAGAACAGTTCACAACGCCATGGTCGAGCCTTGAATATCCAGGACATTGTAGAGCTTGTCAATCTGGTAGAGATCATCGACACCCAGGCCATTTCACCCCTCGTCAAAGACTGGTTCATACGGAATTTCTCAAACTCAGGGCAGTACTCAAATGCAAGATCTTCGTGTAGTTGACCACCGACAATCGCTGCTGGACAGCCGATCGTCTAGCTCGACGCGGTCTGCCACATGCCCACACCCCACAGCATGTCCTCTCCCTGACCAAGAAGACGAAACCATACCCCATCCACTCACTGAATGCGCCTTTGCGCGTCAGATTTGCCATCAATTTCTTAACCGTTGGTCGCTAGAGAGGATCTGCCCTCAACCTGGAGATGAATTTGCTGCCTGGTTCGAATCCGCGGTGAACAGAGCTCGAGGCGACAAGGTCAAGGGAACGCGCTCACTAACCCTGCTCACTGTGTGGCACTTTTGGAGGCTACGAAATGACTGCGTCTTCAACAAAGCATTGTCTGACGCTGCGTCGCTTGTGGAGGGAATCTGCACTGAAGCCAACCTATGGATGCAAGCAGGTGCCAAGACGCTGTACAGGCGGCCGACCTCCCGACGTTCTGGCCTGACCTAGACGATAGAATAGTCTGTACAGATTTTTTTCAGTATGCTTCTTCTTTCAGTTCTTACCTTTTTCGGTTTCATTTATTTTGTGTTACATGTACTTTCTGCGCCTTATGGCACCCAATCTAATAAAAATGACATGGGTCCGATGTGTGTTTGAGAGGGTAAAAAAGAGTGAACGTGATGCGTGTTTCAATAACTTTTCGTACCATACACTCTCAAAGTCTTGTCCTTTTCCCATAAGTGAAGTTGGAACATGGAAGATGGGAAAGCTGAGTAACTTCTATCTCTAAGAGGTGTCTAGAGCTATGTCATTTTGGGAGTTATATACACTTTTGGTCCCACAACTTGCATGGCGGGAGCAGATTAGTCCCACATCTTGCAAAGAGCGCAAAACTAGTCCCACAACTTGCATAGCTGGGACTAATTAGTCTAATTTCACTGAATTTCACCTTTTTGACCAGATTTGGATTGGACACACGTTTTTGCAAAAAAAATAACTCAGACTCTCGCTAACCCCACTTACCCGAAAACTTGACACGTGACATTGTAATTACTATGAAAAAATCCCTATATATATTTTTCTCTGGCATATGCGACCTGGGTGTCTTACATGCAGGTCCCACTTGTTTTGTAGGTGAAGAAATAAATAAATTAAAAGAGCTAAGACGGGATTCGAACTCACGCGCAAACTAGATCTTGTGGCACAACTCGCGCATACCACTACAACGCAGAGTTAGGTTATTACACACACTTAGCACATATACACACATGTCACGGGAGCTACTGCCGCATGACCTGTACGCCATGCTTAGCTGGGGCACCCGCTCGTTTACCATATTACGAAGATTATATCAAGCCAAGAAAGTAATATAGAAGGGGCACTACTTCATGTGTGACGGTGGCCATGGCAAGATGGCAAGGCTAGGGCGCCGGTGTGCATGTGGTAGCAGTGCTCCTGCATGGCCATGCCGCTCGCATTCCCGGTGCTCCAGGGTGTCCACCCTACAGCAGTACGTGATGGCGCTACCGGCGCTCATGTGTCTCGAACTCCAAGACAACCTGGTCAGCGGAACCACGTGCCTGCCCTCCAAGTTCGGTACGGTAAGGTCACGACATCGACGATTTACTGTGCACCGAAGTCCTGCACGGTGTGTGTGACGGTGTGGGCGACAATGTCCGCGGCGACGCCCGACATGGTGTGCTCAACAACGTGCGGTTCCCGTCGATTTCCTGTATGTCATGGCCGCAGGGACCGTGGTGGGCAAAGCCGGCAGAGTCCGTAATGGCATTGTAGGCGTGCACGTCTGCTAGACCGTGGTAGGCAAGGCAACTCGCAATGGTCCAATGTGGATTGGTATAAAATAGTAACGTCCTACAGTACATCACAGTGCGGGCTGAACCTTTAATCCCGTCTCCGCGTATTTAGTTTTAAATATTTCTACAGCCACTGACAGGTGGGACCCGATATAAGACAACACCCAGGTCACATATGCCAGAGAAAAATATATAAGGGTCTTTTCGCAAAAGCGTGCATCTAGTCCAAATTTGGTAAAAAAAATGGTGAAATTCGTTGAAATTTGACTAATTAGTCACAGCCATGCAAGTTGTGGGACTAGTTTTACACTTTTTGCAAGATGTGGGACTAATCTGCTCCTGCCGTGCAAGTTGTGGGACCAAAAGTGTATATACCTCTCATTTTGGGTCCATCACAGATTACCTCATTACCTTACTGGGAAACATCCAAGTAATTAGTTGAACGAAGAAAGAAAATTAGGCATACACATAACCAAGACTAAAGAGTTTTAAGCGCAATTGACACCGTTTGAACTTATTACACTGACACCGACTGATATCATACACATAACCAAGACTAAAGAGTTTACATAGCAATATCTGCAAAACAGACATAAACATGGAAAGAACATCTTACCTGTGCAACAAGGGCTACAAGCTGCGGGCGAGTTGGGTTCCCATGAAATGCAAGTGCAAACCTGAAATCGTAAATATCATAATTGTAAGTTGTAACAAGGAAACATAAAACATTGCATTTACGATGCCATGAGCATGTGTACTCTTGTTTAGCATATCCCACAGATAATGGATGCATAAGTGAAGCTCTTGTGTACTTTGGCATCTCCCATACACAAAAACAGACGTGGTTGAACATACATATGCCAAAACAATAGCACTAGTGTTTTGAATATATTTTATCCATATTCGATTATATGAATTAGTCTAAAGTATGTACGACTCAGATGCACAAACTAGTCTCTAGATTAATCATTCAATCAATATACCAGCCCAACAAAAGTTACAAGGAACATGCTTAATTAGGCATAGGGTGGGGAAAAAGGTAAATGGCATTGAATGGGCTCCAGTTTAGAAGAATGACCTAAAAAACATTTTAGATCTATGATCTAAAATAAATAATCCTCCCTGTTGTGTATTGCATTACCATTACCATGCTTTCCACATCATAAACCACAAGTTGTTCTCCCATTTTCCTGATAGCTCAGCAGACTAGGGGCCAGATTATCAAAAACTATTGTTTCAACAGAAGCTACGACAAACCAAGAAAATGGATCTGACATGACTATAACATGTTCCTGTCTATTTTGTATTTGTGAATTTTAAGATCACTTCTGCACGAGGTGATGCTTCAGCAAAAATGTTCCAATCACGTTCATTTGAATCCATTAATTGTTGTGAATAATACCTCAACATCACACCCAAGTATTTGTCCCCAGAAATTATCCCAAATAAAAACAAAATGTCATGTGAGAACCAATGATCCAATAATAATTACTTTGCACTGCACTCTTATGATTCAGGATAGCTTTATGCACATTCACAGGTTTCAGTTCCCAGAAATATTTTCTTTCTGAAGTGGTCGAGAAGTTGTGGCAGGATCAGGAGAAAGCGAGTGACTAACCGTCCAAGACGCAGCATCGAGCTATGTAAAGCAACGAAAACACGAGTGCTCCCAAATATTTGCTGCATCAAAGCAAAGAGGTAAATCTAGCATGCACCCATTATTTAACATCCCTAAATAAGTTCAGCATCAAGCTATGTAAAGCAACGAAAACATAGGTGCTTCCCAATTTTCGCTGCGTCAAAATAAAGGAGGTAATCTAGCACACACCCACTAGTTAACAGCCATAAAGGTGAGATTTATGTGATTACTAATCCCCATAACAGTGACAAAGTCACCATTATTGAAGGAAGCATTATATTTTTACGATTCCTTGAACCGGAACAAGAAGCAGTATGCACTAGAAGCACTAAGTCAAACCACTAAGATTGTCTTCACATATAACGAAAACATTCTCATCAAGGAAAATATTGAAAGTTCATGACTACCGTTATCTACCTCATGCTACAGAAGCACATAAAATGAAAACATTCCCACCAAGGAAATCATTGGAAGTTTACAACTAAGATTATCAGCATCAAGGTAGAGAAGTAAATGGTCTGGAGAAACATGAAGGTTATGCACAAAATAACAAAATATCCTTGGTATAGAATGTATTGCTACCTCATCACTGGGATAAATAAATGTCGATGGTCTTAAGTTATGATAATCTTTCAAGCAATCTAATGGCTTGAACCCTAAAAGGCGGAGATGATGACTTGAAACCCTCTTCACATCAGACAATTCACGAACAGAAAATTTAACAACTTTGCTGCACAAACATGAATACATAGAATGCTTTAGAAGTTAGAACACAAAGACAAACATCGACTGAAACAAGAAAAAAATGTTGGAATCTGTGGTGATTGATGAAGCAATCAGGAAGCAGATACTGGAAGTATAAGTCAACAAATCCAGAAACAATAATAAATAAATGGGTAAATGACACTTCCAGTGTCATGTGCGTTTTTATTGGCAGTGACATGTGTGTACTTACTCATTATATAGCTGAAAGCGCTTTTGGGGATCCTGAAGAAGGGCCCCAGTGTCATTGCATATGAAAGACCTTTCAGCCTGTATAAACAATCTCTTTACATGTCAAAAAATGTAAGCATAAAGCAACTGCAAGAGAAGAGCTGCATTGTAAGTCTTTCCTAATAAAAGAAAGCTAATAACAATGTGAACTATCCCTTTTCACAAGATATGCAACATTCAGTTATGCTGGTACATTCAGGGCAAGATTCAGAAAGGAAAGGCCCAGAGATTATGTACACTCGTACGCAATTAGTACAAAACCAAATAGTAAGGAAGAGGTAACAGGCCATCTCATATACAATTATCCGTTGTTTTAACCCTTGAAAAAAACACTTGGTGTCATCTTTATGTATTTTAAATGAGCTGTCAAGATTATGTGTGTATTTTTTATTTTATTTTGCAGCATAATGGGCCGTGATCAAATGCTAGCAACCTTTTCATTTGCATTTATGTACTGATTATCATGCACACCTCCTTTTTCACCCTTCTATTCAGAAGTAATGATTTGTGATTTTTGATTTAGCTCATTTGCCATCAATTCCCTTGAAGGTCAACAACTCCAGATCTGCATGGCCATAAAAATTGTAGCACTATAACAAATCAAATGATATCATGTATCCCTCATATCCTTCAATTATGCATCTGACTAATTCACTGCTCCTTCCATCCATTACATAAAATTGTTTTTTCCAGATCCCAAGTGTCGCTTGCCCGGGGAAGCAACATGGCTGCCAATTAAGGAAGGAATAGGGCAGGCATGAGTTAGTTTGCTAACTACTTGGATATGGCTAGTATCCCTCAAGGATATGACCTAGTAGTAGTTACAGCAGTATAGGTGCATAGGACGTACATGTACAAGGAAACCTGTTACATTAGGAAAGGTCTTAGGTCTCAATTATCCTTGGTATGTCTTAAGTTTGAATTGAGATCCGACTTGTAGATCAAGTTAGTTTTCCTACACAAAGGACTAGATTGCAACCGTTTAAGACAATCGATCAGTAAATAAAATTCCAATAAGCCTTAGAGCCTCTCTTCCACATCAAGGGCGAGCCCAGCTGCCAGACCTACTGTTCTGGTTGAACTAGGGCTTTGGCTGAGCGACCACCTTCTTCCAGTATTCTTAGCTTACTGTCTGCTTCCTGCCTGATCGGTGCTGACTGACTGTTCTTGCTTGTCTTGGGCCTGCTCTAGTTTTGGTGCTGCGGGTCGAATTTCGTGACTTGATGAAGAGGAAGCCGAGTATCTTTGGTCTTGAAGAGTCAGGCCAATCCAACCGCTTGCTCCTGCCCAACTCAGTCTCAGTCGTACCATAATGCGCCTGGACTCAACACTTTTCTTGCTCCAAGACCACCCTCTAGCCCTCATGTCGGCGAGTGCCTTATCCCCGGTCTTCAACCGTTATCCTACCCCATATATCTGATTGTGGACCACATCAACACCCCAAAACCAAACTATGTGTTTCTATCTCAGGTGCTTAGGTAAATACCAACCAAACAGTTGCATTAATCTTTGTTGCTCTCATGGTCTACAATAAATCAGTTACCACACTGTCATCGTAAAGAATGTTGCATCATCAACTATGAAAATATTCTCAAAATATCCTTCGATATTTATTTATAGAGGAACCGGCAGGAGCTCTGCCTTTTCATTAAGAAGAATAGAATTGGCCAGTTTATAAGGGTTGGCCGAAAACCGAAAAATGTCCTTATATATTAAAACAGGAAAATAAAATGCTTAAATGTTATTCAAAATTATCCAAGAGATGGTACTGCATACCAGAATGCTATGTAAAGTTGTGAGCTATGACTTGTGAATATGGTGAGGTCGTCACAACTTTTTTCATGGTAACACAACAAACTTTGATGGTACATGGGGAAAACCCAAAAATATAAGCAACAAAGAAAAGATTTTTTCGTGAGCATAACTTCACCTTTAATGGAAGGTTACTGATTGAGTCAAGCCACGTAACCGTCCCTACAAATAGAATCGACAAACTTATACTTAAGTTACAACAACAATTTGTAAAGAAGCATAGAACAGACAGATAGTCAGAGCATGCCTGGAACAGTTGGACGGATTAGCGCATATGTATTAACCTCTATGCAAACATCATTTGTAATTGCAAATGAAAGAGTTTTGACTTTGCGCTTCTTCATCATCCGCTTTCTCAGTTGATCAGTCATATCCTCCAGCCTTCAAAGAAGACAATGCTAGAATGAGGTTAAGAGCAGACGAGTCTACACTAAAACATCTCTTTAAAGTAAATCATAAGTACATAATCTTTTCACGATGAGTTACAGACCAGTAGCACAACAATTATCATGCCTACCAAGAGATGCTAAAATGTTATTGGAGCCTCCAAGACCTCTAGAGTTTATGCTAATCATCCTTGAGCAGAAAATCCATTCAAGTTTTTGTTGCGGACACTCCCTGGAACCAGCACTACATTCTACAGGCACAGATCCACCTCAGCAGCAGCGTCCAGACCCCTTTGGATAATTGACTCGCACTCCTAATTCTTGTGGCAATGACCCAATCAGGAGAGACGCCTGATTGCAGTCTGTCCAGAAGAGTTGCTATCCTGGCTCCATATTAAAGTATTACTAGTTAGAGTCAGGTTCTAATCCATGTTCCTAGTGTAGATATATGCCTAGTCTGTATGATATCCCTTTTCTAGGGTCTATTACATAAGTGTGGCATGCAACTCTATTCAAATGAAGCAACAATCCAAGTCACCAGTAGTTCAGAGCCTTGCTCCACGGCCAGGGAGAAGCCATGCGGTGCACACGAGGGTGAACCTCGCTCTCAAATCATAATTCTCGCCTACACCTACATCCACCTCTTCCCTACACCCAAACACATGACAGTTTTACAACTGGATTAGTTCACACAAGAAGTGTCCCTTAGGTTAGTTAACCTAAATCTGGTACAGAGTACAAGTCAAACTTTACGTAAGTATTTCTTACTTACAGGTCAAACAAAGATAGCAAGTGAACCATTCAACATCGGATGTTTTAGTCCTATATACCTAAATCATGTGGAGAACTCCGTGCAGAATTGACACCCACAGCGGACAAATTTCATGATGGACAATAACAAGTCTAAATAGTCACAGACACGCAGATTGTATAACTGTTTATACACTCTGGTTCCGTAAGACATATTATCTCCATTCACCACAGTTGCAAGCTCCCACTCAAGCATCAATATTTGTTTTCTACTTTTCTTTGTGCAGGGTAATAAGAAGAAAATATGATATGGAGTATCCGCATTTGTATGAACAAGACAAAAGAACAATCAATAAGTAAAATTTATGCTTAAAGAAAGAACAATACTTTTCACCAGCAGATGGCACATACTGCAGTATCTCATCTCCCTCCAGGCCAATCAAATCCTGGCAGATGGAAGTTGCTTAGCAGTTAACACTTAATAAGGAGGGAGATGCGGAGACTTACTGCATAAAACAGGGACATGTTGAAGTCCTCATCAGGCCTACTCAATGGAAGAAGTTCAATAGATAGGCCAAGATCTTGTGCATCCTGATTGTACACAAGTAATCGTACAGCAAACAAAAATCATTAGGAACACACCATACTACATTGCATATGTGCGCTGAAGAGAATAGATGTATGTGCCATAGACAAACTTTTGCACGTTGAATTGTCGTCCTGATCATATCAGTCTTTATTGGTCCTGTAATGCCACCAAAAGGATCATCCTCATTGGTGAATATGAGAATTCTCTTACTCACGGTCTTCGCAGATCTGACGAATTTCAAATGAAGATAATGGAATCACTGAACTTGAACCATATAGGTGTTAACCATTAAGTTAAATGATAGTTAAAGCACCTAAAGTATGATGTGTTCATTTACATGTACATATATGCATCAACATTCAGCACAATAATGTTAAAGCACCTAAAATGTGTTGCATTCACTTACAAGTATGATATGCACAATGATCTAGCTAACGCAAACTAGATCAGTGTAGCATAATATACAGAAACTCAAACTTTAGCTTCACTGCACTACTGTATCCCACACAAAAGGTACAGATAGTATGCAGGCTACACGGCTACAAGAATGTTTAAGGCTACTGTACTGTGTTAATCAATATGAACTACGACGTCTAAGCGACAAAGGAGAAAAGTGGACTTACCCTTTGCGCAGCAGTGCCTGTGCAACCCAGAGAGCATTGTACAGGGTATTCTCTCGAGATCCAGAGGTTATTCCATATCGACTTCCAATATTACTCATAAAAGAATCTAGCATGAGACAAAACAATATTCAGAAGCATATAGTGAAAACAGAATTGCTGAGTTTCACCAATAGATATCCCACTCCAATCTTATCCATCTTACCACATGCCAAAACAAAAGGAAATGAATATCATGCTTAGTATGCTGATGTACTATTACTAATGATAATTCATAAATAACTTTCCATGAAAATGAATATGAGCCTTAAAGTTACTTGTGAGTTGTGACTAAGAGAATACAAAAGATGAAACCAACATGAGATGCAGAATGTCATAATCAAATTAGATAATACAATGTCTGAGTTTCAGTCTTGTAGCATAATTTTTATGCATGTGTAATGTGACATAAGTCAACCATCCAACTGAACAAATTTTAAATTATCGGCAAGAGTTATATACAAATTGAGTATACGAACGTAGCATAGAATGTGTATCCCTCGAACTCTGACCAGTCGTTGCAAAAGAAGCAATTCCTATAGTTGCATTACCTTCAATACAAGAAAATTCTTTAATCAGTCTTGCATCAGGCCTATCAAGTGGTTCTCTTTCTGCGACATTGTAAACATATACACCAGCCAGTTCCTGTAAATTTTTCTTTTCTTTCTGCAAGAGTTACGTGATAGCCATGTTAAAAGAGTGTACCGTGCAATGTTAGTGTTTCAGCTCCACTTCGTAAGTGTTCCGAGAAAATTTCACTTCATAAGGAACGGCATAAATAATCTAATCAGGTTCCACAACCTATTAAAGCATCAAGTTAAAGCTTACAACACTTACGGTGTTGAAGAAACATATTGCAACTTCATCACGGGATCTCCCGATAATTTGTGTCTTCAGAGACTGTGTGATGCAGTTCACTATGGTACGAAAATGTGTCTCCTGCTTTTCATCTGACTGCAAGAAACAACAAGAACAGAATGTTCCATTACCTAGTAAATGAATATGAACATGGACCTTCACTAAATATCGGCAATTACAGCCGGTCCTACTCTTACCATTGAATTCCCCAAAAATTATCCGTACTAAGCCATAACCTAGTCATGAAGCAAAACTCTCCAAAACATACCGAGATTAGCTATCTACTTTGCATCTCCCAGATCCGAGAAACACCAATGAAAGTTGTAACACTTGGGAGAAACTTGTGATCAAAACACATGCTACGCCTTAATTACAGAATAAAAAAGCTCCTAGTCAGTCAAATTAGGCGCGTATAAGCTGCTTGCGCTTCACCTGGGCGCCCGTTGCAGGCGTGAACATCTTGGGCGAGGCGTCAATGAGGTAGACGACCATCTCCTTGTTGGCCTCCCTCTCCTGCATACGAATCCAGCGGACGGTAGCATCAGCACACGGGATCAAAACACATCGCGATTGCAGCAAACGAACCTAAAATGGAAAAGGGGAAAAAATGAGGGGGAGAGCACGGAGTAGGGAGCGGACATGAAGGTTATCGTCATCCTCGTCGCTGTCGTCGCGGAATATGCCCTCGGGATCCAGGTCCATGGCGCCGGTCGAAGCTACGCGCGCGGGCGAGGAAGGAGGCGATCGAGGAACCTTCCCGTGGCTTCTAGAATCGTCCAAGCCTCCTAGGGTTTAGGGCGCTTGAGGAAAACTCTGTACTCCAGTTCTCTCCACCGCGGACTCGGGGAGGGAGGGCAACCTGTGGGCCGGTATTCCATGGGCCTTCTGGGCTGACACGTCTTTCCAAATATGGCGCCATAATTTTTCACCGGATTTGAACGCATATCATCGTGTGGCGGCGGCGTTCTCGTTGCAGAAGACTGCGGTCCACGAAATTGCCAAAAAAATCTTGTAAATCCCGCCATGGCAGGATACGTTTGGCAGCCTATCCACGAAATTTTTCATAGATTCAGAAATTCATTGCGCTATCCACGAACACCCACCAAAAAGTTCCCGCCTGCCCGCCACCCAAATCCCAATCGAGCAAGCAATCCAAATCCCAAATCGCCAACGGCGGATATGGAATGTTCCAGAAATTGCGCCCAGATTTCAATCCCGTCCCTCGACACTGTTTTGTCCAATCAATCAAGCACACAAACAAACCTACGATTGAGAACTTCAAAACCGGTCAATGATGATGAAACGAAATTAAGGTGGAATGAAGAAGCCATTAACAAACAATTGCATTCAAAGAACGAGATGCACAACAAGATTGGGCTAACACGAACATTGTACTATTATAGCTTCGAACATTGAGATTGATCGAACCGGCAAAGGCACGGATCGGATTTACAGGATGGCACATCTAACACATGAGGATTCAACAGGATCTACTAATGGTGGGTACTGGCCACCATGATTTTACTGCAAGATGTAAAGCGAAAAGAGCTAAGGAAGAAGGCAGGCGAGGTGCCGCCGCCGCGCTCGATGTCTAATTCTTGGCCTTCCTGGGAGCAGCTTTCCTCGCGGGAGTGGCTGCCTTCTTCTTGGGAGTTGCCGCCTTCTTCTTTGGGGTCGCGGCCTTCTTCTTTGGGGTCGCGGCCTTCTTCACAGGTGTAGCAACCTTCTTCTTGGCAGCGGCGGCAGGTGCCTTCTTGCCGGGGGCGTCCTTGGCGGAGGTCTTGGCTGCCTTGGCAGGACGTCCGCGACCCCTAGCGGGAGCGGCGGCGACGGCCTTGGTCTTGGCCTTCGGGGACGCCTTGGGCTTCGCGGCGGTCTTAGCTGCCTTCTTCACCGGCTTGGCAGCCTTGGGCTTCGCGGCGGACTTGGCAGCCTTGGGCTTCGCGGCGGACTTGGCAGCTGGCTTTGCGACCTTGGTCTTGGCGGCGGCCTTGGGCTTCGCGGCGGCGGCCGGAGCAGCGGGCAGCTTGAAGGAGTTCTTGACCTTGGCCAGCTTGCCGGCGGCGGCGAGCCTCTTGAGGTTGCCGGACATCAGCTTCCTGAAGTTGGCCGGCAGCTTCGCGCCGTACTTGGACTCGATGTGCTTCCCAATCGCCACCGAGCTCGATCCGCCCCTCTCCTTTAGAGCCGCGATTGCCTCCACGATCATCTGCAAATCAACAGCAGGATAGAATTTCAGATCCAGCACGAGAACCGAATGGAACGAGCAGAAATTGAATCACCACGAGAGAATAGATCGATCGAACCCTACATACCTCGGCGTAGGAGGGGTGCGCGGCGGCGGGGCGGGGCTTCTTCTCGCCGGCGGGCTTCTTGGCCTTGGTCTCCTTCTTGGCCTTGGCCGGCTTGGCGGCCTTCTTCTCCACGACCTCAGGGGCGCCGGACGCCGGCGACTCCACCTCGGGAGCCTGGACCTCGGGGTAAGACACCTCTGTCGCCATTTCAATCTCTCTCAGGTGGCTCGTGGAACGAAAGGGGAATGGAAAACCGGAGGCTGTGCTCGTGCTGCTGCTGCGGCTGCGGTGGTGGGGATGGGTGAGTTGGACGGAGAGGGAGACGAGGTTGCTTAAATAGCGTGGACGAGGTGGCCCGGGGCGCGCTCTGATTGGCCGGGCCGACCCTCACGCGGATCGCCGCCCCGATACGCCTCGCTTTTGACATCAGCCGTCAGATCCCTCGATATCCAACGGCCGAAGCTGCTTCTTTCCCCATCGCTCGGATTCTGCCCACGGAATCGGCTGCCCGCGACCGCGATCCTGTTCCGGCCTGTGCTTCTCCCCCGACTTTGCAAGCTTACACCTCTCGACTCAATGCATCGTTTTCCATGAACTTTCTTGCATTGCGTAGAGACAGAAATTATCTTTGTAACGCGATTTGCTTCGGGTTGTTTGGTTGAGTATCCCGGGAGAAACACGCCGCCGAGTGACAGACGGTCGGGTAAGGGGAGCCAGCGTGCAAGTGTGCTTCTCTCTCGACTTCGGCAAGCGATATCTCTCGTTCCGGCGGGCCGTTTCGGCCACGATTTCCTGCATTTTGCTCTTTCATAAGTTAGCTTTGCAACGAGAGTGGTCTCGCTCGATTTGGTAGAGGATCGTGCAAGTAATCGGCCGCGGAGTGACTGCAAGTCTGGATGGTAGTTTTCGAAGGCTGATTCTGCTTTTGGTGCTTGGCTTCACTTCTCTCGTGCGGCCGATGATCTTAGACCGTCGTCGGGCCTTCCAGCTCCGACGAGCTCCCACCGCCACAATTCTTCAGTTGGGGTAATGATACATTGATCGTGGTGTACACAAATCGATAAGAACGATGAGTTGTACGGTGGTGCGCAAACCTGACTTCCCTTGTCGTGTCGTACGTAGCAGCGTCATAGGTAACGAGATGAGTGGCCATCGTAAAACTTACTTAACACAGATTATTTCAAGGACATAAAACAAATCGAACGGTTGGTTTTAGTACTCGTTAATCAACACTACAAAACACAAACAATATTGTACGAATCGCCCTCATTTCCCTTCGATTCGAAATGTCCTATGATCCAAACAAGCTCATACTTACACCGACAGAAAACTAAATGATGGTTCCTTTTACAAAAACTAGATGGTGTGTAACCAAATTAATTTGCGGTGCTTCAAAAATCAAATTACTATCTACTATAGTTGACAATTTGTTCATGTCAGATAGTTGAAACCCATACCATTTTAATTACGATGAGATTGCTGACTCGTCGGCGATGCACGCATCTGAATCACGACGAAGTTAATGTATCCCCTCTTTTGGCGGCGATGTAATCCCTCCTTCGGTGCGCACTCACTGCTTCCTCCTTGTGATTTACATATGGCCCAACCGCGTACCAAGAGGATAGCGATTCCAATATGCAAGACGAAGGTAGGGCGTGTGTGATGTGGCAAGAGTCGTCGGTGGGGCACTTGAGATCTCGATGGAGCATGGTGGCGGCGGCTCCGTAGATTTGAGGTGGGAGGTGGGGCGGCGGCGCGTTGCAGAGGTCTGAGCTTGTGGCTGTTAGGGTTACGAGAAGGTGAGACATTTATAATGCAGAAGAAGAAATACTTATCATCCAAATTCAATCTAACGGTTGAGAGATTCGACGGATTCCCGCTGCACAAATTAGGCAAATGTAAATACAAAAATCATGTTTTGGAATGTTTCGACGTGTTTCATCTTGAGTGTCCTTCTCCGCTACACCATGGTCGTGTTTGGTAGCTAGTGGACCTCCAGACCAGGCTCTTCAAACTTGGTTAATAGGTTAGGCTATGAAAACGTGTAGAACAACTGGCTCTTCAAACTTGGTTAATAGGTTAGGCTATGAAAATTGGTATAACAGCATGTCATAAAAAATGAGAGAATGATATTATAATAACATGGATCAATCAAACAGTATAGATACGTTTGAGACCTATCAATAGCCCCAAGCTTAATCTCTACTCGTCCACGAGTAGGTACATGCTAAAAGATTTTTTTATTGTCAGTGTTACCTAGCATGATCTTGTTCCAGTAATGTAATCTCACATGAACTTGAAAAAAAGTGGCAATGGTCTATAGTTGACATGAAACAAACAATATGAATACCTTCCATGAATCATGTGCTGGAGATATATTTTCGTACATAAGGTTTAGAATAAGATTGTGAAGTTCTGTAAAAAATGCAATAGTATTAATCCTCTTACCTGGCATCAAGCAAATCTTATCATGAAAAAATCATGAGCAAAGCGAGTGATCTAATTATACCCTACATATGTCAACTATTTTGACAAACACTCAACAAATGAGTGCGATCCTTGGTCTTAGCACTTAAATGGCAAATATAATATGATGGAGGTTTGGCAGACAAATGGAAGAAAGGCCCACAGCAGAAAAGGGATCGTTGGACACGAGGAAGTCTTATAGCAGACATTGATGCAAGGAGTAGAATTGCCATGCAACACACGCACTAGAGCTATAAATGTATGAACGCAATCTAATAGAGCTAGTGGGGTGTGCATCTAACTGGCTTGGTCACGAAGGCATTGAGCATTTGAGGAAGCTCATCATTGGAATATATAAGAAAAATTATATGATGTAAAGATCCCCACTGTCGTATATGTGAAACTCGTGAAAACTCTATACATGAAACAAGGTGCTAAATGAAGTGTGCATAAAAGATAGCAGTGTGCCCCATCTCTCTTTACTATTATTATTATTTATGTTCTCACCTCCATGGTTGTTTTATTTTATCTCTCTTTGGTGGCTTACACTGATCTTTTTTATTGGCCTCAATGGCTCCCTTTTTATTTATTTTGTTTATTCCTCGCCGTGGGGGCAAGACTCTATAAACCATCACACTTTTATTAATCGTGACTCAATTGAAATCATTAACATGATCGTTCTTTTGCTGAGCATTAGTAGTTTGTGGTGTCACATCACTTGGTGGAGGAGCATATCGTTTCAAATATTCCTCAAACAATGCAAGCATGCATGTATTAACATCATCCCATACTTTATCTCCATTCTCCTCGCCAAATATCTCACCCATCGCTAGCTCCAAGTAATCGGTTAGCTTGTATCTTGGGTCAACAACTTCAGCAATAAATATGAGCAAATTGATGCTCTCTTTCTCCTTTTCCTTAACTTTCCCTCTTTATTTCTCCTTCCCAACCTGCTTATTGTTCTCATGCCATAGACCATGATACTTATTATATTTATCTTTCATTCTCTTGCTCTTTATTTCTACAAATCATCTTCACTATCCAACCACTTTTTAACCAAGAGATGGACTTCTCCAATCTCAACAAAGAAAGAATTAGTAACAACATGGAGAGATGATGAAACACGCACAGTCGGATCATGAAAATGCTTTAAGAATTTTGCAATATTCCTCATCTTATGCCAATCATCTTCATGTGATGCCTAAGCCCACCTTCATAAGCCAAGTTGACCACATAGCTAGCATCTTCTTCAGCAAATCGTAGGAACATCTTCTCATAAGCCAATGCAACTCTCAACATAAGGTATGTGGAGTTCCACCTAGTACATACGTCTAGGTTCAAGAAAACATCACTCTATCTTCTCGTCATCTGCAATCCTTAAAATTTACCAACTTAGAACCACCATTTCTGATATACCACACAAACAGTCCGCACAGATTTTACAGAGAGGTTCACTTCCTTAGGGCCATGTGAAACAATAAGGTCCACAATGTGTGCATCACATCTCATGTGAGGTACTTGCCATTTGCTCTGCAAGTTTTTGCATTTAACATTTTCCTTCCCACGTAATTGCGACCACCATCATTGGAGCTTGCACTGTCAACTATCAATGTCATTACTTTTTGCATACCCCATTCGTTCATGACTCACTACAATTTTTCTTATGTCATCTCCCTTGTGGCCTTTCACCTTGGAAAAAACTTTTGATCCTCTTATGTAGATTCCACTCATCATCAATGAAATTAGCAGTGACAGCGATGTAACCATCTTGTTGTTTTGAAGTCCAACAATCAGTTGTCAAGCTAACTCTTTCACCATTTTTTCAAAGAACTGTTTCAGATTTGCTTTCTGCTCAAAATACTTGCGAACAACACTTCTGGTGGTTGTTCTTCTTGATGGCAGTGTGAAGCTTGGGCAAGCCTTGGCCGTGAACTTTAACCCTGGCCTCTCACCCATTAAAAAAGGTTGCTCATATTCTATCACTATTGTAGCAAATGCCTTCCTTAGCTCTACAGGATCAAACTTCGATACAGCCATGCCATCAACATTCTTTTCCGAAGTAACTTGAGTGGGATTGTTTTCATTCTTATGTGGATTATTCGTCCAACTATTTAAGTGCCTGCACATGGCAGTTGTGCCATTGGATTTTAAATTTTCCTTGATGCTCGTGTTGCAATATTATCTTCTTTATTTTCTCCCTCTCTATCATCATCAATGTGCACAACCTCATCCTCTTTCCTAGCAAATTGACTGACTTCAGTTGTGTAACATCCCAACCCACCATCGGATCGGGCATGTCACCCTGGCAGCTCTCTGAGATCTCCATACTAGCCCCACAGATCAACACTAGTCTTTTCTGCGTACTTTGTCCTCACCCGTGTGCACCCATTCAAGTGCCTACCCATGGCAGTTGTGCCATTGGATTTTAAATTTTCCTAGATGCTCGTGTTGCAATATTTGCACGTGCTTGATACAACCTAGTTCGTGTCATTCATATTCTTACCGAAATGTCACACTTTTGATCTTAGTGCCATCTGTAGGAGTTATGCCCTAGAGGCAAATAATAAAGGAGTTTTATTAGCATAACTCATATATGTTCATAATAAGTTTTATACCATGCTATAACTGTATTAAGCGGAAACATTAATACAGGTGTGATATATAAACAACCAGGTCCCTAGTAGCCTCTACTTTACTAGTCCATTGGTCAACCGATGATCAAGGTTTCCTGATCATGGACATTTATGTCAATTGACAATGGAGTCGTGTCATTGGGGAATGACATGATGGACACCACCCAATGTAAGTTAAACGCAATAAGATCTGTCACGAATATCGGCATTGCGATAACTTAAAAGATACGTAGTAGTAACCAAGTCCTTAGACCGTGAGATCATATTTAATCACTGTTCCAGAGGGAAGCTTTGACTGCATCAACCGTCACACCGTAACAGGGTGATCATAAAGGTGTCTATCAGGTTTTCTACAAGAATACGTTGAGACGTATGCATCAAGAGCGGGATTTGTCCATCCGCGTGACGGAAAGATATCACTGGGCCCACTCGGTGATATTACATCAAGTCTTGCAAGCTTGTGACCAGGTCATTGAGATGTAATATTATGGAGACGAGTAAATAAGTTTTGTCGGGTAACGAGATGGGGATCTCGGACAAACTTGATATCGTGTGACAAAAGAAATGATGAACAACGATAAGGTTCAAGCGACAAAGAACTTCGCGGAACACACATGGGCCATCATGGGTTTCCAGATCCCGCTGTTGGTCACTGCTCGGAGAGGAGTCTCGATCATGTCTGGAGTGATCCCGAACCATAGGGTGGCACACTTAAGGGTAGACGATGCTTAGGAATAGTTTCGGTACCGAAGAGAAATGAGAAATGAACTCCGGAATTATTCCGGGAGTTATCCGATGATGATCGGAGGAGTTTCGAAGTGTTTCGGAATGAGAGAGAAATTTCCGATGGAGATCGGAGTGGTTCCGAAGGTGTATCGGAATAAGGGAGAAGTATCTGATGGAGATCGGAGGGCGATGAAAGGAGTTTCAATGCAAGATGAATTAAATAATATGTATTTAATATTAATTAGAGTAATTAATAATTAAATAATATTTATTTTAATTTATTAAGGGCAGCCCACCTAAATGGGCCCTATGCGGCCTATTAGGGAGACGACCCCAAAGAGCCATGGGAGGGGCCGGCCGACTGGGCCAGCATGGGGCCGGCGCACCAAGGGGGTGTGGGCTGGTGTGGGGATTAGTCCCACACCGCCCCCAAGGGAGGTGGCCTCCTCCCGCCACCTATATATATGGGTGCCCCTCTCCCTTTGAAGGCATCCCAATTCCCCCCCTCTCTCTCTCTCTATCTATCTATCTCACGTGTGGTTCCGGAATATTGGAGCTACATATGGGGTTAGGGGTTTCTCCACCATACGCAAGCCGCCGTGCTGTTGGAGCTTCGGTTCGAGCTGTTCATCTTCCGCTGCTGCCGTTGGACCGAAGCCGGGGGAACGTCGCTACACCGTATGCGTGTAGAACTACGGAGGTGTTGCCTACTGCAGCACTCGTCGTCGGTACGACTCCACGACCTTGAGGTCGGCGTCGTATGACTTCATCGCCAACGTTCATTGGAACGTAATGCTTTCGGTCTTCAAGGGTATGAATATTGATTCCCTCCGTTACTTTATATCTGCATAGTAATAGATCTTGGCTAGTTTGTGGTTCGCGTTGTTAGGAAATTTTTTGTTTTCTGCTGCAGGAACCCCTTCAGTGGTATCATAGCTGATCTATGCGTAGATATAGAGTACGGTTAGAACACATAGAAATATGTGGGCACTCGATCATATAACTGTTACCCTCTCACGTGCATGTGTTCATACTATTAAATTGCTTCATGAAGCGGTCCGGACCGACCTTACGCGTACTCTTATGCGAGACTGGTTCCGCACTTGACATATGGCTTGCACCATATATGCGGTTGGCGGGTGTCTATCTCTCTAGCACTGGTAGTATGGCATTTTCAATGGAGGGCCTCGAAAGGGGTGTAATAGAGGCAATTATTTTATCGGTGTTGTGGTTGCAGGTTTGTAAGTTAGAAGGTGGTTCTTTTTGCGAAAGCCCATCAGCCACGTAAAACTGTCATCATCAATGTGCATAGCCTCATCCTCTTCCCTAGCAAATTGACTTCAGTTGTCTAACATCCCGACCCACCATCGGATCGGGCCTGTCACCCCTGGCAGCTCTATAGGATCTCTAGACCAGCCCCACAGATAACCACTAGTCTTTTTTGTGCACTTTGTCCTCACTCGTGTGCACCCGGGAAGGACTTCCTAGTCGGTCACCCATCCTCAAATTGCTCCCGGCCAAGCACGCTTAACCTCAGAGTTCTTTGCGAACGAGCTTCCAAAAAGAAGCTGCAACTTGTTTATATGAGTATCCTATCAATCCTATTGAGCCCTAGGCCAGGATCTCACATCCTTCCCCCTTAGAAGACCGACGCCCTCGTCGGTCAGCCCCTAGTCCAGGAACTTCCCCTCTTGGCACATGTCTGTGCGTCCAGTGCCGGCACATGTTCCACATGTCCGCGCACCTCAGTGCCGACCCATGCCGTACATGTTCGTGCCCTGACCCGCACACGCCCGTGTAGCCGCGAGGGTCGGCTCTGATACCAAATGTAACATCCCGTCCTACCCCCGGATCGGTCCTGTCACCCCGTGGCAGCTCTCTAGGATCTCTCCATAGATCAACACTAGTATTTTGTGCGCACTTTGTCCTCACTCGTGTGTACCCGGGAAGGACTTTCCGGTCGGTCACCCATCCTCAAATTTCTCCGGGCCAAGCACACTTAACCTCGGAGTTCTTTGCGAATGAGCTTCCGGATAAGAAGTTGCAACTTGTTTATATGAGTATCCTATCAATCCTATTGAGCCCTAGGCCAGGATCTCGCAAGTTGATATAGTATTGGTTTCTTTAGGTTCACACATCTAATAAATAAATAACAAAGCCTTAGTACAAAAAAAGAAATTCGGTATATATATTAGTTAATAATCTGAAATCTATATAAAAGTATGAGTTCTAAGATGTCCAAGTGTGGTACCTGATGCATGTAAAATGCATACATGAACTTTGCATTATAATACTCATATTTCAATCATATTTGCATCATAAGGGTTATATCATTGTTTTATAATGATTTTGGGAAGATTTCATAGTTTTCCTATTTTTCTGGAATTAACCCTGCACTGGCAGAAAACCCTATTTTCTATATTTTGATGTTTCAGGGACCCAAACGACGTCCAAATGACCTAAAAATTTACGAGCATCAGTTTTTGTAAGGAACAAAGCGTAGGGGCGAAGGAAGCGAACGAACGGAGGCCCGAGGGGCAGAAGAGGGTGGCCCATGTGGCAAGATTCCTTAGCCGCGTGGGACCACTCATCTGGGCCCTCGTGGCTCCGTTGCCGTCGATCTTTCTTCCAAAAGCTTCGTCTTGACCTAAAACCGACTATAAAAATAGTCTCCCGACGCCTTTCGGAGGGGAGGCCGCCGAAAACACAGAAACACCGAAATAGAGATCTGGAGCTGCAGATTGGAGGGGGGAAACTCCGGCAGAGCGATGCCGGTGTGGTATCCATCTCCCCCAACGACATCTCCACCGTCTCCATGATGAAGAGGGAGTAGTCCACCCCTGGACTATGGGTTTGTGGAAGTAACTTATCTATCTCTCCTCTCTCTTGAGCTTCACTAATTAGCACCGTATGAGCTGCCGAACATGATTACGGTCATCTATGTAATACCTTTGTGGTGGATCTCTTTATGAGTTAATATATGTTTGAGATTACAATTGTTTTATTTCAGTTATGAAAGTAGATGCATATTATGTACCCCGTTCTTGTCTACTTGTTTTGATCAAGCATGTTTATGAGAGCGTGTGTGGGGGAATGTGTGCATTAGTTGGAGTAATGAGGGGGTGGCTAGTGCGGTGAAAGTGAGAGAAGTTCCGCGATCCACTTGGGTATTTTTACCTTACTTTATTGCCTCACTAGGGATAAAGAAAAATAACATGCTATCGGAGGTGTGGGTGTGACCATTGCTACTTCTCCATGACTAGATCTAGCATGTTCTTATTTTAACTTCATGTCATAAGACTTAAAGCTATACTCTGATTTATCTTAATTACTGAGGTGCTAAAATTTAGTTCACATCTTGGTGGAGTATAAGAGAGATTAATAAACAAAAAATCTCTATGTTAGGACGTGATGCCCATATAATTAGTAACTTGTCATGAAACCTTTTTGTTGCAATCTCATATGTCAATTCTAGTGTTCCATTATCTACCACTTTATTAAAGAGAGAGTGCATTTGTGAAACCATGAACCCCGGTCCATTTTTAACCATAAGAAACACCTTTCCAACAACTTATAATCATTTTCCATTTTCTGCCATTTAAAAATCCGAAAATACAAAAACACTTTTATATCTTGCATTCACAATACGAAACCCAAAAATATCATCCATCATTGTTTCCACCATCCTTGCATATTTATTTATCACCATTGCATATTTATTTCTTGTTTGCATTTATTATATTTTCATATCATTCTCACACCTTGTGCTTGACAACCACTTTGTGAGGTTGAGGGCACAAAACAATCTACTTTGTTTTGCAGGTTTTCGAGAGAAGGATAAGAAGATAAATCTTTCACTACTGATTCCCCGAGAGTTCGATGTTAAACCCTCGAGTCACCCCTCGTGGGAAAACCGTCTTTCCTATACTACACACTCTGCGCTTGGAGTCTCAACCTAAGCTAAGTTCAAGGCCATCAAAGACGTTTTCTGGCGCCGTTGCCGGGGAATCATTGCTGTAAAGATTTGTCCAAAGGAGTATCTCACAACAAAGTCAACTTCATCACCAACTTGTGCAAATACCTAAGCTTGGGGAGGTTGCACCTACGTGAGCATCATCTTATCCATCTTTACCTTCAAAGCATTTTGTTTTGTTTTGTTATTGTCTTGCATATCATATTTATATTTTGGTTTGCATATTTTATTTTCATTTTTGCATTTTGTGTTGCATTTGTTATTTCGGTTTACATTGTTTAGTGTTATTTTGTTTTCATCTTTGCATTAAAAAAATTAAAAACACATAAAAAACTTGCAAAAATGGGAGACAGAACTAAGTTGTGTGACTACACAAACACTCCAAATGATCAATTTATTGCTAGGCCCATTGCCACACCTGAGATAAAAGCTGATAGTTATGAAGTAAGTCCTAGTTTGTTGAACTTGATAACTAGGGAACAATTTGGCGGTAGTGCTATGGAGGATGCCTCTGTGCATCTTCATGATTTTGTTGAGATATGTGACATGCAAAAATTTAAAAATGTGGAAAGTGATATTCTAAAACTGAAGTTATTTCCTTTCTCACTTAGAGGAAAAGCTAAAGAGTGGTTGCATTCACTACCTACTGATAGTATTAATTCTTGGGATGATCTAAAAGAAGCTTTCATTAAGAAATATTATCCTCCTGTTAAAATTTTGCAAAATAGAAACAATATTCTTTCTTTTAGGCAAAATGAAAATGAACATGTTGCCATGGCTTGGGATAGGATAAAACTTATGCTTAGAACTTTCCATCACATGGGGTCAACGAATGGACCATATTACACTCTTTTTACAATGGTCTAAATTACATGTCTAGAAATATTCTTGATTCCCGCTGCTGGAGGGGCTTTTATGGGAAAAACTATAGTAGAAGCTAAGAACATCTTAGAAAGTATTTTGCAAAACTATAGTCAATGGAATACTGAAAGAGCACCTAATCCATCTAATAAAGTAAGCTCCATAGAAGAAACAAATGTTTTCTCATCTAAAATGGACATTATTCTTGCTTTCATTAATAAACAAAATATTGAAAATGTCCCTTTGCAAGAACTAGTTGGTAATAATCCTGAAAATGTTGTTGTTAACTTCATTAGGAACTATGGTAATAATGGGTATGGTAACAACAATTATAATTCTTATAATAAAACCCCATATGTTCCCAACAACCGTCCTTTTGTTCCATATCCTAATACTAGTGATAATAAATGGAAGCCTATGCCACCAAGTAATGATAATTTTGAGGCTAATAAAATTCTTATGGAACAAGTTGCTAGTCATAATACCATGATACAAGAGTTGAATAAGTCTGTTGCTTCTATTAGTTCTGATATTAAAGGCTTACAACTCCAAGCTGCAGGACTAGACAAAGCCCTTTCAAAACTAGCTGATAACCAAGCCACTTTATTGAGTATGTCTGCAGGGAAACCACAAGCACCACCTGTGGTTGGAATGAATTCTATTAATATTGCTGAAAATGTTCCTCTTACTTTGGAGGAAACTCTTAATGAATTATTGAACTATCTTGAATGTTTGTTGCCATTTATGTCTCAACTTGTCGGTTTAAAAGAAGAAGTTAATGAAATTGAATATGATGAATCTCTTCTGTTAATTGAGTTAGAAAGAAAAGTTGAGGAAGTTAAAATGCTTAGTGAAGTCAAGGAACCACTACTTGACTTAGATAATTGTAGCTTGCATGAATTAATATCTATCTTACAAAAATTTGCAAGTGATCCTTCCATTAATGTTAACCAAGCAGGTTTTGGTTCTTATATTGCTAATCATGTTTTAAAAGAAAAGATTGCTAGGTACAACCAAGAAGCTATGATATGTGCAACAACAACTTGTGCTAAACAAGATAAACCACAAGGTGACATCTAGATATATAAGTTTCAAATTTGATGGCTATCACAAAGTAAATGCATAAGTTAGGAGCTAGGCTTTAGAGATAACCGAGACATACGAAGACAACAATTTATCTCAAAGATCACTTCTCAATGGAAGATATAGTCTCTGTTGGAGACGTGTGGAGGAAAGATGCAATCCAATAGCCACAATGGATCACCTTATTCTCCCCGGGCCTCTACCAAGGTGGAGTGCCATGATCCATTATGAGGAGAACCTTCAGTGGTTACAGAACCCACACAAATTGCCTCGGGAAATCCTCACATGTTAATTGGAGGCCGAAACTTGCCAGAAACTTCACCCCAAGATTGAGCTCCATGACAACACCAACCGTCTAGGGCACCCAAGTATCCAAGAAGGGAACAAGCACTAGGGAACCCAATCACCCAAAAGTAATAAGATTCTCAAACTTTCACCCAACCGAATCCTCGTTGAGAACTCATACTGATGCACCAAATGCAATGGCAAGAGCAAGAAGTCATGAAGTCGTCTCCCAAATCTCACCACAACAACTAATGTTAGGGAGTAATATAAGAGGAAGAACAGGAAAGAACTCAACAATTGAATCTCAAGATCTTGATCCAAAGATTCCCCTCACTTAGAGGAGAGGTTGACTGGTGGAAATGTAGATTAAGATATCCTCTGTTCTTTTCTAAAAAAGGAGAAAAAACTACAGGAGGGATTGAGAGATAGCAAAACTTCAGAGGTCAACAATGGAGGGAAAAACATACTCCAGAACTTGGGTGCCATTGGGAAGAAGATCCCTTAAATAGGCCCCTGATGTCTACTACACGCTTCTATTCTTGTAGACTCTGTTGGGCCACCAAGCGTAGAGGTTTGTAGGACAGCAACAAATTTCCCTTAAGTGAGTGACCAAAGGTTTATCGAACACAGGAAGGCGTAGGTTTAATGTATCCCTCTCAAACAACTCTGCAATTAAAATACAAGAAGTCTCTTGTGTCCCCAACACACCTAATACAATTATATTGTCAGTTGTATAGTGGACTAGTTCGTAGAGATGGTAAAAGGCAAGTAATACGGATGGTAGAAACAAGTGTTTCTATTCTGAAATAAAAATGGCATCGAGGTAACAAGTGGCAAAAGTGACTGAAAACGGTGTATCAATGCTTGAAAATAAGCCCTAGGCTTCATACTTTCACTAGTGACTAACTCTCACATCATAAACATAATTAAACACATGATACTTCCTACAAAAACATGTATGGTAGACGTTACTCGGAGATCATTCTTTTGTGGATCAAAACAGGATGAGAATTGCGTAGGGCTACAAAAGCACACCTTAACGTTCGTATTCAACATCTAGGGACACTACACGTTGTCACTTCGAACATCCAAAGATAGTACTAACAAACACCACAACCTATATCCTGAATAGTCTCTTTCTAATACATCCACGACACACACGATGTCACTTTCGCACCATGGAGATTATACTAAACACAAGCATCAAGGAACCTCATGATCTATTCAATCCAACAATAATAAAGAACAAACTCATGATGAAGATCCCTCTAATGTATTATCCATAGAGTCACACACGACACCCGCACTGTCACCATGGCACCGTGATCACAATGGTGACTCTGGAAATTATAGTAGATAACATCACTTGAGAGCAACATCATATCCATTATATAAAGGGAAACATCATGTATTCAACTATACTAACAAAGCTCATGATCACAATCAAGATCACATCATGGGAGAGAGATAACCACATAGCTACAAGTACAAGCCTTAGCCCCGATGAGGGACTACTCCGTCCTCATCACGATCGATGAAGATGGCTCCAGAAGTCGATACCCGTCCCGGTAGGGTGCCGAAATAGGAACTTCTGTCCCCCGAATTGGTGCTTTTGATGTCGGCGGAGCTCTGTTGCATTTCTGGAAAAATCCTCCCGAGGTTAGGGTTTTCTCTTTGCGACGAATATGTAGTCCAAATTTTTGTAAATTTTTCAGGTTTTTTCAAGCACTTTCATTTTTGGGCTTTTTCTGTAATGCACATACAAAAACTGGCACTGGGCATCTTGTTAATAAGTTAGTCTAGTAAATGCTATGAACCATGGTAAAAACATGTAGCAATGTCATAAAACAGACATGGAACAATAAAAAATTATAGATACGGTTGACACGTATCAGCCCCACCAAATCCAACCATTATGTACAGTTTTTGCTATGACGACCAGAACTTTCGGACCCCGGACGATAATTTCTGGACCTCACGAAGCAATCTAGTTGCACCGGATGCGTGTGGTGCTTCTTGATTAACAGGGGTCGGGTATATGGCCGAATGTAGGCTGGATATATCCGAGGTGACAAAATTTCCGTAACTTCTGCCACCCTAAAAATAGCAGGAACACCAAAACCAAAACGAGACCATATCCAGAGCATACAAACTCTATACTCAATACATGATACGTCCCTTTTGCATCACTATTTTATACCATAATTCTCACTGATTCATTGATATATTTCATATTATGACATTGTTCTAAAGTTATTTTAATCTAAGCATATATTCACATAACAGTGGGAGTTAATATGGGCGTTCATGGCTCTGCTATTGATTATTGATCAAAAGGTGTTTTTAATCATGTCCACTTGTTATCGAACATGTATGGTAACACACTTAAGCCGGTTATATTCTTTAGTGTATAGTTGAAAGGTTGGAACAAGAGAGAGTGTCACCGGAATGGTTCCGATGTGATTGAAATCATTCGGAGAGATTAATGGAAGAGTTCCAGGATTTTATATGGGAGACATATGATGTCCCGATGTCACTAAAATATGTTTTAATGACATGAATAATTTTGGAGATTTTAATAAGTAGACATACGATATTCCGCTGTCACTAAAATATGTTTTAATGATTATGGAATAGTTCTGGGATTTTAATAAGAGGGCATATAATGTCCGAGGTTATTAAAATAAGTATATTTTTTTGGAATCACTTCGAGATTTTATATAGGAGAATTTTTTGAATAAATAATGGCGTAAAAATAATAGTCGGAAGGGTCCCTTAGGCTGCCCAATGGCCAAAGGCCATGGAGTGGTCGATGGGCCCATGGCCCATAGTGGGTCGGCCGGCTTGGGCTGCTAGGGTCAACCGTCCCATTGGCTTGGGAGGGAAAGCCACCCCCTGATACGTGTCAAACGTATCTATAATTTTTTATTGTTCCATGCTACTTATATGTCATTGTTACATGTTTTCATTACTTAATTACATCATTTTTTGGCTTTTTGTCGGACTAACCTATTGATAAGATGCCCAGTGCCAGTTCCCTATTTTTGCTGTTTTCTATTTCAGAAAATTTACTTCTGGAAATATTCTCGGAATTGGATGAATCTTTTTGGAGATTTTTCATTCACCGAGATAAATACCTTGACCAAAGGGGAGCCGGAGGGGCCACCCAGGGGCCAGGGGCGACCCCTGGCGGTGGCCTGTGGTGGGGCCGTAGGTGGGACCCGCCCCTGCCCCCTGGACGCCGCCTCGGCCTCCCTCGACGCCTATAAAATCCCTTTTGACCTAAAACGTCAGGGGGCGACGATTTTTTCTTCTAGAAAGACATCCCGACGCCGCCGCCACCTCGCACCCTAGTTCGGGGAGATTCTGAAGCTGCTCCCGGCACGCTGCTGGAGGGGAGATCGATCCCGGAGGGCTCTACATCGCCATGCTTTCCACCGGGATGAAGTGTGAGTAGTTCCAACTTGGACTACGGGTCCATGGCAGTAGCTATATGGTTGTCTTTCTCCCTTGTGCTTCATGTTTATGGTCTTGTGAGCTGCCCTACATGATCAAGATCGACTATTTGTAATGCTATATGATGTGTTGTTGGGATCCGATGGATTATGAAGTTATGATCAGATTGTGCATGATTCTTATATGTTAATTTATGTTCTTGCATGCTCTCCGATGTGTGTAGTTGCTTTGGCCAAGTAATTGTGTGTGTCTCTAAGAGGGAGTATTTATGCTAGATAGTTGGTTCATGCCCCCTTTTGTGCATGGGCACGAGTGACAGAAACGTCTAAGTATAAGGGTGTGCTGTTGCGACTAAGGGTAAAACAAAGATGTTTATGTCCACGTGATTATAAATGTTGCTTACATCATACAGTTTACTTAATGCAATTGTCTGTTGCTTGCAACTTAATACCGATGGGTGACAGGCTGGATAGCGATCCCTAGGTGGACTTTTTAGACAAAGATGCAGTTGGATGTCGATCTTTGTTCCTTGTTGTGATACCTACATGAATATTACCATGAACATTTTGATATAGCTAGATAAAGTTTGTGTCATAATTCTGTCAATTGCCCAGCTGTAATTTGTTTACCATTCATATGAGTATTTTATTTGTTGGAGAGACACCGCTAGTGAACCCATGGCCCCCGTCCATCTTTTTACATTGTTTACAACCTCATTTACTTGCTTTCCATCATCAATTGCTCGCTGGTCCGTTTTCATAAATCATTTCACTACACTATATGTTTAACCGTTTTGTTTTCAGCAGACCGGGAAGATTGACAACCTTCCCGCCGTTTGGGGCAAAGTAATTGTTTGAGTGTGTGTAGGTCTTCGTTCGTCATGGTTAAGCGCCAGATACCGTCGATGTTCACCTCGTTGTTGATTTCAATGTCCTACTGGTTCGATTAAACCTTGGTTCTTCACTGAGGGAAAACTGCTACTTGCTACATTCCACGCCTTCGCTTGGGGCACCACCCAACTTTGCTAGTCCTTATCACCCCCTAGGGCCGGCAGTTAGGGTTAGGGTGGGGATTCAGCCCCCACCCGGCCCCACCATGTGGCGGCAGTGGCAGCCGGCCTAGGGGTGGCCTCGCTAGGTCGGTTGCCTAGCCCCTACCCTCCTATAAATACCCCCTCACCCCCTATTGGAGAACACACAAGTTGGATCAAGAGGTCGAGCCTTCCTTTGTTTGGATCCATTTTTCTCTCTCTCCCCATGTGTTGGGATCTCCACCTGTTATACATCGGTAGCTACTGAGTCATGGATGATGAAGTCCCCTCCTGAGATATAGCTAGCGTACATGTGTGAGCTCTCGGAGGGATCATTGATTTGATCCTCGCTGGATTGGAACTAAAAGGGTGTAAGTGGGATCAGGAGTCAGAAACATTATAATAACTAGGCATAGTTGTGAGAATCTTACAACAGGCTACGTCGACATCTTCACCGACACATCCTTCCGCTTCATCGCGTGATATGGTGATCTTGATCCGTTTTGTATGATGTTTGTACTTTCACAGATAGATCTTAGCTTGTTACATGTAAGGCGATTTTTTTAAAATTCTCGCACGAAACCGTTCAATTTTGCTTACTGTACGATTTAACATTTGCTATATCATCTAGCTTTGTGTGTTGATCAATTTTTATCTACTACTAGATCGTTGATGGTGCGCGATGCTGCGCTCGTCCATTTAACAATATAATGGTCAGAATTTCTCGTTTATATATATACAACATAGAAATTAAATTTGCATAATTTAACACATATATAATTGAAGAGGTTAATTAATTCGGCTAGGTTGATTAGATTTTTTTTCGAACAAGGTTAGAATTGGGCTTTGAACGAGAAGGTTGTTGGATAAATGTTTTGCAAATGATCAATAAACAAGATATTGATGATATCCAATAATATCTAACGTGTTTAGCATGATTACTTTTTATCGCATGTTGGCTATTTCTTTGCCAAAACCTTCTATATTCCAGGATGCTCAAATACTTCTCACTATCCCAGTGAAAATAATACTTGACAAGATACTCATGCTACGTGGATTTCCAGAAGGTGGGGACCGAAACAGGGTATATGAAGACAACACGACCCGTGTGACTGTTATATTTAACACATCAAAATTTCCCTTTTAAGATTCACTTGTCCCTATGGCTATGGAGTCATACCAATGGATATTGTGATGCCAGAACACACCTCTACCATAGCATCTACTCTCTTTGTTTCTATATATAAGATGTTTTAGTTTTTACAAATAAAAAGTGGGACAGATGTATCTAGACATGTTTTAGTGTATATGTACACTACTTTTAGTCCGAATCTAGACAAATGTGAAATACCTAAAACATCTTATATTGTGGAACAGAGGGACTCTTATAATGTGGAACAGAGGGAGTACAGAGTATAAGATACATGAGACTGAAGCTAATACAGTGATAAAAGATTTTAATTATTTTTGAATAAAACAACTAGAGGAAAAAAATATTTTAAGGGTCAACTTGATAAGATAAAACATTAAAAGTAAAAGACTTAAGAGCATCTCAAGCAGAGCCGGTAAAATGCGAAACTGAAAACACAGTTTTCAGTTCGCGTTCTGGGGTGTTTTCGCATCGAAAATGCTCGGCGCAGATCAGAGACTGAATCCCGAACTGGATTTTTTTTTTGCATTGTCGCAAACAAACGAACGAACAACGGAGGGGGTCACCGATTACAACCAAAATATGCCGACGGTGATCACCGAAGATGCAAAAGAACCAATGCTAAACCTAACCCTAGCCCTAAACCTATCCGAGGCGGCGCGACGGCACAGATGTCGGGGCGGTGCGGCGACACCACGTCGGAGGAGACGACATGGATGGGCTCCGCGAGCGAGGCAGCGATGCTCTGGTCGAGGAGCACGTCGTTGACCTCAACGTCGCGGCGGCGTTGCGCCTCGAACTCCGCTGCCGCCGCTGCCGACCGCTCGCATTGGGTCGCCATGTTGAGCCCGTTCCCGGGGATGAAGTCAAGCACGGATAAGGAGCGACCGAATGCGTCAGCGTCATACCCCTCGAGCTCCTTTTGCTCCTCCCTCCTCACCATCGCGCCGGAAGAGCTCCCCGCGCCGGCGCCGGACGAGCTTCCCTCGCCGCTCCTGGCGGCGGCGTGGAGGCGGTCGAACTCCGGCATGACACGGTATAGAAGCATCTTCGGCACCATGCCCCCCATGTTGGTGAAGGCCCGTGCCGCCTGCTTCCTCGCGCCGTCGGAGAGAATGAGGCGCCGCCTCGCCTCGTCGAAGAGAACGGATGGGTCGATGGCAGGGCGGGAGGAGGCGTCGCGCTTCGGAGTGGTCTTTTTCGGCGGCATGGCGGCGTAGAGGAGGCAGATCTGGGCGGCGGAGCGAGAAATTTCTCGTCGGATGCAGCACGGCGGAACACAGATTTTTCGTCGGAGGAGGCGGAGGGACTGGGGCGTGAACTAGAAATGTGTCACCGGCCGCTACTTATCCAGTTCCGTGCCTTGGATTCTCAGGCGCCCAAAAAATGTTTTCGGGCCGAGGCGGCTTTACGGGCTCTGTTCTGGCCCAAAAAGCGGCCTGAGCCCGTAAAACCGCCAGAATTTTTAGTTGCCGACGTTTTACGGTCACTGCTAGAGATGCTCTAACAAGGGTTGGTTTCATCGACTAGGTATATGTGCTACTTTTCTGCTATGTTTTATAGCATGGCAATGCTCAACTATTTGGGTGGACAAGAGGTGATACACAATATTATGAGATCAGCCTTTCAAACACTGAATGAATCACACAGGACTCGGTTCTATAAGCAAGCAATTAGTTTTTTTGGGAGAAAATAACAAGGTGCTCTTAGATGAAGATGATCACATCGAATGTTTATGTTGTTAAAAAAACTGGCTCTCCTTAATAATCAATTTGATTATGGACAATGTTTCTCTGTCAACTTTTGTCTAGTGCCTCTCAACTGTGTTCATTTATTTAATCTGAATCTATGCTTTGACTTATCATTATGCAAGTCTATGCTTTTATTTCCCTTTTAGTGAACTAATCCATGTTAATTATGCTATTATGTAAAATAATATCCACATGTTATTAAAAACAATTTTCGTGTTTATCGTTACCCAGTAACATTTACACCGGTAGTTTCGATATCTAACATGTGTAATCTATCAGTTATTTTATTTTTCCATTGTGACATAATGTGCCCCAAAAGATTGATGATAGGTGTGATAAGAAAGCAAGCTAGAAAGTGTTGATCCCGAAAACTCGAGAGTGTGCCCGAGCTCACCTGCTCCTGCACATTTCGAAAAATTCAAAAAATAGTAAAACTTTGCGAAAAATTCCGGAAAAAATTGGGCGCATATGTAGGCAAGTTCTTCACACTTGTGCAAATTCTCAGAATAAAATGACATTCCATGTGCTCTGTGCAAAAAAGACAAATCTGGATTTGCAAAAATGGTTATTCACATTTTTTTCTGACAACTCATTTTTGTCTTTTTTGCATAGACCACATGAAATGCCGTTTTATTCTGAGAATTTGCACGAGTGTGAAGAACTTGCCAGCATATGCGCCCAATTTTTTCCGGAAATTTTCGCAAAGTTTTAATATTTTTTGAATTTTTTGAAAACAAAGGGTGCAGGTGAGCTCGGGCACTGTTGATCTGCTCTCGTGTTGATCCATGTCTCTAACTATAACTTATGATATACGAGAACATTTTCTGTTTTATATAACTACTATCTTTCAACACAATTTACCATATCTAATTTCCAATGGCTTGCGTAGGTTAGCGCGAGTAGTTCAGTAGCCCTAGGGGGAGAGCGCGGAGTGTGGAGGCAGATCCCTTGTGATCTGTTCTGTTTGTAAATGTAAATCTCTACTTTCTATCTTAATATAAGAAGATGCGCATGGCTTATGCGTGTTCTGGAAAAAAAAATGGCAAGCGCACCACAAGGCGCTTCCAACCTAAATTTACCAAATTCCTCCATGTCACAGCATTTTGTTAGTGATCCGGATGCTAGCAGTTTTTTGTTTTTTTAGGACTAGTAAAAGTGCACGTGCACGTCTTACCTAATAAAACATAGTAATAAGTTAGTAGTTAAATGATAACAAAATATTATAATTTCTTTATGATCTTGAATGAGATTCATGTATAACACAACCATACGCAGGATGACCTACATTAATTCAATCACCAGGAGTAATAATTTCCACGAAAAAACATCTGACATAGTTAAATAAATATAAATATTATAATGTTTTATAAATATCTTATTAAAAAGGTTGCTTTCACCCATGAAAATTTTACATATTTTAAATAAACTTGGAAGTGAAAGGGTGTTGGAAAGTTAAACACATCGAGTTGTACATGGACGCCTTAAGAATAGCTTCCATAAACATGCTTGTATAGCTGCCGAAGCACAATTATCTGTTCAAATTAACATGTTAAGAATAGCTTCCATAACATACACTTTCTGAGAAACTTTCTGCCTTATATTTAGTCTATAACCGGCAGTATGAAAAAAGAAGAGACTGTTTTAATTGACTACATGACTTCCAAAGCTGCTAAAACTTGACTATATTGTTGAATTATTTACTGTCTCGTTTGTAAAAGAACTACATCACGTGTTCATGATTATCTTCATAAGACTTAGCAAGGTGAGATAGATTCATAGAACCATGCAATTATTCTTATCTCTCATTTTTCTGTCGATTCATAAAACCAATTCAGTTGTGCACAATCGTCTTAATCTTCTGCAAGGTGAGAGATGTCCACACAAAAAATTCAACTACACTGGTTTGAACACACTTAACATGATAAAATTTATACTACACTAAAATATCAGTGAACTTATCTCCTGAGAAGTGCCAAAAATTAGAGGACCACAACAAAACTTCCATTCAAGCATACTGCTTACCGGCGGATGCCAACGGGCAACAGCGGCATGAACTGAACTATTCATGGTGGAAATTTGTAGTTCCTTCTGCATATGATGGCCAATGGTATCCAGCCATTAGTTTCTTGATAGGAAATGGGAACACAAAAGAACACACAATAGCAGAATGTTTATATGAACATGACAGATAAATTTATTACAGCCATAACTTCAGATGCATCATCCTAATTTACATGAACCAAATTAGCAGCACACATGAAACAGACCTTGGTCGATGTTTTTGCAAAATAAAGGTTATATCTTGTGAAATCTTTGCTAATTTGTTCCTTAGAGGCAAAATAATAATGGGTCGCATAAGAACTTAGATCTGAAATTTAGCTAGCACTGCAGTCTCGTGTGGATGGAGGCCGACTGCTGAAATTCAATCGTCGCATCTTCCATTCCCACCAAGTTCCGCTTCGACTCCTACCATGTTTTTAACCATCACGGAAGAAAGCGTGAACCAATTTAATAAAATTTTGTATGGGTAAATAACAGAAACTACTCAACTGTATGTAGAACTCGGTTGATGTTTTCGCAAAAAAAGCTTATTTCTTCTGACAATCTTTGCTAATCTGTTTGTTAGAGACAATATAATGATGTGTCGCATAAGAACTTAGATCTGCAATTTAGTATTGCATTCTCGTGTGGATGGAGGCCGACTGCTAAAATTCAGTCGTTGCACCTTCCGTTCCAACCAATTTCAGCTTCCACTCCTACTGTCGGAGAACTGTCCCAGGAACCGGGTGTGTCTCACAAGGATCGAGTAAGGGGCTGAACACGGAATCAAACAACCCTCAACGTGCCACGGCGACGGTGCTCGCCTGGATCGTCGCGGGGAGGCACTGCAGAGAGGAACACATAGTATTACCCAGGTTCAGGGCCCTCTAGGAGAGGTAAAACCCCTACGTCCTGCTTCGGATGTATTGCACTTGCTTGGAGAGGTTTGAGTACAGAGGGAGCTTGGCGAGCTCGAGGTGGCTACAGCAGAACTCAGATCTAGGGTTTGGTCTAAGCTCCAGGATTGTGAACTACTAAGAGTCGAACCCTTTGCCCGAGCGTGCTCCCCCTCCTTTTATAGGTGTCTCGGACCTCTTCCCCCAAATATCTTGGCGGGAAGGGTTACCACATGGCGACGAAGGAGGAGGACAGGTGCACAATAAAGGTGGAGTCCATGGACGCGGTCCACAGCAGGGGCAGTGTCACCAAAGCTAGAAAAGCCACCATCCAACCAGGACGGTGGGCTGGCGCCGCTCAGGTGGGATGGGTCCCACGGTGACGTCGCCCTTGGGGCGTAGCCGCAGACGGTTCCCTTATCACCAAAGTGGCAATCCTTGGGCTCCTTTGCTTGGTGCAGCTTTGTTGACTCCTTTATACATAAGAACGGCAACTGTGGCGCTGCCGTCACCCCGCGCTGGCGCGGTCGTCACTCTGCGGAGGGTGCAGAGCCCATGTGCGCTCTGCTGCGGAGGCAGAGCTAGCTTCGAGGGGAAGGAACCCTCGCGAGGCTGAAGGCCTCGCCGAGCCTTTCGGCTTGGTCCTTAGCAGAATTTGCAGGTGGCATCCGAGATGCCCTCTCGAGGAGAGGTGGTCCCTCGCCGAGGAAAAACCCTCGGCGAGGAGGAGAGGTCCCTCGCGAGGAAAAACCCTCGCGAGGCTCGCCAGGCTTGGAGAGCCTGGTCCTTAGCGAAATCTTTTGAAGAATGTTGTGGGCCCTGGCAGGCCGGCCCGTGGTTCCCTGGTTTCCACTGTGCCGATAGTAGCCCCCGGGCCTACGATGGGCACGCCGAAGCCCATGGATGGAGGCGAAGCGTCGAGGGCCCAACGATGCCTGCCTGGGCCGTGACACGTGAGGCGCAGCGGTTGCGCCCGAGGCCACGATCTCCTCGTCTTCAACGGGCGACCCGGTGGGGCCCGCCACGTCCTTGGAGACCGGCCGATAAAGCCTGAGCGCGCAGATGGCGCTCATCACTCCTACCATTACTCCCGTGCACACTCCTCCAAACGCATCTTCTTCCCTCCAGAGCGCTCCGCCTTCAAGGTCTCCTTCTCCTGCGACCATGGCGCCCAAGAAAGCCACCGCCGACCAGAAGGGCAAGGCCACGATGCAGGCCGACAAGTCCACGGCGGCGGGGACGCTGTCGGAAACCCGCGTCCGGTCGGCGGCGCTCGAGAAGGTGCGCCATCTGGCGACCGCCAACACCCACGAGCTCGGCGCCACAAACATGGAGGCGGCCGGCAGCCGCAAGGTCGGCGCGGGGTACTACCCCATCTCCCTTCACACCCTCTACGTGATGGGGTCGCAGCATGGAAAACAAAAATTTTCTACACGGCAAAGCGGAATAAACCCCAAGGATCTAGATCTATGAGATGAAGATAGCGAAGATGAGATCCAATCTCTTACCCTCGAAGATCAACAAACGCGTTTTGTCGGTGCAGGGGTTGGCTAGTCGATCCCCGCAACTAGACTCGTCTAGTCGCGAGGAGATGTATTATCCTCGAGATCCAATCCGGTGAAGTGCAGCAACGGGCAGCACCTCCGCGACGTCCACACGTACAGCTCGATGAAGACGTCGACTCCTTGATCCCGCAAGCGAGAAGACGTGGCCTTGATGATCTCAGCAGCACGACGGTAGTGCCGGTGATGATGACGATCTCCGCGAGCAGGGCTTCGCCAAGCCAAGCAAGAGGAGAGGGAGAGGAGCAAGGTGGCGAAGCCCCTAGGGCTAGGGGGTGCGGCTAGGTGTGGAGGAGAGACGGCGGCAGCCCTCCGGGAGAGGAGGGGTGCGGCTAGGGTTTGAGGGAGAGAGGGGGGTGCGGCTAGGGGGCAGCCACCAAGGTGTGTGTTGCGCCCCCCCTCCCCTCCTTTATATAGGAGGCCGGCTAGGTCAAGGGTAGGGGGCCGGCCGGCCCCCCTTTGCTTGCCCCCCAAGTTGGAGTCCATCTAGGACTCCTCCTTGGGCCCCCTTTCCTAAAGGGGTGGAGGGCCCAACTCCTAGTCCAACTAGGAGTGGGACTCCCCTCCTTCTCCTTTAGCCGCACCACCCATGTGGGCCTAGGTGGTGCGCCCCACCCAAGTGGTGGTAGCACCCCTTTGCACCATGTGGGCCCCATACAAATATGCGGTCCCACTTCTAGACCCTTCTAGAACATTCCGGAACCTTTCCGATACCCTATGAAATATTCCGGAACTTTTCCGAAACCTCCGGAAACCACTTTCCATATATGAATCTTATTCTCCGGACTCCTCCGGAACCTCTCGTGACGTCCGGGATCCCATCCAAGACTCCGAATCACCATTCGTTTACTTCATCATTTAACTCATCGCAAAACCTAATTTCATCGGAACGTTAAGTGTGTGACCCTACGGGTTCGAGAATGCATAGACATGATCATATCAATAATTAATAGCGGGACCGGGATGCCCATATTAATTCCTATACACTCAACGAAAACCTTTTCTCGATTGAACCACGATGCCGGAGATTCAATTAATCTCATATATGATTCCCTTTGTCTCACGATATTTTACTTGCCCGAGATATAATCGTTGACATCCCCATGTCTAGTTTAATCTCGTTACCGGCAAGTTCTCTTTACTCGTCCATAATATAGGATCTCGGTGATTACAACCTAATCACATGTCTGCAGACTTTTGATGCTATATTACCGATAAGGCCTGGAGATATCTTCTCCGTCACATGGAGGGACAAATCCCACTCTCGATTCATATCACCCAACAACCCACCATCGGAGATACCTGAAAGCCACCTTTATAATCACCCAGTTACGAAGTGACGTTTGATGTCCACAAAGTATTCCTCCGGTGAACGGGAGTGATATAATCTCATGGTCTAAGGAAACTATATTTGGCATATTAAAAGTGTTGACAACAAAACTTTTGTGACACGATTAATTGCAACTCTTTATTTGGGTCATGTCCATCACACCATTACTCCTAATGATATGACTCCATTATCAAGTGACTATAACAAGTCCATAGTTAGGAAACTCTAACTATCTCTTGATCAACGAACTAGTCCTTGTAGAGGCTCACTAGGGACTCCGGGTGTTTATATTCCACACATGTATTATGTTTCCATTTAATACAATTATAGCATGGATAATAAACTATTATCATAAACTTGAATATGCTTAATAAACCATTTTATTATTGCCTCTAGGGCATATTCCCAACAGTCTCCCACTTGCACTAGAGTCAATAATCTAGTTTACATTTCCGCGATCCAACACCCATGGAGTCTCACTCATGAAGTCTCAGTGCTGATCATGTTTGCTTGTGGAAGAGGTTCTGTCCGTACTCTGTACTTTACAGCTGTCTATGTCCTTTGCAAAAATTTGTAACTGTCACCTAATTTGACATTACTTTATCATCACATGATAAACTTCCTATCATCCCATGATAAAACCATTATCATATAATGTATATAATATGTTTGGTTATAGAGTGAGATACTCATATCCTTTCATGCCCATATGTATGATTAGTCAAATGGACCTTCTCATAACATATGCATCTGGAACTCACTCAATCTTGAAACAACTTTCTCAAACCAAAATATTATATCTTATTTCAACCCTTGAATTAATCATATACTCCTATATGTTGTAGACTTAACAAATCAACAGTGAACCCTGTCACTTTGATATTTCCGATTATGCTTTCGCTGTGCTACTCCGATACTAAGAGATCCCCAATTTAGTCTGGCTTTATGACTTCAACCAAGTCCACCATTTTCTAAATTTATCTCAGTCTCATGAAAAATGATCATTCAACATGTTCTTACAATTAAGAACTTGGGTCACATATCGTCATATACAAACACATGGTTCTTATATGTTGAGACCTATGAACAATTCATATTGAATTCCAACATATCCTTCAACCATCAATTTTGTACTGAGTTCTCTAACTCAATGTTTCACCTATACGTTACAATGAGATGAACCATTCTTCTCTTGTTTTATTTTGAACTCCTTCAAAAATATTTAGGTTAAACATCTGACTTTAATGTTTATCAAACTTATCTATTCTCCATAGATACATTCATCTACATGAATATTTGACGTTCAAACTAACTTCATAAGTTATGCATTGGTCCATGATAACGTTTACAACATTTACGAAATCTCCATTTCATTCAAACACGATGTTGTAAACTCCCACTCAAATATACCTCATACACATATTAAATTGTGAAAACACTGTGGCTCCCACTCAGAAATATGTTATCTTTATATTTGACCATGATTAACTAGTTCCCGCTCAAACATATGTCACCACATATTTTGATTATGGAAATTAATTTCTGCTCCAACTTAATATATGTCACCACATATATTAATTAGATCTCACTCAGTTTCTTATGCACTTTCTCGACACTTTGGACTCCTCCAAAACTCTTAACTCTTAAGATTCGAGAACTCATATACGAAACACCAGCACTTTGCCAGCTCTAAGTTTTATTTATTCCACGCAAACTCTTTTGCAAAAATAAATATGTGAAACATTCTTTTCACAAAATCAAGTAACGATTACTTTATGATTTAAACTTAAAGTAGAATGACTCTTAGTCACTTTCGTATTTAAAGTTTCTATTTCTTCTTTTGTAGTTTTGTAGGCATGTCATGTTTCCCAAACATGACAAGTAAATCATGAATATTATTTTGCAACCTTTGACAAAATTCATATTCTTGAAACCTATATCTCTTTAGACAAGCTAAACCATAATTCAATGATCACCATCATCAAAACCTTTATGTGTCAAGCCTTAACCAACATAGCACTTTACATATGTGCCACTTGATACATAAACATGCAAGGTTTAAGCCTTCTAAATTTATTCCAACAATTCTTTTATCCATGAAACCATTTCACGATAAATCCACTAAAATACACAACACAACCAAACACATTGGTTTGTTCCTTTTAGTCTCACATTGTGGAATCTCTATTCATAATCTCATATGAATATTCTACAAAACTTCATTTGCTTTGGCTTTTAATTATTTCATAATTATTGAAACCACTATTTCACATAACTCATATGCGAAATGCAAATCATTAAATAGATCCTTTATTTAAAACAGGGTGTTATCAAAATAAATCTAAATGATACTAATGAAACCTTAAAACCAAAGACCCTTCTTTATGACCACATAATATCAAATATAATGTGACTACAAAACTTTAGGTTTATCAAAACACCTTTTGAATAATCTCTAAATATTGTAATTTGTGATAACACTTGTCAGAAGTCTCCATACTAAACAATAACTCAAATATTTTGTCTCTTTTGATCAAATCGAAAAGACTCAATTATCTTGTTAACTTAATATCCTTTACTTCCAAAGTCTCATCATGACTTGAATAAATACTCCTATTTACTCATCCATGATAAAACAATGATGTCTTTTATTTACTGAAAAATACAACCAACACTTGTGTTTATTTTCAGCAACTCATGGCATTTTCAGAAAATGGCATTTTTAATCACACTACTTAGTGATGCGCATCAAGATGCTCTTCAGCACTAATAGTACAATTAAAACAATTCTCATCATTAAGTATTGGATATTTTAGCATGTCCTTATTTTATAAGTGTTTAACTAATTATCGTTTAAATCTAGCAAAGGACAATAATCTCATAATCGAAACGTGATCTCCAAAAAGGATTACTCATGAAAACAGAACAACCACTTGTCTTTAACATGAATGACCGTCTCACAAACCGAGACACACTAATTTAAGATCACACTTAATTCAATTACAAAACTCATTCAAATCCTCTAATTTAAAACGATAAATGTAGAAGTAGAACATCGCCAGCATCAACTCCTTGATTGCCATCTTCCCGCGAAATCCACTCAGTCCCTCCATGCACTTCTCAAACGGCAGGCCCTGTTTTCATAAAACAGCACAAGTATCAAATACTTAGCTCACCATAAGTGTAAATGGGACATTTAAACATTTATAACTAGTATATCAAAATATACCTTCTGTGTTGACTACTTCTCCTGCTATGGGTTCCACTTTAACTTGACGCAGCTGGGAAATAAACTCACAGAAAGTGATCGAATCCCTTCCCATGATATAGTTCCTCACATAATCCTTATAGCTGGGGGGAAGCGAGCGCAGCACCCCATCTATTGCCATCTCGTCAGTTATTTCATGGTTCCAAACATCCACCATAGTATAATACAGCCAGTGCATCTTACTTAGGTGTTGTTCCAAGCAAGTGTTTTCTTCCATCTTAGTTGAAAGAAAATCATCCAAACATTCAAACCTTGCAACTCTAACTTGTGCTATGAACCTTCTTTTCAGCTCATCGACAATCTCCATTGCGCTCAAGTTTCCAAATTGTCTACCAAGGTTAGAATCCATGAAGGTGCATATCAGCCACTCGACTCTCAAGTAGGTGGTCTTTTGATCGTACCACTCCATATACCCTTCATAGTCAACAGTAACATCAGGGCGTTTTTCTAAAGGTTCATCTATCACGTAGAGCTCATCATTGGCGTATAGGGCTTCTCTCAGACGCATGTACCATTCAGCAAAGTTTGACCCATCGAGACGCAGCTCCTCAGCAAGAAACATACTACTGTAGTCTCCCATGATCTACAAGGATTTTGCAAAGACAATTTTAGGACACTTTGTTTATGACAATTTTAGTTCAACTTAATCAAATTAATGAACTCCCACTAAACTCAACATCTCTCCGGTTGATTAGTGACACACGATCCAAATCCACTACACCACCACCGATCATCACGTGAGATGATGTAGCTTCAATGGTGAACAACTCAGTGTTGATCATATCATTCATATGACTCGTGTTTAACCTTTCGGTTCCGTGTTCCCGAGGCCATGTCTGTACATGCTAGGCTCGTCAAGACAACCGTAGTATTTCCGCATGTGCAAACTGGCTTGCACCCGTTGTATGTGAACGTTGAATCTATCACACCCGATCATCACGTGATGCTTCGAAACGACGAACTTTCGCAACGGCGCATACTAGGGGAGAACACTTAATTATCTTGATATTAACATGAGAGATCACCTTATCATGCTACCGTCGCGATCACATCTAAGCATAACAATAAGGTGCATAAAAGGGATTAACATCACATGCAATTCATAATTGTGATATGATATGGCCTTTCTTCATATGCTCTTAGATCTCCATCTTCAAAGCACCGGCAAGATCTCCATCTCCGGCATGATCTCCATCATCTTGGCGCCATCACCATGGTTGTCCACCAACTATTGCAACTACAACTAATGCTACTCTTAGCAATAAAGTAAAGCAAATACATGGTGATTCATTGACACGCATGTCACATAAAATAAAAGACAACCATATGGCTCCTGCCGGTTGCCGTACTCGTCGACATGCAAGTCGCGAAATATTACAAACATGATCATTGCATACATTATCACAAATCACATTGGCCATATCACATCACTTGACCCCCTCTGCAAAAACAAGTTAGACGTCCTCTACTTTGTTTATGCAAATTTTATGTGGCTTGGGTCAACGAGATAGAACCGTTCTAATCTACGCAAAACCACAACGGTGATATAATAGTAGCTTATTTACTCATCCTTTTGAAAGGCCTTCCATTGAAAATTGCATCCTCACTAAAGCAAGAGAAACAGACACCCGCCAGCCACTTATGCAAAACAAGTTGCATGTCAGTCGTGGAACCGGTCTCTCGTGCGTGGACGAGTAAGGTTGGTCCGGGCCGCTTCAATCTCACAATACCGCAAAGATGCAAAGTGCACGCGAGAAGGTAGCAACATAAAATATCAACGCCCACAACTCCTTGTGTTCTAATCGCACCAACATCTACGAATAGATCTAGGCTCTGATACCACTGATGGGGTCGCAGCATGGAAAACAAAAAATTTCTACGCGGCAAAGCGGAATAAACCCCAAGGATCTAGATCTATGAGATGAAGATAGCGAAGATGAGATCCAATCTCTTACCCTCGAAGATCAACAAACGCGTTTTGTCGGTGCAGGGGTTGGCTAGTCGATCCCCGCAACTAGACTCGTCTAGTCGCGAGGAGATGTATTATCCTCGAGATCCAATCCGGTGAAGTGCAGCAACGGGCAGCACCTCCGCGGCGTCCACACGTACAGCTCGATGAAGACGTCGCCTCCTTGATCCCGCAAGCGAGAAGACGTGGCCTTGATGATCTCAGCAGCACGACGGTAGTGCCGGTGATGATGCCGATCTCCGCGAGCAGGGCTTCTGGCGCACGGCGCGGAGATCGTTGTACGTGAGGCCGTGCTCGTACGTGCCCTTGAAGTTGGCGACGAAGCACCAACAGAGGTCCTCCCAGGTGTTGATGGACTCGGCGGGGAGGTTGGTGAGCCACGAGGACGCGGAGTCCTTGAGGGCCATGGGGAACCAGTTCGCCATGACCTTGTCGTCGCCCCCGGCAGCCTGGATGGCCAAGGTGTAGAGCTGCAGGAACTCCAGGGGGTTGTTCTTGCCGTCGTAGCGCGGAGGAAGATCCGGCCGGAACTTGACCGGCCAGACGACGCGACGGAGGCTGCGAGTGAACGCGGCCGTCGTGCCGTAGGTGACCGAGCCGTTGGTGAGGGTGGCGCGGAGGTGGCGCCCCACGGTGGCGACGTCGTGGACAGCGCGGTTGTGGCGATCCTGGTGGCGCTCGATGCTCACACGTGCGTCCTCCGGGGATCGTTGCACGATTTGGCAGTCATGCGACGACGACGCGTGCGATGCAGCGCGGTTGTCGCGAGGAGGAGCCCCGGCTGGAGCAGGTTGCGGTGGAATCGGTGGCGCTGGAGCGGGCGCGGGGTGACGAGGAGGTGCATGCGGCGCGCCGTGCGCCACGTCCCCTGCGCGTGCAGAGAGAACCAGCGAACAAGACGGTGCGGGAGCGGCGACGCGAGCGACGCCGATGAGCTCGGAGAGGCGGTTGAGCCAGGCTTCCTAGGCCTCCGGCGTGGGGCGGTACTGTAGCAGATCCTGCGCCATGAGAAGCGCAGTCGCCGGGCTGGGCGCAGGGCGGCCCAGCGAGGAAGCAGCACAGTCCCGCGACAGGTGCAGGGAGGAAGCCTCCTCTTCGCCGAGGTCGTCCTCGGCGTGGTCGATGTCGTCGTCCTCCGGGTGCTCGACGCGGGGCTCGGGGTCGACGTGGCGCTCCGGAGCAGCACTTCCGCGCGGGCGGCCGCGCGGGTTGCCAGCGGGAGCGGTGGCGGCACTGGCCGTCCGGCGAGCGAGACGTTCGGCGCGAGAGATGCCGGCCATGGCTGTGTCGAGGGTGAAGACGCGCCTCAGCCCCCTACCTAGCGCGCCAAATGTCGGAGAAGTGTCCCAGGAACCGGGTGTGTCTCACAAGGATCGAGTAAGGGGCTGAACACGGAATCAAACAACCCTCAACGTGCCACGGCGACGGTGCTCGCCTGGATCGTCGCGGGGAGGCACTGCAGAGAGGAACACACAATATTACCCAGGTTCAGGGCCCTCTAGGAGAGGTAAAACCCCTACGTCCTGCTTCGGATGTATTGCACTTGCTTGGAGAGGTTTGAGTACAGAGGGAGCTTGGCGAGCTCGAGGTGGCTACAATGGCTACAGCAGAACTCAGATTTAGGGTTTGGTCTAAGCTCCCCCTCCTTTTATAGCGGTCTCGGACCTCTTCCCCCAAATATCTTGGCGGGAAGGGTTACCACATGGCGACGAAGGAGGAGGACAGGTGCACAATAAAGGTGGAGTCCATGGACATGGTCCACGGCAGGGGCGGTGTCACCAAAGCTGGAAAAGCCACCGTCCAACCAGGACGGTGGGTTGGCGCCGCTGAGGTGGGATGGGTCCCACGGTGATGTCGCCCTTGGAGCGAAGCCACAGACGGTTCCCTTATCACCAAAGTGGCAATCCTTGGGCTCCTTTGCTTGGTGCAGCTTTGTTGACTCCTTTATACATAAGAACGACAACTGTGGCGCTGTCGTCACCCCGCGCTGGCGCGGTCGTCACTCTGCGGAGCGTGCAGAGCCCATGTGCGCTCTGCCGCAGAGGCAGAGCTAGCTTCGAGGGGAAGGAACCCTCGCGAGGCTGAAGGCCTCGCTGAGCCTTTCGGCTTGGTCCTTAGCAGAATTTGCAGGTGGCATCCGAGATGCCCTCTCGAGGAGAGGTGGTCCCTCGCCGAGGAAAAACCCTCGGCGAGGAGGAGAGGTCCCTCGCGAGGAAAAACCCTCGCGAGGCTTGCCAGGCTTGGAGAGCCTGGTCCTTAGCGAAATCTTCTAAAGAATGCTGTGGGCCCTGGCAGGCCGGCCCGTGGTACCCTGGTTTCCACTGTGCCGACACCTACCAAGTTTTTATCCGTCACGGAAGAAAGCGTGAACTGATTTAATAAACTTTTTCTATGGCTAAATAATAGAAGAATAAAATACACCTACGGTCACTGAACTCTTCTCGTATTCTCAGAACGATCACTACAGTCTGAAAAGTTGAATTTACGGTCACTGAATAATCTCACGAGTGTTAACTACGGTCACTACGGAGGTTGGCCTACGTATTTTGGCCACGTGGCATACGTTCAGTTTACACGTAGGCAGAGCCACGCCGGTGCGGGGGCGTTTTTGCAAATTCATCCCTCTCTCGTAGCTCTTTAGTCTGGTACCCCTCCTGCACTACCAGTTCGGATTGTTCTAGAGGGAGAGCAAGAGGCATAGAGGGAAGGAGGCGCACGGAGAAAAAGAGGCGACGAGAAGAGGGCGAGGAGACGCGCGGCAGCGACGACATTGGTGGGCAATTTCATTGACGGCAAGCGATCTTGTCGACGCGAATAGGCGATTTCGACTCTGAAGATTTGTCATGTTCGTAGGGCGGACGGGTACCCTCCTCCGGCGTACGGTTAGAACCCTAACCTTGTCACTCTTTCATGCGCAAAGTAGCCTATTTTAGTTGATGTTCTAGGATTTTAGTTCAACGATGATGTCGTGCATGCGTCTGCGTGCGTTTAATCTGCGAATTTGTTTCGTCAAAGTTGCAAGATTTTGCTAGGGTTTTTGCTCTGTTTTTCCAGTGCGTTTACTTACCACCAAAGTACTGAAGCAGAGAATACATTGTTTGTATGTAGGTCCAAATTCTGAAAATTTCAGTGTGCAATTGAATCATGGAGGATATTTTGTTGGTCTAGGTGAGAACAGGGCTTATGTTGGCGGGGTAGGGGTTTGGTTTGATCAGTGTGATAAGGTTGGCTGGTCACCAATGTCAGTGGAAAATTTGGTTGAGAATCTTGGCTATGAAGCTGCATGTAGGATCAAGGTCTATTTCTGTTTGCCAGGGTGGTCTGTCAACACAAGGGGATTGATTGAGATCATAGGAAGTGATGAGACGGGTAAAATGGTTGAATAAGTAACTGTTGGTCATAATTTTCTTGTATTGTATCTTGACCATGATGATAGCATTAGAGCAGGACATTGGGATGATGTTGTGCATTTCCCTGTTACTGATTTGCCTCCAGTTGTCAGTCCTAGTAAACATGGAAGACATGAAGATGTGGATATCAAGCCAATTTAGATGGTTTTCGACACACAGCCCGCAGACTACAACAACTCAGATGATTCAGAAGATTCAGACAACGAGCCTGAGATAGTAGACAGTGACTATGACATGAGTGATGAAGACTTTGATCTGAATGAAGATGTTATTCAAGATGTAGAGGCTGACAAAGGAAAGAAGGTGCAATGGGAGACAATTCTGATGATGATCTTGATCTACCAGATTCAGATGAAGAGTCCACTAGGTATAAGTTAAAGACATTCAGAGCTAAAGACATGCATAAGCCATCTTTCCAAACTGGGCAGGTCTTTGAGAGTGTTGAATTACTGAGAAAAGCAATTAGAGAGTACAACTGTCAGAACAGAGTGGAAATCAAGTTACCAATCAATGACAGGTTGAGGGTTTGTGCCAAGTGTGAACCTGGGTGTTCTTGGTATCTGTGGGCTTCATATGACAACAGAACCAAGTGTTTTCAGGTCAAAAGGTTTGATGGTGAGCATACATGCAGCAAGAAGTGGAAAGTTAGATCATTTACCTCTGTTTTCATATCAGAAAAAGTATGTGGAAGCTTTCAGCGCTGATGAAGATATGAACATGAAAAATTTCTCAAGAATTGTGCAGAAGGATTGGAATATGACACCTTCTAGGAACAAATTGCAGAGGGAAAGGAGGTTAGCATTAAAAGTAGTGTATGGAGATGAGATATTACAGTACAAGCAACTTTGGGACTTTGGATAGGAGCTAAGAAGAAGTAATCCTGGGAGTACTTTCTTGCTTTCAGTTGATGAAAACCACAGGTTCAGACAATGCTACATGACTGTTGATGCTTGCAAGAGGGGCTTCCTGAAGGGATGTAGGCCAGTGACTTGTCTTGATGGCACTCATATCAAGACAAAGTATGGAGGACAGCTGGTGACAGCAGTTGGACTGGACCCAAATGATTGCATATATCCAATATCAGTTGCTTTTGTTGAGGTTGAGAACACAGAAACATGGACTTGGTTCCTAAGCAATCTAAAGCATGATCTTGGCATTGGGAGAAACACTTACCCATGGACCATAATGTCTGATAAACATAATGTAAATGCTTTGCTTGATTATGTTCCATTTTTAGCTTCTATTGGCATTGGCATGGTAATTTTGCATTGCTACCTCTTCGCTAAACTCTAAAACATGTATTATGCTGTTTGCAGGGCTTAATAAGAGCAGTTAAGGAATTATTTCCTAACTCAGAACATAGGTTCTGTGTTAGGCATATGTGGCAAAACTTCCAGCAACAAGTTAGAGGAGATGTGTTGAAAAATCAGCCGTGGAAGTGTGCTAGAAGCAACACAGTGGAAGACTGGGAAGCTAACATGCAGGAGATGAAAACTATCAATGAGCAAGCACATGCTTGGTTGAAGGAGCTGCCACCAAATACATGGGTTAGAGCATTTCAAAGTGACCTCCCCAAATGTGACATTTTGGTCAACAAGGTTAGTGAAGTGTTCAACAAGTAATTTATTTACTTGCTAGTTATTTAGCTGTTAGTTACTTATCTGCTATTGTCACGTAAATTAGGTACATTCTAGAAGCTAGAGAGTTACCTATCTTATCAATGTTAGATAGGATCCTGAGACAGCTTCAATCCAGAATCTACAATAAGCAGAAAGAATCAGCTAACTGGGCTGGCCCAATCTGTCCAAATATTAAGAAGAAGTTACAGAAGTTCACTGAATTATCAAGCACTTGCTATGTCACACCAGCTGGAGAAGGAATTTTCACTGTGGATAGCAGTGGTAGGTTTTATATTGTTGATTTGCGAGCAGAGACATGTACCTGTAAGAGGTGGGATATTAGTGGAATTCCATGTCACCACTCCATAGCTTGTCTTAGACATGACAGAGTGACACCTGAAGATAAAGTAAGCCCTTGGTATTCTGTTGAGTCCTTCAACAGGGCTTATGCATGATCATATCATTAGGCCATGCAGAGATAAGATTGAGTGGCAGAAAACAAATGGGACACACATTGAGCTACCATAATATCTCAAAAAGGTTGGAAGGCCATCAAAGAACAATAGGAAGGAACCTTATGAACTGGATCAGCATAGGGGAGGAAAAAGATGTCTAGGCATGGTGTTATCATCCACTGCAGCTACTGTGGTGGCCCTGGACATAACATAGTTGGTTGCAAAGGCAAAAAGAATGGCCTGCCACCAAAGCAATATGTCAGCAAACAAAAAAAACCAATGGTTGGACACCTTCCAGATTCAGATGATAAAGATGAGCCTGCCATCACTCAGGTAACTTACTATTGGTTGTTGATACGTCCCAGATGTATCTATAATTTGTGATGTTCCATGCTTGATTATATATCATTGCCACGTGTTTTTATAATTTTTATATCATTTTGGCATATTTCATGGAACTAACCTATTGACAAGATGCCCAGTGCCAGCTCCTGTTTTCTGCTGTGTTTTTGTTTCAGAAAAGTTCTTCGGGGAAGTTTCTCGGAATTGGTTGAAAATTTACATGATTTATTTTTACGAACAAACAAATACGGAGCCAGGATGGGAGCTGCAGGGGGCCCGACAGCCCCCAGACGCCACCCAGGCACGGCCCAAGTACTGGCCGCGCCGGGGTCCCACCTTGACGACTGGTCCACCTCCTCGAGTCGCGCTTTCGCCTATAAACCGTCTTCGTCTCGGAAACCCTCGATACCGGATCATATTCTACAGAAAACATCCGAGGCCACCGTCATCGCCAACCCTAGATCGGGAGGGTCCTGAAGCTCTTTCTGGCACCCTGCCGGAGGGGGAGATCGTCACCGGAGGCATCTACACCACCATGCCTGCCTCCGGAGTGATGCGTGAGTAGTCCACCACGGGACTACGGGTCCATGGCAGTAGCTAGATGGTTGTCTCTTCTCCTTGTACTCCATTATTTAGATCTTGTGAGCTGCCCTACATGATCAAGGTCATATTATCTGTAACTGCTACATGATGTGTTTGCTTGGATCCGATGAATTATAGAAATCATTGCTCTTGTTCATCTATGTGTTATGTTTTATCTATGATCTTGCATGCTCTCCGATGCTAGTGGATGCTTTGGCCAAGTAATTGTTAGTATCTTCAGAGAGAGTATTTATGCTAGATAGTGGGTTCATGCCACGTTTGTGTTGTTGCCACTAGGGAGAAAACAGCGGTGTAATTTCCTTGTGTTATTTACATTGCTTACATTATGCACTTTGCTTATTGCAATGATCTATTGCTTGCAACTTAATACTTCTGGGAGACATGCTGGATAGCGATCTCGGGGGTGGATTATTAGTCATAGACGCAGTTGGATAATGGTCTATGTAATGCCCATATTAGATGAAACGGTGAACTATATTGTTTTATGATAGCATTGTTATGCGCCCACAATTTTGTCAATTGTCTTGCTGTAATTTGTTTACCCATCATGCATATCTTCTAGAGAGACACCACTAGTTATCTGTGGACCCCGGTCCTATTTTCCTACACTGTTTACAGCTGTTTTAATAGCTTTCCGTACTCATTTGCTCGCTGGTTGATACGTCTGAAACATATCTATAATTTTGAGTGATCTATGCTAGTTTTGTGATGTTGTCACATGTTTTTAATATCATATTACATCATTTTTATGCATTTTGTCGGACTAACCTATTGACAAGATGCCCAGTGCGAGTTCCCTGTTTTTGTGCTGAAATTGTTGCAGAAAGTTACTTCTGGAAATATTCTCGGAATTGGACGAAAATTTACGGAGATTTTTTATTGAAGAAATGAGGAAGGGAGCCAGAAGGGCGACTCCAGGGGACCCACACAGGCCAGGGGCGGCCCCCTGCCGTGTCCTAGGGCCCACCCGCGGGTGGGACCCGCCCCTACCCCGTGGGGCACCCCTCGGCCGCCTCCGACGCCTATAAAATCACATCCGACGCAAAAAACCTAACCCCCGAAGGATTTTCCTAAATACGCAACAGAGCTCCGCCGCCATCGCCGACAAGTTTCGGGGGTTCAAAAGGTCCTGTTCTGGCACCCTGCCGGGACGGGGATCGACCGCCGGGGCCATCTCCATTAACACCGCTGCTTCCCGCAATGAGGAGGGAGTAGTCCCTCACCGGGGCTGAGGCTTATACAAGTAGCTATGTGGTTATATCTCTCTCCCATGATGTGATCTTCGTTGTGATCATGAGCTTTGTTAGTGTAGTTGAATACATGATGTTTCCCTATGTGTAATGGATATGATGTTGCTCAAGTGGTGTTATTTAGTACAATTTCCGGATCCACCATTGTGATCATGGTACCTCGGTGACAGGATGGGTGCCGTGTGTGACTCAATGGATAATAGATTGGAAGGATCTTCATCATGAGTTTGTTCTTTATTTGTTGGATTGAATAGATCATGAGGTTTCTTGATGCTTGTGTTATTGAAGAAAGAGACTATTCAAGAAATAGGTTGTGGTGTTTGTTAGTACTATCTTTGGATGCGGATAGTGACAACATGAAGTGTCCATAGATGTGGAATACGAACTTTAAGGTGTGCTTTTCGTAGCCCTACGCAATTCTCATCATATTTGATCCACAAAAGAATGATCTCCGAGTAACGTCTACCACGCATGTATTTTTGTGGGAACTATCATATGTTTAATTATGTTAATGATGTTGAGAGTAGTCACTAGTGAAAGTATGAAGCCTAGGCCTTGTTTCCAAGCATTGATACACTGTTTTCAGTCACTTTTGTCACTTGTTTGCTTGCTGCCATTTTTATTACAGAATTACAAAATCACCTTTTACCATCTGTATCACTTGCATTTTACCATCTCTTCGCCGAACTAGTGCACCTATACAACTGACAATTATATTAGGTGTGTTGGGGACACAAGAGACTTCTTGTATCTTAATTGCAGGGTTGCTTGAGAGGGATATCTTTGACCTCTACCTCCCATGGATTCGATAAACCTTGGGTTACTCACTTTAGGGAAATTTGCCGTTGTCCTACAAACCTCTGCGCTTGGAGGCCCAACAAGTCTACAAGAATAGAAGCGTGTAGTAGACATCACTGGTCATATTTCACTCTCATCATATTTTACACTTGCACATTTAATTCTTTGTATTCAGCAAGCCGGAGAGATTGACAACCTCTCTGTTTCATTGGGCAAAGTAGTTTGTTTGTGATTGTGTGCAGGTCCACGTCAATTATCCTAAACGGCACCGTTGGCACCTTGCTAAGCCTTCGCCAAGTCCTACTGGATCTGACAACCTTGGTTTTGTAATCAAGGGAAACTGCTGATACACTGCATCATACCTTCCTCTTGGGGTTCCCCGGCGAACGTGTGATCCACGTCATCAAGCAACTTTTTCTGGCGCCGTTGCCAGGGACTTGTAAGCTTCAGCTAGGGGAGTTTCACACATCCTTTCACTTTACTTTGTTATTGTCTTGCTTAGTTTTTTTTTTGTTAATCTCGTTTTGCTTTTCGTTTGCTTTAAAAATCAAAAACACAAAAAAATTAAAAATTCCAGCAAGTAGTCTCTTTTTGCTTTGCTTAATATCTTGCTTTAATATTGTTGAAATGGGTTCAACTGAGAATACTAAGTTGTGTGACTTCACTAGCATGAACAATGATGATTTTATATGCACACCTATTGCTCCACCGGCTTCCACAGCCGAATTTTATGAGATAAAGCCTGCTTTGTTAAATCTTGTCATGAAAGAGCAATTTTCTGGTGCTAGTGGTGATGATGCCGCCTCTCATTTAAATAAATTTGTTGAATTATGTGATATGCAAAAATATAAAGAAGTAGAGGGCGACATCATAAAACTGAAACTTTTTCCTTTTTCCTTAAGAGGACGTGCTAAAGAATGGTTACTATCTTTGCCTAGGAATAGTATTGATTCTTGGACTAAATGCAAAGATGCTTTTATTGGGAAGTATTATCCACCTGCAAAAATTATACAATTAAGGAGTAACGTTATGAACTTTAAACAATTTGATAATGAACATGTTTATCAAGCTTGGGAGAGAATGAAATCTCTAGTTAAAAATTGTCCCACTCATGGACTGACTACTTGGATGGTCATCCAAATTTTTATGCAGGATTAAAATTTTCTTTGAGGAAGCTATTGGATTCGGCCGCTGGAGGTACCTTCATGTCCACCACATTAGGTGTTGCAACAAAACTATTGGATGAAATGATGGCATATTATTCGCAATGGCACACCGAGAGAGCTCCTAGTGGTAAGAAGGTAAATTCTGTTGAGGAAATCTCCTCTCTGAGTGATAAGGTTGATATGATCATGTCTATGCTTGCTAGTAAACAAGTTCCTATTGATCGAAATAATGTTCCTTTAGCTTCTTTGGTTTCTCAAGAGGAGCAAGTTGATGTTAATTTTGTTAAAAATAATTTTAACAACAATGCTTATAGGAACAACCTTGGTAATAATAATTATAAACTTTATCCTCCAAATAACGGTAATCTTTATGGCAATTCTTATGGTAATTCTTACAACAATAATAGAAGTGTGTCCTCTGATCTTGAAAGCATGCTTAAAGATTTTATCACTTCACAAAAGGCTTTCAATAAAATTGTTGAGGAAAAGCTTGAGAAACTTGATAATCTTGTTGCTAAAGTGGATAACCTTTCTCATGAAGTTGATTTTCTTACAATAATTTTTTTGCCTCGTGATGTTAAGGAACATAAAACTTTAAATGTCATACAAATTATAGTTTACAACAATATAAGGATGTTGGCCGAATTACATGGTAGGTGGGAAAGAGAAGAAAGAGAGGCTGAAATTGCTAAAAATAGTAAAGTTGCTAATGTTTGCACTATTTATACTAATGAGGATAGTAAAATGTTAAATGCTCAAGAGTCTTCTACAAGACCTAAGTATACCAATGGTAAAAGAATTGGAGTTGGAAAATTTTCCACTATACCTAAAAAGAGTCCAAAACTTTCAGTCAACACAGAAACTGTTGTTGATAAAAATGCTGAAATTAGTTTTGATAATATGGATTCTTTAGGTTACAATGCTCCTGTTATTTTTTATGACAATGATCTTGATTTTGATAATTGTAACCTTACTGAAGTTATAAAGTTTTTACAAAATCTTTCTAAAACACCTAATGCTAGTAAAATGAACTTGGCTTTTACTAAGCACATTACTAATGCTCTGATTGAATTGAGAGAAGAAAGGCTTAAATGTGAATTCTCTATTCCTAGGAAATTATAGGATGCTTGGGAACCTACCATTAAGATTAAAGTTAATGATTTTAGTGTAATGCTTTGTGTGATCTTGGTTCTAGTATCTCCATTATGCCAGAAAAGTTATATGATGCCCTTGATCTTGGACCACTAGAAGATTGTGATTTGAATGTGAATTTTCTTGATACCACTTCGCATACACCTTTAGGAAAAATGGATGATGTTCTCATCATGGTTAATTTTAATTATGTTCCAATTGATTTTATTGTTATGGATCTTGATTTTAAACTTCCTTGTCCTATTGTTTTGGGAAGACCGTTTCTTAGAACTGTTGGTGCTGTTATTGATGTGAGAGTGGGCAATATTAAATTTCAATTCCCATTGAAAGAAGGGATGGAACATTTCCCTAGGAAGAGGATAAAGAAACCTTTTGATTCCATTGTTAAGCCAAATAATGATCTTGAGGTTGGTATCATTGATAAAACTTGATTTTTCTCTTCTGCCTAGCTAAAAGGCGTTAAAGAAAAGCGCTTATGGGAGGCAACCCATTTTATTTTTACCTACTGTTTCTTTTTTGTTTGTCTTTGTTTTGGGTGATGTTACCTCTGTAACAACTCCCTTGTATCTTTTTGTTTTGTTTTTGTATCTTTTTGTTTTGTTTTTGTGCCAAGAATAGCCTCTAAAGAGAGGGAGACTAATTTGTGAGTTTGCTGTCGAGAGACAGATTTTTGTTCTTCACTGTTCTAAATTCCAAAAATTCATAGAGAGTCATATGTGGCTGCAATTTTTTTTACTGAGGGAATCAGGGTTTTTTATACCTTTGTCTAGTTTTACGTTTTCTGATTTGAGGTCCAGAAGTAGCCTGAAAAAATTCATATTTACAGTCTGTTCTGTTTTTGACAGATTCTGTCTTACTTTTGCATTGCTTCTTTTACGGGCAAAGTGAAGTTCTTTTGAGGTTTAGAGCTTTACTTAGATCTCAGTGGCAGTAGCTAATGTTTAAAAATAAGTTCATGATATGTGCTTTGGAACTGAAGAAAAATATTATTTTTGTGGACTAACCCCTCTAATGAAGTTGCGATAAGTTTTGCGTGAAGGAAGTTTTCAAGTATTCAAGAGCGAGGTGATGAATGAAGATCAAGATGGTATAAATGCTCAAGCTTGGGGAGGCTCCCCTATGTACCCTCCTCTACAATATTCAAGAAGTCACAAGCGTCTAAGCTTGGGGATGCCCAAGGCATCCCCTTCTTCATCAACAATCATCAGTTTTACTCATGGTACTATATTTTTATTCCTTTACACATTATGTGTTGTTCTTGGAGCGTCAGTTTGTTTTTAATTTCAGTTTGTTTATGTTTTGTTCTCTAGTCTTTGCAATAATTTGGATCCTTGCATGCTTGTTTGGGAGAGAGACACGCTCCGCTTTTTCATAAAACACTCATGTTCTTCACTTTTATGTGTTGAGTGTTTAGCTTTTATTATTCTTGCTTCTAGCTCTTTTTTTTCATGTATCTCTTGTTCAGAGCTATTAGATTTTGTAGTAGGGAAGTACTCTCTTGTGTTTTCAATTTTAGTTGTTTCAAATAAGTTGATTAGTGTTTGGCTGAAAGGGAATTATCATGTAGGAAGTGTGAAAAGAAGTGCTTGCATAAACTTGTAGATCATTGTCTTGAATATTTGATACTTGTCAATTGTTTAGAGATATGAAGTATATTGATGCTTAAACTTGTGGATCATTTACTTAAGAATGGATTAGTAAAGAACTACTGTAAAGCTTAAAATTATGGCGCTTCTCCTGCTTGGTAGATCTCAAAGTCTAGATGTTCTTTTTGCAAAGAGATAGTTTGGCTAACAAGGAAGACGGTGTGAAGTCTAATGGTTATGCTTAATGTATATTTGTAGTCATTCATTGAACCTAGTTGGTGTTATGTGTTTGCTTGATATCTTGCTAAGCCTAAAAATTCCGTACTGAGAGGGAATACTTCTCATGCATCCAAATCCTTGAGCCAAATATCTTTGCCATTTGTGTCCAACATACCTACCTACATGTGGTATTTCCTTGCCACTCCAAGTAAATTTGTCATGTGCTACCTTTAAACTTTCAAAATATTCCAATTTGTGTCTCTGTTTTTAGCTCATGAGGAAGTAGTACGGAAGTTTGTTATTTCCTGTGCCAAGCAAGGTTATTTCTCCCCTTTCACCTGGTGAGCATGGATTACGTGCTCACTTAAATTTGCCCGAGATTTGGCCAAGGGTTCCCAACACGCAAAATATAAATTCAACATCATTAATCTCTCCTTCACAAAGTGCAAACCTGAGAAATCAGTCAAACATTGGCTAGTGATAAACAAAGAATAAAGAAGAATGTTCTCGTTCTCTATGGGAGCCGCTCTCACAAGTCTAAAACCTTGCTTGGTGTGGGGGACTAGCAGATTTCTTTGCTGTGGAGTCGTTGACGAAAGCATGCATACCTCAAAACTGTTTTACTTCTGTTTCATAAAAAAATAAAAAGATCTAGCACATGACTAATCCCCGCTTCCCTCTGCGACGGGCCTTTCTTTCACTTTTATGTTGACTCAGTTTTCCTTCCCAATCTTTTCCTCTAAAGCAATCACATAGTGTCAACTTTGGTGCAAGTTTTACTACATGTTATCTTTATGTCTAACCATGAAAACTTTGTATTGACTTTGGATCACTTAATTCAGATCATGTGCTTTACATTATTACTTGATCAAGATTTGTGTTGTTGGCATATGACTTTGAAAAATTATTTTGTTATCATTTACCTACTCGAGGACGAGTAGGAATTAAGCTTGGGGATGCTGATACGTCCCAGATGTATCTATAATTTTTTATATTCCATGATTGATTATATATCATTGCCACATGTTTTTATAATGTTTTTATATCATTTTGGCATATTTCATGGAACTAACCTATTGACAAGATGCTGAAAGAATCGTATGGGCACCTAGAGGGGGGGGGGGGGTGAATAGGTGCTACACAAAATTTTAATTCTTTTTAAATTTAGGCTTGACACAAAGGTAAATTCTCTAGATATGCAACTATGGTGAATTTATCTATATGACAAGCTAACAACTAGCACTAGGCAATTATCACGATACAAGTAAGAGCTGTGAGGGGATAGAGATAACTGAAAGTAGAAGCACGCGGAGGCAAGGATGTATTCCCGAGTTCCTCCTTGTTAAGGGAGTACGTCTTGTTGGAGGGGTGTGAGCTCGCCATAAAGGCCTACTCAAGATGCCTCAAAAGGCCTCACCCTATTCTCCAATGAACCTCACCACGAGGGTTAGGTTCACCTTCCACTATCGGAATCCTTCAAGGCGGAATCCGGAGCCTTTACAACGTTCTTGGGGCACACACCCACAACTTAATTTGGGGATCCCAAATCAACAAATCTGTCACAATTACAACAAGTAGTAATCAAGATGAATCTAGATATTACAAGTAAACCCTAGAAACGAAATCCCTCAAGTGAATGAGGGGGAAATGAAGAACAGCTTGGTGAAGATGTAGATCGGGGCCTTCTCCTTCAATCCTCCAATTTTGAGTGAGTTTGGTTGGAGGGATTGGGAGATCTCGTCGATTTGAGCTTTGGCATTAATGGAGGAGAGAGAGTATTCAAAGCTACTGTCTAGAGGTGGGTGGAGGGGTATTTATACCCCTCCACGGAAATCTGACCGTTATCCTGCGATGGGCCGGATATTTCCGGTCTCTTAACCCCGGAACTTCCGGTGGAGCCCGGACCTTCCGGTGCAAAGACCGGAACTTCCGGGGCACCGGAAATCTCCGGGCCAAACTTCCGGACCCCTACCGAGAGGGAAGCTGGGAAAGACTTAGTCATTTTCGGCCCTGGAAATTTCTCAGGGCCGGAACTTCCGGCCATAAGGCCGGAACTTCTGGACCGCCGGAAACTTCCGAACGAAAGTTCTGGGACCCCTCCCGCGAGGATTCCCACAAATGACTTAGTCATTTGCTTGCCCAGATTTTTTCCAGGGCCGGAACTTCCGGACACCCGGAAATATCCGGGTGAACTTCCGGACCAAAGTTCCGGTACCCCACCCGCGGGGTACGCCAAAAAAGACTTAGTCCCGTTTCCCTTAGGCCAGAACTTCCGGCCAGGAGCACCGGAATTTCCGGGCCTATTTGGCAGAAAAGCCCGGCGAATTCGTTGCAAACCTCCGTCTTCGATCTTTTCACCGACTTGGTTAAATCATCATCTGATCGTGAAATTCAACAAACTAAAAGAGATGATTAGCCCACAAAGTGTGTTATCATTAAATCAGCAAAACTAAGAGATGTTCTTTCAATCTCCCCCTTTTTGGTGAATGATGACAACACATGCATAACACGATATTTCTAAACAACAAAGGTGGAGAGCTCTCCCTAAGGATGAGCCCCCCCTAGATATGAGCATGCTTATCAACAAACCATAGATGAAAACATAAGGACAAAGAAGTAGGTTCACAAGTTGCATGTCTTACACCACACATCACAGAGTTCAACAAGGAAAATATACACATAGGCACAAGCTCATAAGAACGAATGAAAAGATGAGAAGCTTGTGCCCAACCCATGCAAATCCCACGTGCAACCTAAAAAGAACTACCTCTCCCCCTTTGGCATCAAGATACCAAAAAGGGGAAAAGAGTGATGCTAGTGTCCCAAAGTGATCACTCCTATGTCGTAGCCTCAGAGTCCTCCTCCTCAGACACGGTCTCCCTGTCATCATCACCAGACACCTCACAATCCCAGTTCGCATACTTGTTGTTCCAATGCTTGCAAGCAACGAGAGGCTGAGTAGACTGAGCAGGCGGTGGCAGATTTAGAGCAGCCATAATCTATTCTTGATTTGCTATGATAGCACGGCGCTCCACATATGCTGCGTGGTTCTCCTTGTGGATGGCAACATTCATGCAAAGGACTTTCTCAATAGCACGCTTAATCCATGACCTCTTCTTGGGTGCCTTCTTAGCAGCACCGAAACCCTTAGGAGCGTCAGAAGAAGGACGATACCTACTCCTAGCATTGCGGGCTGAAGGAGGGGCAACAAGGTGAGCATGCTTCCTATTCATCTTCACAACTCCATGAGCTTCACAATCCAGCTCAGCATCCATATCAACCACATCATCATCAAAAGGATGCTTAGACTGGATCAACATCATCACATATGGTGCATAAGGAGGCACCTTCTTGTTCATCACAGCTTCATACATCTCATGGAAGATATAATCCATAACATCAACAGGGCTTCCATTTGAGCGCAAAGTGCCCTGAGTGGCAGCCTCATAAGCATGGTGGAGGAGGTTCACAAGCCCTCCACGAATAGCATCATTATTTCCACCACTTGGAGCAATGGACTCACGAAACATACGGAGAAGAATATCATACAGTGGAAGGAGTCCAGAGGTGGTACCAACTGCAGAAGCATCAGAGTAAAGCCCTCTCAATTGTTTCTTGTCATATTCAGCTCCAACAATGTGCATGCGAGCACCCTGATTGAGGTGGGAGCTGATAAAAGGATATCCCAGAAGAGCACCAAATTCCTGAGAGTTGGCCGTGAGCTTATGAGTCCCGGACATCCAAGTCATACATGTATTCACATCACCATCAAAGACAACTGTGGCATAAAACTGCTGCACCATAAAGACATTGTACTTGCACTCTAGCTTCATGAGAGGGTGCAGCCCCAAACAATTAACCACCTGAATGGCAGTCCCAAAATAATCCAGCTTCTTCTCAAGATGAGCAAAATCTATCGCCTTCATGGGACACACCTTCTTCTTCTCACTCATCATAACATATACCTCCTTGTATAGGATCTCTTGATCATAACACCAAAAGCACGAGTCGATGGAGTAGTCACGAGGCTGGTCAAAGAAATTAGTGTGGCGCCACTCAGTAAACTCCGACTTGGACATGGACCCAAAGGTGACCTGCACGATCTTCTTTTTCTTCCTCTGCTCATCAATCGCTGCATGGCGTGAGGCCAACGTTTCTTCATCAGAGCCATCCCTACTGATAGGATACGGAGGTGGACGAACGGGGCGAGCGGCCGAACGCTTGGTGCGGACACGGGAGGAACTTGAACCACCTGCATAAAAGGAATGGATGGGCAGGGAAGCACAGATAAGCACTCATGTCCTGGAGGCCAAAGAAAAGTAGCAGCAAAGCGAAAGTGATGAAAGTGCTCAGGTTCAGGCCGGAAGTTCCGTTCGAAGGGGCGGAAGTGGAGGGGTTCCGCAGCAGAAAACAAAATTTTCCTAGCAACGCGAACGATAAACTAGCCAAGATCTATCCCTAGGTAGACATAAAGTAACGGAGGGATCCCGTGTTCATACCCTTGAAGACCGAAAGTATTACGTTCCGTAGAACATTGGCGATGAAGTCGTACGACGCCAACCTCAAGGTCGTGGAGTCGTACCGGCGACGAGTGCTGCAGTGGGCAGCACCTCCGTAGTTCTACACGCATACGGTGTAGCGACGATCCCCGGCTCTGGTCCAGCGGCAGCAGCGGAAGATGAATAGCTCGACCGAAGCACCAATATCACGACGGTGGTATTTGGTGGAGAAATCCCTAACCCCATATACGGCTCCAATATTCCGGAACCACACGTGAGGGAGAGAGAGAGAATTGGGAGACAATTGGATGCATAAAAGGAGAGGGGTGCCCCTCCTTATATAGGCTAAGGGAGGAGGCCACCCTCCTTGGCTTAGCCATGTGGGACTAAACCGCACATGGTTGGCCAGCCAAGGGGGGCAGCCGCCGGCCCTAGTTGGGCCCCATGTGGGCAGCCCACTAGTGGCTCGGCCGGCCCCCTCCTCTTTGGGGTGCGCCCCCACTCGGGCCTCCCCTTTCGGGTGCGGCCCATTTAGGTGGGCTGCTCCTTTTAAATTAAATTAAATATTTATTTAATTATTAATTACCTTAATTAATATTAAATACATACCATTTAATTTATCTCGCATCTAAACTCCTTTCGTTGCCCTCCGATCTCCATCGGATATTTCTCCCTTAGTTCCGACACTCCTTCGGAACCCCTCCGATCTCCATCGGATAATTCTCTCTTATTCCGAAACACTTCGGAACCTCTCCGATCACCATCCGATAATTCCCGGAACCATTCCGGAGTTTGTCTCTCTCTTATTTCTTCGGTACCGAAACTATTCCTAAGCGTCGTCTACCCTTAAGCGTGCCACCCTACGGTTCGGGATCACTCCAGACATGATCGAGACTCCTCTCTGATCAATGACCAACAACGGGATCTGGAAACCCATGATGGCCCCTGTGCGTTAAACGAAGTTCTTTGTCGCTTGAACCTTATCGTTGTTCACCATTCCCTTTGTCACGCGATATCAAGTTTGTCTGAGATCCCCATCTTGTTCTCGACAAAACTCATTTACTCGTCTCCATGATATTACATCTCCGTTACCCGGTCACATCCGTCACGCGGATGGACAAATCCCGCTCTTGATGCATACGCCTCAACGTATTCCTTCAAGAAACCTGATAGACACCTTTATGATCACCCTGTTATGGTGTGACGGTTGATGTAGTCAAAGCTTCCCTCCGGAACAGTGATTAAATATGATCTCACGGTCAAAGGACTTGGTTACTACTACGTATCTTTTAAGTTATTGCAATGCCGATATATGTGACAGATCTCATTGCATCTAACGTACTTTGGGTGGATGTCCATCATGTCATTCTCCAATGACATGACTCCATTGTCAATTGACATAAATGCCCATGATCATGAAACCTTGATCATCGGTTGACCAATGGACTAGTCAAGTAGTGGCTACTAGGGTAGGAGAGAGAAGGTGGAGGGCGCGGGGGTGGAGGAACTGCTCGGGGCGAGCCAGTCCACCCCGCGGCCCTTCCAAAAAGGTGCACGGTCACTTCGACTAGAAGTTCCGGGGTGACCCCTGGAAATTCCGCCTGCCGGAAATTCCGGCCCCTTAGGGCAGAAGTTCCGGCCCACTGCCAGCAGATACTCCAAGAAAACTGGCACATGCAAAACTGGACATGAGCGATGGAAAGCATGGGTTCAGGGATGAGATGGGGCTTAGGTCAAGAATTCAAACTGTCATAAAATGGTATTACACTCATAATTGCAAGATGCAAAGATAAATGCCAATTATGAGTGCTTTTCCATGAGGCGCACATAGTGACACATATAGGTCTAGAAGAGCCAAAAACATCAAATAAGAACCAACTCCTCACATGAGGAGGTCGGTGGCCGAAGCCACCATGTATGAGTTAATGGCATGACACCATGAAGATATATCTTGGGTCCATAACCAATACTCGTCATTTAAAGCTCACAATTCATGAATTGAAAATAGAGACAAATGAATTTTAATTTAGGCATATTGGGGGGAGGGAGAGCCCAATCTGTTAGGATAACACTCCCCCTAAGTTCATGCCTACATCTAAACCAAATAGAAGTTGAACCTATAGGTGTGTATGCAAGATGGTCAGGTCAAGCTCCTTGAATCCACGATATTTAGCTCATTCCTCAAAAAAGTGAATCTTGCTTCATCAAGTGGCTTCGTGAATATATCGGCAAGTTGGTCTTTGGTCGGCACATAAGCTAGCTCAATATCTCCACGGGCAACATGATCCCGAATGAAGTGATGGCGACTCTCAATATGCTTGGTTCTTGAATGTTGCACCGGGTTGTAGGCGATCTTGATAGCACTATCATTGTCACACAAAAGAGGCACTTTGTCACAATTGACACCGTATTCCTTTAAAGTTTGCCTCATCCATAACAACTGAGTGCATGCACTAGCGGCGGCCACATACTCAGCTTCGGCGGTGGAGAGAGAAATGCAATTTTGCTTCTTAGAAGACCAACTCACCAAGGACCTACCAAGAAATTGGCAAGCACCGGAAGTTGATTTCCTATCATCTTGATCTCCGGCCCAATCCGAATCCGTGTACCCACAAAGAGTGAAAGATGAATCCCTCGGGTACCACAAACCAAACCTTGGGGTATGAATCAAATATCGTAGGATTCTTTTGACTGCCAACATGTGACTTTCCTTAGGAGCCACTTGATACCTTGCACACACACCTACACTCAACACAATACTGGGTCTAGATGCACAAATGTAAAGCAACGAACCAATCATGGAGCGGTAGAGCTTTTGATCCACATCTATACCCTTTGGGTTAAGTTGTAGATGACATTTGGTATCCATAGGAGTCTTCTTCTCCTTAGCATCCGCCATATTAAACCTCTTGAGGATGTCTTGAATATATTTTGCTTGGCTAATGAAAGTCCCTCCTCTCAATTGCTTGATCTCAAATCCAAGGAAGAACTTCAACTCACCCATCATGGACATCTCAAACCTATCGGTCATAAGCTTTGAAAATTCATCATTAAAAGCTTTGTTAGATGAGCCAAAGATAATATCATCAACATATAGTTGGCATATGAAAGGCTCCCCTTTAACCCTCTTAGTAAAAAGAGTGGGATCAATTTGCCCAACTTCGAATCAACGGTCTAACAATAACTCTCTAAGGTGCTCATACCACGCACATGGGGCTTGTTTAAGTCCATAGAGCGCCTTATCAAGCTTGTAGACATGGTTAGGGAAGTTGAGGTCCTCGAACCCCGGGGTTTGCTTAACGAACACCAACTCCTTTAAGGGACCATTGAGAAAAGCACTTTTAACATCCATTTGTTGCAATTTAAAGTTATAATGGGATGCATAAGCAAGAAGGATACGGATGGACTCAAGGCGAGCCACGGGAGCATAGGTCTCTCCAAAATAAATGCCTTCAACTTGAGAGTACCCTTGGGCCACCAATCTAGCCTTGTTCCTCACAACCATGCCATGTTCATCTTGCTTGTTCTTGAAAATCCATTTTGTGCCAATAACATTGCGGCACTGATACGTCTCAAACATATCTATAAATTTTGAGTGATCCATGCTAGTTTTGTGATATTGTCACATGTTTTTACTGTCATTTATATCATTTTTATGCATTTTGTCGGACTAACCTATTGACAAGATGCTGATAACCCCCAAGAGCAGGGGATCACTGTAGCACCTCTCAATGTGGAAGTAGGTATCGATCCGCAGGAGCAAGAAGGAAAAGTTATATATTCCCTACAACTAAAGTGTCACAAGTTTTAGTTGATTATGCACTAAACAAGTTTAAGGAACAAGATGGTTGACTTAATGGATGGAGGTTTAATGTAACAAAACAAAAATGTAAAAGTGTCCCAATCCTCTTCAATGCAAGAGGACAAGACAAAGGTGTAAACGGTGTTTGGAAATAAGGCCTAGGGATCATACTTTCACTAGTGGTCACTCTCAACAATAATAATATAATTGAATACATAGATTTCCTCTTCACTATGCTACCCTGAACTATAATCCGGTTGGATAACGAACACCAATCCATTGCGTAGGGTCATAAAAGCACACCTTAAAGTTGCATTCCACATCTAGGGACACTTCATGCTTGTCACTATCCGCATCCAAAGATAGTACTAACAAACACCACAATATAATAGAGACATCCAACACAAATAATAACTCATGATAAGTATTCATGTAATCTTTAGCCTAAGAGCCACACACGGTGCACACACTGTCAACTTCACACCATGGGACAAAGGTGACTCCGGAAATTACATTAATAAAACCACTTGAATAGCATAATTCATAAGATAAAGAAGAGTACCATCTATGGATTCAACTAGATTACAAAGCTCATGATCACATAAAGATCACACCATGGGAGAGAGAGATAAACCACATAGCTATCGGCATGAGCCCTCAGCCCCGAGGGAGACTACTCCCCCTTCATCATGGAGACGGTGGAGATGTCGTTGGGGGAGATGGAGATGATCTTGCTGTATATGTTGATGATGAACACACCGGAGGGGGGTGGAGCCCTCCGGAGGGGGGTGGAGCCCTTCGGAGGTGGATTCCGGCAGTGTTTCCCCCCTCCGATCTTCTCCGGCGGCAGCCTTCTGTCTCTCTATTTCTGGTTTTATGTTTCTCCGCCGCCTCCTCCTGGAAAATGTCGGGGGACTATTTTTATAGTCGTTTTTAGGTCACGAGGAAGCTTCGGGAAGAAGGATCGACGCAAACGGGGCCACGAGGGCCAAAACAGGTGGGCCCACGCGGCCAGGTACAGGGGCCGCATGGGGCACCCTCTTTTGCCCCTCCGGTCTCCGTTTGCTTGCTTCCTTCGCTCCTAGGTCTTCCTCCTTCCAAAATAATGATCCCCGTAAATTTGCAGCTCATTATGACGTTGTTAAGGCCCTGAAATAAATAAGAAAAGAAATAGGGGTTTTCTGCCTGCGCAGGATTAATTCCATAAAAAGGGGAAATCATTATTAATTACCAAAAATCATTAAATAATAGTAATATACCCCTTATATGATGCAAATATGAATGTAATATAAGTATTATAGTGCAAAGTTCATGTATGCATTTTACATGCATCACATCCCCAAGCTTAACTCATGCTCATCCTCGACTATGGAAGTGATAAAACTAACATGAACTTTGCAATATAACAACTACATGGATATAAAATATGATTGCTACTGCTACATAAAGTCAAATGATTCATTATTCAAAGAAGTAGCAATATGCAAACAGTTTATAAAGTGATATCAAGTATTCAATGCAAGGATGTTCAATGATAGTTCACAAAGTGTAACATAAAAGATAGTAATATGGACCACATGTATGCAATATGATAAGTAAGAACATCCTACATAGGTCATAGAGTGAAGATGAAAATCTGAATATAAAAGGTGGACACTTTGGAAAAGATATATAAATGAGTAGAGGTAAAACATGCATAAGTTTCATCTATCCTCCAAACTATTCTACTTAAGTTATTGAATGCAATGGTAATACTTGGTGTCAAGCTCTCATTCCCCTATCATAGCATCTTGAATGATTAAAGTTTAATGTGAAAGCAAATATGAGTAGTGGCCTTGATAAAGCAAAGGTTAGATGTCTCATGCCCCTTGAATACAGGTACGTACACCATGATTACTCATCTTGGGAAACAAAGCAAGTTTAAGTTATCTATCATTGTAAGTAATAATGGTATTATCAAGAGCCTCAACTGGGGTACCTCTTGTCCCATGATATGGATCAAGCCCACATCAAAACAACAAGACAAACAAACATAATGAACAACCTCAACACCCTTTTTATTTACCACTTGATATAGCCTTTTATTGTAGGGTGTATCACAGAAAGTTCAAAATAGCATGTAAGTAAATTTCCTCCATGAATGATGCATGGCTTAGATTAGCGGCCTAGGTTTCTCTCTAACCATTATACAAACTCATTTAAACTTACTCTATTTCCACATTATTTCACCATGATAGGCATCCATAAACAAAAGTACATGATATCAACTAAATAAATGATGGAACATGTTGAAAGCTTTGCATGTGACAGCACATATGGGCTAACTCCCAACCTTAAACATTTATCAAGCCACTATCATCATAATATTAATCACAATGGTTCATGTTTATTAAATGCAATAAAAGTAAAGTGTGCATCAAGTTCGCGAGAGCTTTTTAACCAACTTTTCCCATTACAATAAATAACATAATCATTTTCATCTAGAGGCATATAAAAGCATGCAAGATATTTGAACCCATATTTGCAGTAGCTTTCACATATATAAATGATAGTGTGGTGGTCTCACAAAATAAAAATCAAAGCAAAAACAAACAAAAGGACGCTCCAAGATTATGCGATAAAGTGTATTGATAAAAAAACAGAAGATAGACGTGTGCAAACCGAGAGTGTGTAGGTCCAGTGGGGATGTTCTCACATCCCCAAGCTTATGGTTTTCACCATCCTTGGATAACTCATGGTGCATCTCTTCCAATCCCTGTGAAAAAACTTCAAAACACCGTTTCTCCCATTTCTTTTCTGTGGAGTGACGTTAGTAGAGATAAATAAATAGGTTTCTTGCTGCATATAATCCATGTACTAAAATACATATGAATATCCAGAAAGTGTATAATGTTTTATTCCTACTTATAAACTCAATTGGATCAAAAAGATTCAACTTAAAAGTTCAAAACAAGCATAAAACAATATGGGACAGAATCTGTCCAGAAAAACAGCAGCAGAAAAACGTATTTTCTGTCCTTCTTAAACTCGTCTAAAAATTCTGAAAAAATTCAGGCCTACAGAGGATGAACAGTTTAAGTTACAGTTAAAATCTCAGCTCATTCGGATTTACAGAATAAAAACTAAAAATCAAACCGTGCACATACTTCGTGCAGGAATAAAATCTCCGAATAGAAATAACAACTTTGTCAAACCAAAATGGGTAAAACTTGGCACTTTATTAAAAATTCCAGAAACTAAGCTAAGAAAACATTCTCTTGTTACAGCAAGAGGACACAAAGAAAATCAAAAGTAAAAACAACCGGGTTGCCTCCCGTAAAGCTCTTTCTTTATAGCCATATAGCTAGGCTTACTTACTCGGTATCAAGATGGTTGGAGTGAGGTGGCTTGGCATCCCCAAGCTTAAATTCTTGTACTTATTTGATATAGGTAGGGTGAGCCTAGGGGCTACATCTCCAAGCTTGAGTTTTTGTCCCTCTTGATCTTTGTTTATCACCCTCAATTCTTCCACTTGAAAGTTCTCTTCACACATAACTCATCATAAAGCTTGATTAGAGGGGTTAGTGTCTCCATAAATTAAATCTCCATAGGTACAGCAAAGACATATCATGAATTGATTCTAAACATTAGCTACTGTTACTACGGTTGTGTAATGCTCCTTGATCAAAAGAACCGCACAAAACACAAGTAATGGGAGCAATGCGAAATAAAGACAGAATCTGTCAAAAACTGGACAGCCCGTAAAGAGTGAATTTTCAGAGGCACTTATGTTGCTCAAACCAAAAAACTTTGAAATAATGAATTGTGTATTAATAACTGAAGATTTCTGTCGTAAAATATAAAGTCAAAATTCCTTTTCTGTGATTTTTAATATTTTTCGCAGTGAAGCTCAGGAATCTGTTTTCTGGACAGCAAATCACTATTGTTCAATCCCACCTCTCAAAAGAGGTTATCTAATGATTCTCACATAGGAATAAGAATTGAAATGCAAAAGAGAGCATCAAGAGAAAAATATGAAACACATCTAAGTCTAACCCACTTCCTATGCATTGGGATCTTGTAAGAAAATAAATCAATGAAGCATATAGTAATTAGCATAAGAAGGCAAAACAAGTGGGACTTCAAAAGTTTCAACATAAAGAGAGGAAACTTAATATTATTGAGATATTTAGAGACATGTTTCCCTCTCTCATAATAAATTTCAGTGCCATAATGAACAAACTGAACAACATAAGTATCATATAAAGCATTCTTGTCATGATTCACATGCATAAAAGTATTATTATTACTCTCCACATAAGTAAAATCCTTCTCATTAGTAATAGTGGGAGTAAAACTACCATAGCCATCATTGTAATCATCATAAATAGGAGGCATATCATGATCATAATAAACTTTTTCCTCAATAGTAGGTGGACTGAAAATATCACATTCATCATAATAATCATCATATATAGGAGGCATAGTATCATCAAAGCAAATTTCCTCCTCTATGGTGTGAATAGGAGAGTTCAAAAATAAAGTAGGACTCTCATGAGTGAGAGTATTATCACAAGCAGCAAGTATATCATTTTTATCCTCACATAAAGTAGTAACAACTAAACATGGAGGATTATTAATAAGCATAGGACCATCATCTAAAGCATTGTCATTTAGCATGTCTAAACCATATTCTTCATCATTTTTAAAATCATAAAAGCAAAGTTTATTATCAACCAAATTTTGAGTGTTACCCTCATCCATAGGTGGTGAAGGTGGATGTTTCCTCTCTTCATTCTCTAGTTCATCATTTTCAACATCTTCTTGTTCTTCATTGTCCTCCTCTTGGGGTTGCATGGGCATCCCCAAGCTTAGGCTTTTGTCATCTTCTTCCTGCAAAACATCAGTACTGCCTTGGGAAAATCTCTTCCTTGTGTCAACAACATAGATATTTTCATCAAATTCACGTATGCAAATTTCAAGGAGATTGGCAATAAAAACTTTATAATGAGAAGCTATAGGGCAGGTTTCATGTTCATCAATGAAGGTGTATAATTCATAGGTTCCCATAAAAATAACAAATTGCTCTACTTCTTCCATCCCTAAGTGAGCATAATTCCATGTATGATAAGTTGCAAGAACAGATTCGTATTTATTGGAAGGGCATTGGAATTCAAAGTGTCTATAGTATTCAGAGCAACAAATTTCATCCTCATAAAAGTTAAGCAGCTCATTAGCAATTTTATATAGGAGCTCTATGTAGCCTCCTAATCTTTTCCCTTCTTTTGATTTTCTAAATTCAGCAGCTATCATGGCATTTTTATAATAATTTTCCATTTTTTAATTTTTTTGGGTTTTTGATAAATGCAAAACTGAAAGTAAAACTAAGAAAAACTTTACAACCAAACAAGTTAAAGAGGAACCTCCCCAAGCTTAGATGATTGCAAGATATAAAACAAGATAAAATAAATCTAAAGTCTAGTGCACACAAGAATAGAAACTTAAGCGCTACGCTCCCCGGCAACGGCGCCAGAAAAGTACTTGATAACCCCCAAGAGCAGGGGATCACTGTAGCACCTCTCAATGTGGAAGTAGGGTATCGATCCGCAGGAGCAAGAAGGAAAAGTTATCTATTCCCTACAACTAAAGTGTCACAAGTTTTAGTTGATTATGCACTAAACAAGTTTAAGGAACAAGATGATTGACTTAATGGATGGAGGTTTAATGTAACAAAACAAAAATGTAAAAGTGTCCCAATCCTCTTCAATGCAAGAGGACAAGACAAAGGTGTAAACGGTGTTTGGAAATAAGGCCTAGGGATCATACTTTCACTAGTGGTCACTCTCAACAATAATAATATAATTGAATATATAGATATTTCCTCTTCACTATGCTACCCTGAACTATAATCCGGTTGGATAACGAACACCAATCCATTGCGTAAGGCTATAAAAGCACACCTTAAAGTTGCATTCCACATCTAGGGACACTTCATGCTTGTCACTATCCGCATCCAAAGATAGTACTAACAAACACCACAATATCATAGAGACATCCAACACAAATAATAACTCATGATAAGTATTCATGTAATCTTTAGCCTAAGAGCCACACACGGTGCACACACTGTCAACTTCACACCATGGGACAAAGGTGACTCTGGAAATTACATTAATAAAACCACTTGAATAGCATAATTCATAAGATAAAGAAAAGTACCATCTATGGATTCAACTAGATTACAAAGCTCATGATCACATAAAGATCACACCATGGGAGAGAGAGATAAATCACATAGCTACCGGCATGAGCCCTCAGCCCCGAGGGAGATTACTCCCCCTTCATCATGGAGACGGTGGAGATGTTGTTGGGGGAGATGGAGATGATCTTCCTGTAGATGTTGATGATGAACACGCCGGAGGGGGGTGGAGCCCTCCGGAGGTGGATTCCGGCGGCGTTTCCCCCCTTCGACCTTCTCCGGCGGCAGCCTTCTGTCTCTCTGTTTTTGGTTTTGTGTTTCTCCGCTGCCTCCTCCTGGAAAACGTCGGGGGACTATTTTTATAGTCGTTTTTAGGTCACGAGGAAGCTTCGGGAAGAAGGATCGACGCAAACGGGGCCACGAGGGCCAAAAGAGGTGGGCCCACGCGGCCAGGTACATGGGCCATGTGGGGCACCCTCTTTTGCCCCTCCGGCCCCCGTTTGCTTGCTTCCTTCGCTCCTAGGTCTTCCTCCTTCCAAAATAATGATCCCCATAAATTTGCAGCTCATTATGACGTCGTTAAGGCCCTGAAATCAATAAGGAAAGAAATAGGGGTTTTCTGCCTGCGCAGGATTAATTCCATAAAAGGGGAAAACATTATTAATTACCAAAAATCATTAAATAATAGTAATATACCCCTTATATGATGCAAATATGAATGGAATATAAGTATTATAGTGCAAAGTTCATGTATGCATTTTACATGCATCAGATGCCAAGTGCCAGTTCCCTATTTTTGCTGTTTTTGTATTGCAGAAAATTTACTTCTAGAAATATTCTCGGAATTGGACGAAAATTTACGGAGAATTTTTACTTGACGAAAGACACCAGAAGACCAAAGGGGAGCCTGAGGGGCCAACCACAGGGCGCAGGCGGCCTCCTGCCGTGACCCCCCTAGGACCCGCGGGTGGGGCCCGCCCCTGCTCCTGGGGCACCCCCTCGGCCCCCTCTGACGCCTATGAAATCCCTAAAAACCTAAAAACGTCGGGGCGGCCATTATTTTCCAGAAACTCGACCCCGACGCGCCGTCACCGAAAACCCTAGTTCGGGGTCCAATCTGAAGCTGATCCCGGCACTCTGCCGGAGGGGAGATCGATCCCAGAGGGCTCTTCATCGCCATGCCTTCCTCAGGGATGATTTGTGAGTAGTCTCACCTTGGACTATGGGTCCATGGCAGTAGCTAGTTTGTAGTCTCTCTCTCTTGTGCTTCATGTCTTATGATCTTGTGAGCTGCCTAACATGATCAAGATCGATTATTGTAATGCTATGTGATGTGTTTGCTGGGATCCGATCGATTATGAAGTTGTGTTCAGATTGTGCATGATTCTTATATGAGTAATTTATGTTCTTGCATTCTCTCCAATGTGCGTAGTTACTTTGGCCAAGTGATTGTGTGTATCTCGAAGAGAGGGTATTTATGCTAGATAGTGGGTTCATGCCCCATTTTGTTCCTGGGCACGAGTGACAGAAACGTCTAAGGGCGAGGGTGTGTTGTTGCTACTAAGGGTAAAATAACGGTGTTGTCGGGGAACTGTCCCAGGAACTGGGGGTGTCTCGAGAAGGATCGAGTAAGGGGCTGAACACGGAATCAAACAACCCTCAACGTGCTCCGGCGACGGTGCTCGTCGGACTCGCTGCGGGACAGCACTGCAGAAAGAGAACACTCAGTCTTACCCAGGTTCAGGGCCCTCTTGTGGAGGTAAAACCCCTACGTCCTGCTTTGGTGTATTGCACTGCTTGGAGAGTTCACAGTACAAGGTGGAGCTTGTCGAGCTCGAGGTGGCTAACGATGGCTACTTGCTAGTCTTCAGATCTAGGGTTTTGTCTAGTAGGGTTGCACCAGCTGAAGATCGAACCTAGTGAAGAGTCGAACCCTTTGCTTGGGCGTGCTCCTCCTCCTTTTATAGGCGCCCTGGACCTCTTCCGCCCAAACATTTGGGCGGGAAGGGCTACCACATGGCGACGAAGGAGGATGCGCGGTGCACCGTAAAGGTGAAGTCCACCATAAAGGTAAAGTTCGTGGACGCGGTCCACGGCAGGGGAACAGCGTCACCAAAGCTGAAAAGGGGCACCGACCAGCTGGACGGCGGGCTGGCGCTTGCCGAGGTGGGAGGTGGCCCACGGTGATGTCGTCCTTGGAGCGTAGCTGCAGACTGTTCCCTTGTCACCAAAGAGGCAATACTCGTTGTCCGCTTTGCTTGGCTCCGCTTTGTTGACTGCTTTATACATGGAAACGGCAACTGCGGCGTCGTCGTCATCGCGCGTAGGCACGCGCGTCACTCTGCACATGGCGCAGAGCCCATGTGCGCTCTGCCGCGGGGGCAGAGATGGCTTCACGAGGAAGGCGCTTCGCGAGGCGAAAAGCCTCGCCAAGCCCTTCAGCTTGGTCCTTAGCAGAATCGCGGGCGGCGTCGGAGACGCCTTGTCGAGGGGCGATCCCTCGCCAAGGGAGAGAACCCTTGGCGAGGAGAAAACCCTTCGCGAGGGGAGAAATCCTCGCGAAGCTCGCCAGGCTTGGAGAGCCTGGTCCTTAGCGAAAATCATCCAAAGGATCTTGTGGGCCCTGGCAGGCCGGCCCGTGGTACCCTGGTTTCCACTATGCTGACAGTAGCCCCCGGGCCCGCGACGGGCACGCCGAAGCCCATGACGAAGGCGAAGCGTCGAGGGGCCAAAGATGCCTGACAGGGCCGTGACACGTGGCACGCAGCGGTTGCACCCGCGGCCACGACCTCCTCGGCTCCAACGGGCGACGTGGCGGGGCCCGCCACGACTCGGGCGCCGGTCAATAAAGCCTGGGCGCGCGGGCAGTGCCCATTACTTCTCCCATAACTCCTCCGCAAACTCCTCCCCACGCCTCCAATCTCTCCAGAGCGCTCCAAACCCAGAGTATTCTTCTTCTTCTCCGGTCGACCGATGGCGCCCAAGAAAGCAGCCACCGACTTGAAGGGCAAGGCCACAGCGCAGGCGAGCACGTCTGCGGCGATGGCGCGCGCCGCTGCCCTCGAGGGAGCACTGCCGCGGACGCGTGTCACCGCGGCGACGATAGCGACGGTGCGCCACCTGGCGGCGGCGAAAACCAACGAGCACGGCACCACCGAAATGAGGCCGGCTGGCAGCAGGCTCACCGAGACGTTCTACCCCATCTTCCTCCACACTCTCTACGCCGGCCTGGTGCCACCATTCTCCGACTTCCTCCTGGCGATCTTGGAGGTGTACCAGATCCAACTTCTTCATCTTCATCCCAACTCCATCCTCATCCTCGCCATCTTCGCCCACTTCTGCGAGGCCTATATTGGCATTCGTCCCTCGGTGGCGCTCTTCTGCAGCTTCTACTCTCTTCGGAACTCCGCCAAGGGCGAGCGGCTTGGGTGCGTCTCCTTCCGCATCGCCGACGCCAGGAGCGAGAACTACATCCCCATCGCCTGGTGCGGTGAGGACGCCATCACCAAGGTGACGAAGAAGGTGGATAAGTTCCGCGAGAAGTGGCTCTTCGTCGACGCTACGACCACACACCCTCTCCTGGAGGTGCCTGAGGGGCCCCCGAGGAAGTGCGCGCGCTGGGCGAGCGCGGACTTCAGGGGCTCGAGGCTTGACGCGGTGTACGAGTATATCCGACGCATCCGCGAGGCAGGGGTCACCGGCCAGATGGTGGCGAAGGACTTCACGAGGCGCCGGATCGCCCCCCTCCAACGGCACGCCGAGCCGGTGTGGCGATACGACGGCAAGGAGGACGCAATGCGCCTGAGCAGGGATGGCTTCGCGCCTGAGGTGCTACGCCAGATCATGGGCGTCCTCTTCACGACGTCAGAGATCCCGTCCGCCAAGAAGGAGGCGGCCAAGCCGCTCATTTTCTTCGCCGAGGAGAGCATCGAGGAGCAGCGCGCGCGCATGCCCACGTTCGACGAGTGGGGGATTGTGCCCGCGGGGCACAGCGGGCCTCGCACCAACCCGTGGGTGGCGGAGCCGGAGTACTTGGACGAGCCTCCGGAGCCAGAGGAGGTGGAGTCCGCCGAGGAGGAGGCCTCGAGAAGCGAGGACCCCCTCGGCGAGGACGAGGCTTCGAGGGGCATTGGCCCCGTCGGTGAGGACATCGGCTCCTCAAAGAGCGCTCACGCTGAGGTGGACCTCCAGGTGCTGTCCTCCGGCGACGAAGAGGACGCCTTCCGCGTCGTCCGCTCCCAGCGCGCCGAAGGGGAGGGGGAGACGAGCGGCGGCGGGAGTGGGCGCTGCGAACCCCGCTCCAAGGCCGTCCACGACAGGAGGGCCGCAGCCGCGAGGAACACCCCTCGCGCGGAGACAGGAGCTGCTCGGGAGGAGGCCGGAGCAAGCCACACCCAGCCACCCAAGGCGAAGAAGAGGGTGTGGGTGATGGCCGGCGAGTAAGTCTTTGATCTTTCTTTTTCCCTCGACATTTTGTCTGAGAAAAACTCCTTGATGGATCTCCAACTTGGCTTCCTTTCAGGCAGCCTGCGGAGCCAAAGAGGCGGCGGCTCGGCCAGGCTGGAGAGACCACCAGCGTCGGAGCGGAGACGCCCGCGGCTGGCGAGCCGCAGCAGGCAGTCGTTCCTCCTGAGGTCGAGCACCGCGCGGAGGCGGTGGTGGCCGAGGAGGCCATGCTGTCGCCAACCCGGGCGGCGACTTCTCCTGCGGCGGAACACCGCGTGGAGGAGGAGACCGTAGAGGCGGCGCCGTCGCCAACCAGGGCGGCAACCCCTCCCGTCCAGCAGGAGACGGAGGAGGAGAGGGTGGACGAAGACATCGTCGTGGAGCCGCCTCCAGAGGAGGAGGCCTCCTCGAGAAGAGCTGACGCGCCCGAGGCCGCGGCGGACGCGGTTGTTGCAGAGGGGGCCGGAGGCGCCCCTGAGGAGCAGGAGGCGGTGGTGCCGCCGGAGCCCACTGGCGCTGAAGCTGAGCGCGAGAGGGCGCCCAGCCCCCAGAGGGCAACCGAAGCGAGTGCCGAGGAAGGCGCCCCCACAAGCCCCCGGATCGCACCAGAGGCGGTCGTGGGTCCGAGGCAGGACCCGGGCACCTCGACGAGGACCAAGGACTCTGCACCTAGCAGCAGCGCGGGGGTCTCCTTGGCGCTGCACGCGCCGCAGCGTCAAGCAGCCCATCGCCGGATCGTCCTCAACCGGGCGCGGCGAGCACTCGACGGGCTGGAGGAGCAGCTCGTTAAGGAAGAAGACGCCCTGGCGGAGGAAAGGGCAAGGCTCGGCGAAGCCTGGATTCTTCTCCACGAGAGGGTGGAGATGTGCCGCCGGCAGGACGCGGCGGCAAAGGTGGCTCGCGAGGAAGCGATCCGCTTCGCCAAAAAGACCCGCGACAGCGTCAAGCGGGAGGCGCAGGAGGTGATGGACGAGCTCGACGCCGCCAGGGAGGCACTCGAGGAGGAAACCACCACCAAGCACCAGGAGCTGGCGGCTGAGGAGCAGAAGTTTGCTGCCGACTCCGAGAGCACCCGGGCCAGCCTGAAGGAGCTCCGCGAGCTGCTTGATGCTCGCGAGGGACAGCTGGCGCCCCGCGAGGCGGAGCAGGTGCGGCGTGAGGAGGAGCTTTCCCTCCGGGAGAAAGAGATGCTCAGGCGCGAGGAGCAGGTCCAGCTGCTCGAGAAGGACCAGGCCACCCGCGAGGGGCAATTGGAGGAGCGTGAGGGTCGGGTGGCCGCCGACGAGGCCAACCTCGCGGCGGAGCAGAAGAGGCTCCAAGAAGAGGCTGACCTCAAGGTCAAACTCGTCTGCGAAAGCCTCTCCAAAGAGTATGACGAGAAGGTCGCGAAGCACGAGGACCGCCTCAAGACCAAGCGCAAGGAGCTCGAGAAGCGCATCAAGGAGCTTGAGCAGGAGGAGAAGCAGTTGACCTCTTGCCTCGAGGTCTCTCGGGAGGCCCAGGCTCGCGCTGAGGGAAACGCCTTCGCCCTGGAGAGGGACCTGGACGAGCTCCGGCAGCAGGTGGGGCCGGCCGCGGCCCGCGCGGAGCAGGCACGAGACCAGCGCCAGGTTGACCGGTTCATGACACGCCAGCGCCAAAGCATTCTCCAGAGCTTGGTGAGCCGCGTGCGCACGGTCGGGAGAGATCTGAGGATCGACGTCCCCTCCTTCTCCGCGGCGACCGACGACGAAACCTCGTATTCGCACTTCTTCGAGCAGTTCCTCGGAAAGCTTGAAGGGGTCGCGAAGAGCTTTGATAGGCGCGTCGTGGAGGAGAGTCGCGACCTCCTTGTCGTCGCCGTCACCAACGTCTTCAGCAACCTCGTGAGGCTCCAGCCCTCACTTGATCTTGAGGACGTAATGGCGCCGCCGCGCGCCATCAGCGACAAGGCGCGGGAGACCGCCACGCAGGCCGCCATCGCGTTCGCCAAGAAATTCGACCAAGTGGTGATCGAAGGAGACGACGGGGATGCCCTGGAAGAGGCGGAAACCGCCGTGGACCAGGCAGGCACCTCAGGAGGCGCGACGGCTTGAGCTCCTTGCCTGCAGCTGGGCGTGCAGAGGGCACACTTATCTTAGTCATTTTGATTGTAATAACTTTTGTAAAGACTTGCTTTTAGCTTTGGAACGTGCTTGTGAATGTCCCTCGGGTGGCTTTTGTCTTTTCCCTTCATGTCTTTTTCGCTCTACGTCTTAGGACCCTCTCTTAGCTCTACACCACCGCCGCTTCGGTATGTGCGAGTCAGTGCTCCACAAGTCCGGGGGGTGCGTGAGGCCTCAAGAAGTAAGAGCTCCGCGAAGCGCGATGCTTGGGGCTCCCCTTTGACGTGCAAGCATCCCATGAGGCGTGAGAGAGAGAAAAGAGACTCGAGGGGCAAAAACCAGCAAGAGGAAATTTCGACCAAGTCTTTGTACTTAGCTTAGCGAGACATTCTGCCTTGGAGAGGGTGTTGGTCCCCTGGCGAGATGTTTTTGCCTTGACGTTGCCTGAGGCTTGGAGAGCCTGTTTTCCTGCATTTGGAGAGATAGGCATACCCACAAGCAATAGATAGCTAAAAAATCTTATGGTGCTCGTAGGTTCCTTCATGTGTGTCTCGCGAGGAGAAACAGGCACCAAGGTTTTGGTGATCCTTGGTGAGTTGACGTGCGCGGGAGCTGACCCATGAGTTCAGAGCTCCTTGGGAGTTGACATGCATGAGAGCTGACCCGCAAGTTCAGAGCTCGGATCCCTTGGGTTTTAGGCGCTGCCGGGATGCTCCCGTGGCATGGCACCATGCTAGCCCCCGCTCGCGAGATACGCATGAGGGATCATACAAGCGAGAGGAAAGTAAACAATGGTAGAGCTTGCCGAAGTAACAAGATATGCTTGGCGCGATGCGCAAAGGTTCAGAATGACCTGAAATAGAGGTTCGTTACACTGGCGTGGCCAGAGGTTTTCCCCTTTTTATGATGAAGTCTTGCTTCTCTGGACACATCTGACGGTGTCCAGGCGAACATGTCAGAGTTTTGCCCTGAGGAAGGCGACGAGCGCGCTTTCCTATTTGGGAGGCAGGTTGGCGCCGATGGTGACGCAAGCCCCCGAGCCGCTTGCCTCCAGAGACACTTGCTTTGTCGCGGCCTTCTCCTGGGAGGGCAGCTGCTTCTTCTTTGCGGGGGGCCTCGGGAGGGGTTCCTCGTCCTCGTCAGCGGGTGACGCCACCGCGGCAGCCTTGTAGGCCGCTTGCGCAGCGTACAGGGCGTCCGAGACCACGCCGCGGATGACAATGGTGCCACCCGAGACAGGGAGCTTGACGAGGTTGTAGGCGTGGTGGGTCACCGCCATGAATTTGGCGAGGGCGGGGTAGCCGAGTATGGCGTTGTAGGGCAGGCCGATGTGCGCGACGTTGAAGTCGATCAGCTCGGTGCGGTAGTTGGCCTGGGTGCCGAAAGTGACGGCGAGCCTCACCTGCCCCAAAGGGGTGGTAAGACCCTCTGTCACTCCCGAGAAGGGCCTGGTAGGCATGAGCCGCTCGTAGGGCACCTGCAGCTTCTCGAATGTCTCGACGGAGATGACGTTGAGGCCAGCACCCCCATCAATGAGCGTCTTAGAGACGGCGATGTTGTTGATGGTGGGGGTGCAGACCAGCGGGATGGTGCCAACGGTGGAAGTAGACTTGGGGTGGTCGCCGGAGTCGAATGTAATGGGGCACTGGGACCACTTGAGGGGCCTGGAGGCCTCGACTCCAGGAAGGGCTGCTGCGACCTCGCGAGCGAGTTGCTTGAAGTGGTGGTTGGAGCGGGGAGCCTGAGCCCCGCCGAGGATGCAAGCGGCCCCACGAGGCACCTGGTAGCCCTCGTCAGCCTCGGCAGGCAGGTTGTCGTTCGCTATAACATCCCAAGATTTTCAAATTTTTGAAAAATCAGAAAAATCAAAAACTTTTTGAAAATTATTATATTTTGTTTTGGAAATCCAAAATCATGCATGCATTCATCTTTTTCTTGGCTTGTTGCATTTGAAATTTCAAAAGTTGGAATTCTATTTCCACTTTAAACCCTATTTGAGAAAATGATAAAAGGGGCCTATTATGCTCTCTTAAATATTTTGACTTTTATGATTTTATTTTATGGCCAAGTATAGTGCCAAAGTGTTCTGTTTAGTATAAGATTTCTAAAAAGTATTTATTCAAATTATTTGGAAAAGATTTGATTTTCATTTTGACTTTGGAAAATATCACCAATTACCATTTAAAATGCCTTAAGGGTATTTGTGGTAATTCTTTTTGTGTAAAAATAAATAAAAATGAGTGTATCATGGTTTATACTACATGATATTACCCATATTATTTTTCTGGATTTTATTCAAGTTCAAAGGAAAATTATAAAACCAAATTTTATAAAATAGCATAAAGGTGCCAAATGGGCCTTTATGCATTATTTGAATTTTTCAATATTTAAAAAATTATGGAAAAGGTTCCAAAGTATATAAAATGATTATTTTGATTTTACCAAATTAATTCAAATTTGTTTGAATCCATTTGGATGCTTATTTCAAAAGATACAAAAGTTTTCAGAAAATAGAAAAGGAGAAAGGACAAAAAAAAAAGAGCCAGGCCGGCCGAACCAACTCAGCCCGAGCCAGCCCAGCAGCAGCCCGGCATCGTCCCCGCATCCGCAGCCCAGCAGCGGCCCGATATCCCTTCACCGCGCCACGCCCACTGACCGGTGGACCCCACCCGTCAGCGCCAACGGCCACGTCCACGACATCGCCTTCTCCCCTCCCGTTCATGGCCGAAACGGCTGTTTTGATGTCTCCCATCAATTCGTGCGTTTCACGCAGCAATCAACACCTCCACCTTGGCCATCTTATAGCCCTCCCTCTCCTCTCTCATTTGCCCCAGACCACACCCCACGAGCGCCCCTAGGCTGCTCGGATTCCCCTCCGCCACACCGCCATTGCCGTCGGCAAGCTTCGACGATTACGGTGAAGACCGGCGTCCCCGCGCCCTCTCCCCACCTCCTCTTCCTTTTATTCTTCCTTGCGCTTCTTTTTGACAAGGTTCGGCATTTTTTCGCGCACAGGATCAACGCGGGCATTGTCGACCGACGCCGTCCGCCGCCCGCTCCAACTCCGGCGAGCAATTCCGGCCGTATCCGTGCACCTCGACGACGCCCCTCTCGCCACCGAGCTCGCCCCGACGTCCTGCAACCCACGGTAACGAAAGCCCCCTCCCGCTCCCTCTGTTTTAGCCGGAACATGGCATGCCATAGCTATCGCCGCCGTTCGCCGCCGTTAGGGTTAGGGTTCCGGCCGACGGCGCCGTTTGTTTTGGTACTTTAGATCTGAGCCGTCAGATCTAGATCTGACGGCCGTGTTTTATTTCTTTTACCGAAACGGTACCGACAAATCAGAGGCCGCCACGTCATCGCCTAGTCAGCTGCCCCGTCAGATCCAGTCAGCGCCCAGTCAGCAGAGGATTTTCTGGGATTTTCCCGAATTAGAGTTATTTAGCAGTTTTGCAGAAAAACCCCTATAACTTAGATTTATCATAACTTTTTATTGGCTTGGCCAAATTCAAATATTTTATATATTTGAAATCCTTAGAACCAGTAGAATCTTTCTGGCGTTTTAGTTTTCTGTTTTGACATGTTTAAATTTATTTAATTTTCAAATGTTATATTTGAGTAATTTTGGCATAACTTTAGTTTAAAAATAGCTTTTTGAGTGAATCCAATTGGGTTAGTTTAGTTTTGAAGTCCTCTGTCCAGTAAGACCACTCCCATATTTTCTGTAATTATTTTGTTTAACAGTAGTTTTAAATTAGTGTTTATGCCCTTTTTGGGATTTGTTTTGTATTGTTGTTAAAGTAAAAATTGTTTTAAATGCATTTTAACTTCATGCATATTGTTACAAACCAGAAAACTTAGTGTGTTATTTTTTTCTTGTGATTTTAAATGCATTTCATACATTGCATATTTTATTGTATTGTTATTTTGTTTGTATGTTTATTTGGGTGTTTGCAAATTTTGTTAGATTATTCGGAGAGTCACGAAGACTTTGGTGGTTGCTGCTCCTGTCACTCTTGTTGCCAAGGCAAGTGGCACACTTGCATATTTTGTCCTATTATTTTGATATATGCATGTGTAGTAATACTTGGAAAATAGCATGATAGGCTTATTAGTATTGCTATGCTAAAAACTGTTTAGAATAGTTTCTCCCTTTACTAGATGGTCTAGATGCACCTATTATAACTTGGTAGAATTATAGAAATGCTATGCAAAATGTTGTTTTTGTTAAAAGTAAAAATTCTACTAAGTTAAAGAACCTCCTGGGTGGATTTTGGCATTGCTTGGTGGTTTATGGTTGAGTGGCTACTCGGGACCATGTCTATGGTGTTTTTCACCCGAGAATGGCTCACTTGTGGACGGCCACCCAGGGACAAAGAGATCAACGTTACTCCGAGTTTAGTGAGCTTACCGTGCAGCCATATGTCATATGGGCTCTGGCTTGACTAAGTATGTTGTATGGAACCGGCCCGGCCTGACAGGTGGTGGTAGAGGAATGTAGGTGGAGCGCGTCAGGACGGCAGTGGTCGGGAAAATACTTCGGAAAAGTCTCGTCTCCATCCTCTCCTTTCCTTTTCACTTCAAGAAGGTCAAGGTCAGAATGGGTTGATGGAGTCTTATGGTGAAAGTGCACAACCTCTGCAGAGTGTCAATCTAAGTACTTAGCCGTGTCCCCGGTTACGGACGATTCTGAGCAAGCTGGACGAGGACGTCGACGGAAGATCTCATCATTCTAATTTTTCTAAGTCAAAACTTGATGGGTGAACAAGGGTAGTTGAGACAATGGTTGTCATACCATACTTGTCTCGTATAGATGAAAAGTTGTTTTGAAAAGAGATAGGGAAAAATTGGCTTTATGCAAAATAGCCTTCAAACTCCACCAAGCCAAATATGCATATAGGTTACTAGAGTTGTTCCAATATGAGTCCACAAAGTGTCACTTGCCAGTTCCATTTTATATGGTTCTGACCCACCTTGTTGAATATCTTTTTATTAGGTTGTTCTGACGAAGAGTGAGGTTTCGTTAAGGGTTTCGAGTCTACAACCAACATGTTTCGCCTGTGGCTACATGAAGATTGGGACTCCATGCAATAATATTTAGTCTTCCGCTGTTATTTCTGTCTTATGCTAGCTTCGAGCTATGCAAAGTTGTAATGGTTTATTTTGATTCTGGATTCAATCGTGTAATAAATTGATACAATGTTGTGATATTTCATCGTAAACTGTGTGTGCAAATGAATCGATCCAGGGGTTTGTACTATACACAGGGATCTTGCCTATTTTTAAGTGCAGGTCCGCTACATTCGCGGGCTGGGCAGCGTTGGCCTGAGGGTTCTGCTGGTAGTTGTCGTTGTAGTTGTTGTTCCAGCGTCGCCCCCCGCGGCCGCCGCGGCCTCCGTTTGCCTCGCGAGCCTTGCGAGCCTCGCGAAGCCTCTTGATGTCGAAGCAGTCCTCGGTGGCGTGAGAGTGCCTGTTGTGGTAGATGCAGAAGGGACGACCATCCTTCTTCTCAGGTCCTGCGGCTGGAGTGGCAGCTTGGCGAGGCTGCTTGGCGTCGGGCTCTGCCGCGAGGACCGCAGTAGTCTTGCGCTTCTCGGAGGATTTCTTCTTCTTGGACCCCTCGGTGAGGTCCCCTGGCTCGTTCTTGACGAACAAACGGCCCTCTTCAGCCTTGGCGCACTTGTCCGCCAAGTCGAAAAGCTTGACGACGGTGGTGATGTTGTCGTGGATGCCAAGCTTCTCGAGCATCCGCACATCTGTGACCCCAGCCTGGAAGGCCGAAATGACCTGCGCGTTGGTGGCGTTGGGGATCTTGTTGCGCACTTGGCTGAAGCGCTGGATGTACTTGCGGAGGGTCTCGCCGGGCTTCTGACGCACGGCGCAGAGGTCGTTGTAGGTGAGGCCGCGCTCGTACGTGCCCTTGAAGTTGGCGACGAAGCACCGGCAGAGCTCCTCCCAAGTGTTGATGGACTCGGCGGGGAGGTTGGTGAGCCATGAGGACGCGGAGTCCTTGAGGGCCATGGGGAACCAGTTCGCCATGACCTTGTCGTCGCCCCCGGCGGCCTGGATGGCCAGAGAGTAGAGCTGCAGGAACTCCAGGGGGTTGTTCTTGCCGTCGTAACGCGGAGGGAGGTCCGGCCTGAACTTGACCGGCCAGACGACGCGACGGAGGCTGCAAGTGAACACGGCCGTCGTGCCGTAGGTGACCGTGCCGTTGGCGCGGAGGTGGCGCCCGGCGGTGGCGACGTCCTGGACGGCGCGGTTGCGGCGTTCCTGCCCGCGCTCGATGCTCACGCGTGCGTCTTCAGGGGCTCGCTGCACGATTTGGCAGTCATGTGGCGACGACGCGTGCGATGCAGCGCGGCCGTCGTGAGGAGGAGCCCCCGCTGGAGCAGGTTGCGGTGCAACCGGTGGAGCTGGAGCAGGTGCGGGCTGACGAGGAGGCGCGGGAGGTGCGCCGTGCGCCACGTCCCCCACGAGTGCAGAAGGAACCAAGGAACGAGACGGCGCGGGTGCGGCGGCGCGAGCGGCGCCGATGAGCTCGGCAACGCGGTTGAGCCAGGCCTCCTGAGCCGCCGGCGTGGGGCGGTACTGCAGCAGCTCCTGCGCCATGAGAAGCGCAGTCGCCGGGCTGGGCGCCGGGCGGCCCAGCGAGGAGGCAGCACGGTCCCGCGACGGGGGCAGGGAGGAGGCCTCCTCTTCGCCGAGGTCGTCCTCAGCGTGGTCGATGTCGTCGTCGTCCGGGTGCTCGACGCGGGGCTCGGGGTCGACGCGGCGCTCCGGAGCAGAGCTCCCACGCGGGCGGCCGCGCGGGCGACCTGCGGGAGCGGTGGCGGCGCTAGCCGTCCGGCGAGCGAGACGTTCGGCACGAGAACCGGCCATGGCTGTGTCGAGGATGAAGACGCGCCTCAGCCCCCTACCTGGTGCGCCAAATGTCGGGGAACTGTCCCAGGAACTGGGGGTGTCTCGAGAAGGATCGAGTAAGGGGCTGAACACGGAATCAAACAACCCTCAACGTGCTCCGGCGACGGTGCTCGTCGGACTCGCTGCGGGACAGCACTGTAGAAAGAGAACACTCAGTCTTACCCAGGTTCAGGGCCCTCTTGTGGAGGTAAAACCCCTACGTCCTGCTTTGGTGTATTGCACTGCTTGGAGAGTTCACAGTACAAGGTGGAGCTTGTCGAGCTCGAGGTGGCTAACGATGGCTACTTGCTAGTCTTCAGATCTAGGGTTTTGTCTAGTAGGGTTGCACCAGCTGAAGATCGAACCTAGTGAAGAGTCGAACCCTTTGCTTGGGCGTGCTCCTCCTCCTTTTATAGGCGCCCTGGACCTCTTCCGCCCAAACATTTGGGCGGGAAGGGCTACCACATGGCGACGAAGGAGGAGGCGCGGTGCACCGTAAAGGTGAAGTCCACCATAAAGGTAAAGTTCGTGGACGCGGTCCACGGCAGGGGAACAGCGTCACCAAAGCTGAAAAGGGGCACCGACCAGCTGGACGGCGGGCTGGCGCTTGCCGAGGTGGGAGGTGGCCCACGGTGACGTCGTCCTTGGAGCGTAGCTGCAGACTGTTCCCTTGTCACCAAAGAGGCAATACTCGTTGTCCGCTTTGCTTGGCTCCGCTTTGTTGACTGCTTTATACATGGAAACGGCAACTGCGGCGTCGTCGTCATCGCGCGTAGGCACGCGCGTCACTCTGCACATGGCTCAGAGCCCATGTGCGCTCTGCCGCGGGGGCAGAGATGGCTTCACGAGGAAGGCGCTTCGCGAGGCGAAAAGCCTCGCCAAGCCCTTCAGCTTGGTCCTTAGCAGAATCGCGGGCGGCGTCGGAGACGCCTTGTCGAGGGGCGATCCCTCGCCAAGGGAGAGAACCCTTGGCGAGGAGAAAACCCTTCGCGAGGGGAGAAATCCTCGCGAAGCTCGCTAGGCTTGGAGAGCCTGGTACTTAGCGAAAATCATCCAAAGGATCTTGTGGGCCCTGGCAGGCCGGCCCGTGGTACCCTGGTTTCCACTGTGCCGACAGGTGTTAATGTCTATTTTGATATTAGTATTGCTTACTTCATGCACTTTACTTAATGCAATTGTCTGTTGCTTGCAACTTAATACCGTTGGGTGACAAGCTGGATAGCGATCCCACGGTGGACTTTTTAGACAAAGACGCAGTTGGACTCAACGGTCTTTGTTCCTTGTCGTGATGCCTCCATAAATATTATCATGTCCTTTTTGTCATAGCTAAATTGGGTTTGTGTCATGATCTTGTCAATTGCTTTATTCCGCAATTACCAAGCCTTAAATTGAAAAGGTGTTAATCGCCTATTCACCCCCCTCTAGGCGACATCTTGGGACATTGTTTGTTCTTTCAATTGGTATCAGAGCCTCGTCTCTCTTGTTTGGCTTTACCGCCTAGAGAGTAAAGATGTCGTTTAGAGGATTAGTGCACGATTCCATGTTTATATTCAATGGCACAAATTTTAATGTTTGGAAAACTCATATGCTTAGTCACTTACGGGTCTTGGACCCCAATATTGAGCGTATCTTAGATATAGGTTTTTCTCCTCCAAAGGATTACGAAAGTACGACTTTAGAGGATGAGAAAAACTTATATCTAGATGCTCTAGCCTCTAATGAGTTTTGCAAATTTGTGAGTGTTGTAGTTTTCGAGTCAATCATGCCTCTCCAGGATGCTCATGAGCTTTGGACCAAGCTACAAGATAAATATGGAGTGTCCAACTCTATTGAGGATGATTGCTCTCCCTCCACCTCCGGCCGTGATGAGCTCTCGTCTTCGTCTACTTCACCAAAATGTGGTAAGCCACAAACTAATGTGATGGTGAGTAGTGATAGGTTTTGCAACATTGATAGTGAGCTCATTATTGATGATCATTTATGTCTATCCTATTGCAATGCTTCATCTTTGGACCTAAACACACATAGCACTATAAATGATTTATATGCTAGTGTTGATAGTCCTTGCATATCATCAAAAAATTGCTTGGATAAATCTCTTTATGATATGCTTGCTTTATCTTGTTGCCATGATAAAAATGATTGTGTTCCCTCTAACTCTTGCATGAATAATAATGTAGAGGAAACCCAATTTGCTATGCAACAAAATGTGAACGTGAGTAGTTCAAAAATTAATTGTTCCTCTTCATCCACCTCTCATTGCCTTATGGCTAAATCTTCTCTAGCAATGGTAATGATAATGATAATAATGATGAAAAAGATGATGCGGAAAATAATGGCTCTCTCCTTCATGATAAAGGTGTAATGATTCTTAAGGCTCTTTCAAAAAATAAAAATGCTTGTTACAACCTCTATGAAATCATGAGCGCCCTTGTTGAGCGCGGGGAAACTATTGAGGTTTTGGAAGCAAGCCTTGAAGAAAAGGGTAAGATCGAGAGAGATGATGCTATGGAAAAAGCATCGTTAGAAGATGCTCTTGAGGAAGAGCAAGAGTGTAACATCCCAAATTTTCAAAAATGCATAAGCATGCATTCATTCATAAGCATCATGTTTTATTGCATATAAAATCTTGTTTTGAATCTTTAAATATAAATTTTGGTTTAAATATTTTGTTTTGACATAATAGGGTGCTAAGCAACCCTTGTCACTAAATCAATTATTTTCTCTTTGTTTATTTGAAAACTATGTGCCAAAGTGTTCTATATAGAACAAGCTTTCCAAAAAGTATTTATTCAAATTTTTCTGATTTGTTTTGACTCTATTTTGAAAGTATTTGGAAAAACAGAAAATAGAGAAAGAAAAGAGAACAAAAAAAAAGGAACCGGCCGTTCCGGCCGAACCAGCCCAACCGCGGCCCAACTCTTCCCGCACCCCGGCCCAAGTTCGTGCGTAGCACCAGCCCGCCAGTAGCCTCCCCGCGCCTCCCTCTCTCTCTCGCTGACACCGGGACCCACCCGCCAGCTGACGCTCGCCCCCGTTCTTTTCCCTTTCTGAGCTCGCGTTCTTCGATCGAAAAGAAACTGCCGCTACCCCGGCCTTCAATTCGAGCGTTTCTGCTCACAATCAACGCCGCGACCCCGCCTCCTTAAACCCTCCACCTCCTCTCCTTTTCCACCCCTAGAACCCTAGCCAAGCGCCGCCAGGCCGCCGGTTTCGAAGCTCGCACCGCCGCCGGTAAACACGCACGCCGCGGCCAGCTCCGGCGACCCCCGCCTCTCCTCTGCACCCGTTTCTCCCTCACCTCTCCCTGCGCTCCCTTTTGACACCTTTTGGTGCTTTCTACGCCCGCAAGAAGTCGTCGCTGTCCACGACCGTCTCGGACCGCCGCCGCCCGCTACTCCGGCGAGCAATAGCCGGAGGAGGAGAAGCAGACGAAGCTCGCCGCCGCCGTCACCGAGGTAGGACGAAATCGTCCCGGGAAGCCTCCGCACGCTGGGAACGCGCTCGCCGCCGTGTCGCCGCCGTCGCCACCGTGCTCCGGTGACCTAGCACCACCGGGCACGGATGGATCCAACGGCCATGTTCTTTTCTTTTTTTCCGAAACGGTATCGGCCAGTAGAAACGCGCCATGTGGCCGCTGAGTCAACGCCTAGTCAGCAAGCCCAGTCAGCCCGGCTGACTTGTAATTCCAGAAATTGAATAAAATGCCAGATTTTAGTGCAATCTTGTAAAATTCATATCTTGAGTTCTGTTTATCCAAAAATTGCAAACTTTATATCAAAATGCTTGGAAAAATGTTTTCTATCCAGTGGTGTGTTCAAATTGCACCTTTGCATCATGCATTTAAATGATTTTTACAGAATCATAAAATAAGGTATTTTAGCCTATGTCTTATTTTCTAAATTATTAAACACTGTAAAAATTGTGATCATGAGCATCATGCATATGTTAGACAAGAGAAACTTTAATATAATCATATTTCCTTAATTTGTGGTTTGTTAGCTTGCATTTCATGCATTCATATTATTTTGTATTGCCTCATGTTGATTGTTGTATTGAATTGGTGATCTTTTGTTTGTTGAATAGATTGTGAGGAGTGCAAGACGTATTGTGAGTGCTGCGACAACCCGAACAACGATCAAGGCAAGTGTATACTCAAATTCATGAAAGTCCTATTATTTTATTATGTATGCATTATAGATATTATTTTATTATGTATGCATTATAGACTTTCTAGTAGTATGCATGATAGGTTTGCTACCGTTAATTTTATGCTATGCAAACTTGTTAGATCATATCCCGTTGACTAGGTACCTACATTATTTTAGTAGAAATGCTTGCTGCAATTGTGAAAGTTTTTGATGTAGTGAGTTAAGTGAAAATTCTACTAAAGTAATGAACCACCTGGGTGGAATTGGATGGCTTTGGATGTTTAAAGTTGAGTGGCTGCTCAGGCCCATTTTCATGGTGTGAACCTGAGTATGTGCACTTGTGGATCGCCACCCAGGGTTTGAGATTAATGTCACACCATGTTTGTTTGCCCGACCGTGCAACCACTAGTCATATGGGCTCTGTCTTGACGGAGTAAGTTGTATGGACCCGGGTCAGCGAGATCTGAAGATGTAGCGGGGTAGGTGGACGGTGATCTCGCTAGTAGTATCACGGGAAAGTACTTCTGAAAAGTCTCGTCTCGGTCTTCTCCTTTCCTTTTCACTAAATTAGGGTTAAGGTCAGAATGGGTTGATCGAGTCTAGTGGGAAAAGTGCCACAAACTCTCGAGAGTATAAAACTAAGATCTTAGCCGTGTCCCCGGTAATGGACAATTACGAGTGACCGAATATAGATGTCGACAGAAGATCTCTTCATTCCAATTTCAGAATAAAATTTGATGGGTGAACACGGGTATATGAGACCTTGGATGCGTTCCATGGGTGTGTCTCATATTCTTATTTGAGAAATAAATGATTTAAGAAAAGTAGGACAAAATTTGGTTTATGCAATAGCCTTGAACTCCACCAGCCAAATAAGCATGTAGTGTTAGTCTCGTCATTTTATATTCCACCAAAGTATCACTTGCCGGCCTGTCACAAGGTATTGACCCAAATTCCCTGGGCTGCAACGTTAATGTTGCAGGTTATTACGATGATGAGTGAGACGCCTCTTTCGAGCTTACAACCAACATGAACGCCAGTGGCTCATGGAGATGATGGAGCTCTGTGCTATTTATATTGCTGCGTGTGAACTCTGAAATAAAATGTTGAACCATTTACTCTTTTAAAGCTAGCGTTCGGCTACGCGAAGTTGTAATGGATTATTTTACTTCTGGATCAATCGTACCGCGTTGTAATAATTATTGACATTGATGCATGGTATTACATCTTTTGTGAATTGCTATCCATACTCGATCCAGGGAATAGCATATTTCACGATGTGTTCTTGCTTTTCTAAGCGAGGGCGCCACAAAGAGACTTGTGCTTCTCTTGAGGAGAAACTAGAAAATATTGAGGAGTCTCACAATGAAATAAGTGCTAAAATCATTAAAGAACGTGACCATGCTCATGCTAAATATAAAGTCACGAAAAATGAAAATGCTAGATTAAATGATGAGCTTGCCAAGTTGTCTTCCTCTATTCCTAATGTCAATGATGCTTGTGCTACTAACTCTATTTCTTGTGAAGCATCTATGTCAAAGGAGAATGTTGAGCTAAGGGCTCAACTTGAGTTGCTCACTAGCAAGTATAGGAAGTTGGAAGAAAGTCATAAAAAGCTATCTAGCTCTAATGATGATCTTCTAGCATCCTATGCTTGTCTAAAGTTAGCTCATGAGGCCATCACTACAAAGGTAACATCTAGTGAGCCTCATGTGGATAATAGCACAACCGTAACCAAAAATGCTATATTGCCATGTGCTAGTCCTAGTAGTTCATCCACTCGTAATATTGGCACATCTTGTGATGAATTACTTGCTTTGCCTTGTTGCTCTAATAATGATGCATCTACCTCCTCTAGTACTTGTGTTGTCACTAACCATGTAGAGAAAAGAGGAGAGCTCAAGGCCCAAGCCACTTCTTTGAAGAAAGGCTTGGAAAAGCGTCATGAGGGGAAGAGTGCACTTGACAACATGTTGAGTGTGCAACAATCCCCAAATGACAAGAGTGGACTTGGATTCAACTCCAACAACAAGAACAAGTCCAAGTACAACAAGAAAAAGGGCCAAGTTCAAGTCAAGAATCCGGCCAAGATTATTTGCTTCCAGTGCAAGGTTGAAGGGCACCACGTTCGGGATTGCCCAATGAAGAAGAAGAAGCCTCTTAGTGAAAAGCAACTAGGGAAGCGGCCTCTTGTTCAATCTCGTGCTCAACCACGAGTTGAACAAAGGCCACCTCCCAAGAAGACTCAAGTTATTGCTACTCAAGTTGAGGAGCCTATTAAGAAGAAGAAGAAGAAGAGTCGGTGTTGCTACCTTTGCCGTGGCAAAGGTCATTTTGCTTCTTCATGCACTAACGGTACCTCATCCAACCCTATCATAATTGATGACGTTTATTCTCTTGGGAAGGATAGAGTTGGCAATGTGTTTGCCAAATTTATGGGAGCTCAAAGTCGTGTCAAGAAATGCACCATTTGGGTTCCCAAGCCTATTGTGACTAACCTCTTAGGACCCAACTTGGTTGGGACCAACAAGCTCAAACTTGATCAATAGGTTGTAGTGGAGGACATTGGAGACTTGGCTATTTTTGAAGAATTAAGGGATCTTCATGGTTTTATTTCTCAAGCCAAGTCAATTGTATTACCACATACCTATCTCATATCCAATGCTTCCTCCTTGCGGTAACTTGTATTTAACTCATATATACATTGAAAGTTGCTTGCTCCCTTGCATGTGTTAGTTTTGTTCCTCGCATGTGCTTGTATGTGGTATGCTACCTTCCTACTTCTCTTGTTACTCAAGGTTATGTAATATAGCTGTGTATCATGTATCGGTAACTTTGTGTTGAGCTTTATTGAATCTTGTGTGGATTTCATTTGGCTCTTTGAGATATTAATGGACTATCCCATTTTGGGGGAGTGATGTGCTTTGTGCACCTCACAAACCTAAAAATATGTGTACATGAGGCACACCACCTAGTATTGATATTTCAATATTATCTAGCTACTATGTGGTATGTCATATTCATGAGAAATTCAAATTCTACAATGTCCATTAATTTCTCTAGTTGGTTTTATTTGCCTCTTGTTTAAAAATAAAATGAATTATCACATTATGGGGGAGTAATAAGCTATGTGCATATTACAATCCCATAAAAATGTGAACATTTGAGGTTTGCCACTTAGATTTGATATTGTACATTATCTAATTCCTATGTGGCATGTTTGCTCAAACAAGTTCCAATTTTCCTTTATGGTTACCCTTTGGTTCTTGTTTGTGTGAGTTTGCTTGGTGTGGTTTTTCTCTAATATGCATTTCCATATATTATGTGAGAAACCATTTGTTTCATCTTATTTTAACCATGGCTTTGCCGGTTGGTTTGAATAGTTGAAACTACCAACAAACCTTTTTCGAAATATGGCGTTTTAATTCTTATCTCTTGCCATATGCTTATTTGTTGTGAAGTTGGTCTTGAACATCATTCCTATATACCACCGAGAAATATCTCCATATACTCCTTGTCCATGACAAGTGATTCTAGTAATTGTGGTGGATTTTGTAGATCATCTTCACTTTGGCTCTTGCATTAATTTGCCCTATTTATTGCCTTCTTTGCCTCTTGCAAGGATCCTTTTTTTCTTCAATCGGTAGTGTTTAGTGTTATAGATAAAATATGGAGAGTAATGATCCCTTGTGTGTGCATTTTGTATTCAAATGCAAATATCTAAGATAATGCATTAATCTTGGGGGAGCATTCCTTTTTATTTAGAACACTATTCAATTTATCAATTTTTGATCCTTTCAATTGGCATTTGATTCTTTATCTTATGTTTGGTACCTTCAATTGGTATTAATTGGAATTTAATATCTCCTCCATAGATATTTGTTCCAATTGATATTTATTGTGGGAGTCTTGATACCTTTTTGCCTTATTTTACTTTACTTGATTTCGGTCAAGTATCATCCTCTTCTTGGTATCTTTTCTCCTAGTTGATATTTTTTGTTTTAATTGGTATCTTATTTTTAATTGGTGTCTTATCGATCATTTGTTGTGTTGATTCGATTCCTTTTGATATCACACTTCATGTGTTGATGTGTTTTGGAATCAATCATTTGTTGATTTGATTTTTCCTCAATCATGTGTTGATTTGGATTTTGATATAATTTGGACAACCTTTTTGTGTCACACTTTGGTGTGCTTCCTTCTTGGTTTACTTGGTGTTTTCGTCCAAGTTATGTCTCGTTCGGTTCTAGAAATCCTTTGCATGCTCGGTTACTAATTTATATTATTTTAGCATGCTTATCTTTCTTGATCCAATATATAGGGTATACTCCATCGAATCCTAAATCGGCTAAGATGTGCATGAAATTAAATTTCATATCTATATGCACATACTTATGTGGAGTATGTCCTATATATTGTAGTTTATCTAACTACGATGGGACCCAACGAGTTTGGGAACCATTTTGTACTCTAATTTTGTTTTAGGTACAATTGAGATGCATTGGATGCTTGCCTCATTCATAAGGAAGGTGTTCTCACCGTGTGATTGTCGGAGTCAAGCTTTGATGACAAACCAACTCTCATCATCTTCATCGTCAATGCATCTCGGTAACAAGTATCTATCCCATGCATACTACTCTAGTATTCAACCTTGTGTAGGTTGTCTCTTGGCATGAAATCTTGTATGTGTAATTGTTGTGGTTTTGGCTTATTTCCTTCACTTAATATATCTTTGTGATATATGTGATGAATTTGCAAAAACCCTTTTCTTCAATTGATATTATTTCTTCGTGATACTTGTTGCCTATCTCAATGCATCTTCACTATCTCTTGTTCCCTTTGTGATATGTGTGATGCATTTGATATATTTGAAGTTCATCTATATACAATGAGATAAATTTGAGCTATGTGCTATGCTTTTAAGCAACAATCTCGTCTGTATATTTATGACTTCCTTTTGGATACCTTGTTCTCTTTTTCCCGAACCATTTCGTATGTATATGTTTCTTTGCGGATGTATATCTTCTATGGTTTGTCTAATTAGAAACCTATACATATGAGAGAGGTCACCTCTTAGTTGGTATCCTAATTCTTTTGAGCTACCTTGTTTTCATCTATAATTCTTTGGTGGCTCCAAATTTGTCTCATGAGTGCTTGTCTTATTTTTATTGGTATCTTTGCACACTCATGTTTTTGTTGAGGATCTTTTGACTTCATGCTTACCATGGTGAGCATGTTGAATTTTATTGGCTAAATGATCACTAGCTTTTGGCATTTTCAATTGGTTTTAGTTTCCAATTGGTATCCCTAAGCTTGTGAACATATTTCTTTAAAAGATCTTTTTATCTCGGTTGGGCCTATCTTATGTTGAATCTTTGAAAATTGGTATCTTTTTATGGCTCAACCAAATCTTTGGTGCAAGTGCTATGATTTGCTTTTGCATTATGCACAATTGCACTTATTGGGTGTTCTAGATGATTTTGGGGGAGCAAGGATGCCATATTTGTGCACTCCTCAATAGTGCATGAACATTGGGGAGTTTCTCCACTTTTATTTGGAACTCTCGCTTTGGATCTTTTCGATCGCTTTTCTCCTTTGTGGAGTTGTTTAGAATGATTTCATCCTTTCGCAATCTTTTGATCCTCAATATAGTTTGATTTCCTCTATTTTTTTTTTCATTAAAAGGGACTGTCATCACCTTTATGGAGGAACTCATATTATATTGGCTCTCTAAATTTTCTTCCCATTTCGGCAATCGATGCCAATGGGGGAGAAGTTTAGAGGGTTTAAGGGAATTTGGGTTTTATGCTTTTGTTGCATTTGCCACACATGCGCTTGCATCCTTGCTCGTTTGTCTTGCAAGGATGTTTTATTCATTATATAAACCCTCTTAATAAGGGATTGTCATCAATTACCAAAATGGGGGAGATTGAAAGTGCATGGTTGCCCCCCATGCATGGTTTTGGTAATTAATGACAATCTCTATGGACTAATGTTTGTATTGAGCTATATTTGTAGGTGTGTCTATTTGCGTTGCTTGATCTCCATGTGTTGGAGTCAAGGCTAAGGGAAGAAAAGTATGCGTTGATCAAGGCTAAGTGCGTGTTGATCAACTCTCAAGTCCAAGTGAAGATATGCCGAAGAAGTGCTTCTCTCATCTTGGTGTATGGGGAGCATCATGTGAATCTTCACCGAAGCGCAATCGAAGAAAGGTGGTGCATCTTGAGGAGATGAAGATCGTCTTCATCGACCTCAAGTGGATTAAAAGCGCAAGGCAAAGGTATGATCTTGATAGGGTTTCTATTTTACCGGTCTCATGTTTTTAGTGGAGAGACCGGGTTATAGGATAGATAGCCGTTCTATCAAGAGGGGCTCTCGACCGAATATCTTGATCATATCGTCGTAGAGAGCACAAACCTTTGCATCTATGCAATCATCTTTATTGGCTCTTATTTGTCTCTTATCATGGTGTGGTCTTGGTGCTTGTTGTGCTTGTCATGACAAAGTCAAGCTCACCGAAAACGGTTTTCATATGCGTCTTCTATTGCGTTTTCGGTATTGGAGATTTTGCCGGTTCATCTGTGCGGAAGGATTCTTTCTTCCAATTATTTGCAAAATCTCCTTTACTTGTTTTTTCTTTTACAAAGGTAGCTTTTGTCGTCCTATTTCCAACAAAATTGGTTTTACTTCATTCGGACCTCAATTGCAAAAGATACGGCTTTTCCAGTTTTCAAAACGGAGGTGTAAACTTTCCCCATTTGTTTTTATAGTATTTTCTTGGACTATGATGTTTCTCTACATAATCTTGTTGTGACTCGTTGTGACGATTCCAACAAGTCCAAGATTATCGAAAACGGAGTTCGTGGGTGAAAGTTATCGCGGTTTCAGTTTTCGGGTGTTCTGCTGTTTTCTCTGCCAGTACTACCGGTCAATCTTGCGGAACTACCGCTGGTTTGTTCCGGACCAACTTCCGGAGGCCACTTCCGCTTATGAAAATTCGGTTCTGTTACCGAGCGGAAGTGGCACCGGAACTTGTTCCAGTACTACCGTGATTACCGGAAGTACCGGGCCTCTTGCCGGAAGTACCGGTGGCCAGTGTCGGGCCCACTTCCGGGGCTTCTTCCCCCTATTTCTTTCGGTACTGGCCTCTCATTTTTTTTTAACCGGAAGTTCGCCCGGAAGTGGTTCCGGTACTACCGGATCAATCGGTACTACCGGTCCTCTTCCCGGTACTACCGGCCTTCGGGTGTTCTTCTCTGCTGTTTGTGTGTGGGCCGGAAGTACCTCCCTTTGGGCCGGTACTACCGGTCCTGCGGGTTCTTGTTTCTGGAGAGAGCCGTTGGGGGCAGTTTTACGTGGGGCAGTAGTACCGCCCCTTGGGCCGGTACTACCGACCCTGCGGGATTCTGTGCCCAACGGCCAGATTCCCAGGGCACCCTTTTAAGTGCCCCTTCTTCCCCTTTGCTCCAACACTTCTTCCAATCTTTTAAATCTCTTCAAGCTCTCTCTCCTCCATTGTTGCACATCCTTGTGAGCTTGATTCCTCTCAATCCCTCCAATGATTCTTTCCCAAACTTAGGGATTCAAGAGAGGAGATCTAGATCTACCATTCCACCAATCAAATTCTCCTCTAAGTGAGGGGAACCTAGTGGATCTAGATTTGGGGTTGCTTTGTTTTCATCCCCTTTGTTCTTCCTCTCTTATTCCCCCAAAGCATTTGTTGCTTGGTTGGAATTTGAGAGTGAAGGATTTGACCACTTAGTGTGTTCTTGCCTTTTGCATTAGTTGCATCGGGTTGCTCTCTCCATGGTGATACAAGAAGTTGAAGGTTGAGAAGCTTGTTACTCTTGGGTGCATTGTGTTCCCAAGAGCTTGTGCCTCTTGGGTGCATTGTGTACCCTAAACGGTTTGGAGGTGCCACGAAGACTTCGAGTTGTGAAGCTTCGGCACGTTTTGGGAGCCCCCAATTGAGTTGTGGGTGTGTGCCCCAAGAACGGTGTAAAAGGGCTCCGGAATCCACCTCGAAGGATTCCGATAGTGGAAGGTGAACCAAACCCTTGGGTGCGGTTCATCGGAGAATAGGGTGAGGCCTTTGTGGCATCTTGAGTAGGCCTCTTGTGGCGAGCTCACACCACTCCAACGAGACGTACTCCCTTAACAAGGAGGAACTCGGGACTACATCCTCGTCTCCGCGTGCCTCGGTTATTTCTATACCCGAGCTTTTACTTATGCAATTTACATTGTGATAGCCATCGTGCTTGAAGTTTTTATCTTGCCATCACCTTGTTGCTTGCCTTGCTTAGCATAAGTTGTTGGTGCACATAGGTAAACCTAGTATATTAGGTTATTGGCTTGTTAATTTAAACACATAGTTTTATTCCGCAATTATCAAGCCTTAAATTGAAAAAGTGTTAATTGCCTATTCACCCCCCCCCCTCTAGGCGACATCTCGGGACATCGTTTGTTCTCTCAGAGGGTGTGCTGTTGCTACTAAGGGTAAAACAGCGGTGTTAATGTCTCTTTTGATATTAGTATTGCTTACTTCATGCACTTTACTTAATGCAATTGTTTGTTGCTTGCAACTTAATACCGTTCGGTGACAGGCTGGATAGCGATCCCACGGTGGACTTTTTAGACAAAGACGCAGTTGGACTCAACGGTCTTTGTTCCTTGTCGTTATGCCTCCATAAATATTATCATGTCCTTTTTGTCATAGCTAAATTGGGTTTGTGTCATGATGCCTAGCTGTAATTCGTTCACCCATCACATGCATATTTTATTTACTTGAGAGACTCCACTAGTGAACCCATGGCCCCCGGTCCATCTTTTTACATTGTTTACAACCTCATTTACTTGCTTTTAATTATCATTATTCCTCTGGTCACTTTTCATATTTTATCTATTTCATCATACAATTAACCGCTTTGTTTTCTGCGAGACCGGAAAGATTGACAACCTTTCCGCCGTTGGGGGCAAAGTATTTTGGTTGAGTGTGTGCAGGTCCACGTCTGTTGAAGGTCAAGCACCAGAGATCTTCAACATTCACCTCTTTGTTGATTTCAAAGTCCTACTGGTTCAATAAACCTCGGTTTGTTAAACGAGGGAAAACTGCTACTAGCTGCAATTCCGCCTTCGCTTGGGGCACCACCCAACTTATTTTAATACAGCAGCAGGCACTCCTTTGTCTTCTCAACTAACTTCCAAACTTTATTGCGCTCGAAATTGTTGAGCTCTTCATGCATGGCTTCCAACCAATCCAGATTTTCAAGAGCTTCGGACACTTTCTTTGGTTCCACCATGGAAATGTGGGCTTGATGATCACTAAAGTTTGCCAATTGCCTCCGGGTGGACACCTTGCCTCTTACATCACCAATAACCTTCTCAAGAGTATGCTCACAAATTTCCATGGTTCTTGCAACTCTAGCTCGACGACAGGATTCGATATCCTCATTGCATCTTGGAGGTATCACTTGATCATCTTGATCATTTGTATCCCCGTCTTGACCGGAATATATCCTTCGCCCAAAAACTCATCGGAGACTTAAACTCCGCTAACATGGACCTTACCATATCCATAAGAGTCTGGTTCTTCCTCTCGGCTACACCATTTTGTTGAGGGGTATAAGTTGCGGAATATTGATGACGAATACCCTCTTCACTAAGAAATTCATTGAGGGTGTAGTTCTTGAACTCGGAGCCATTGTCACTCCTAATTGCCAATATGGGGACATTGTGTTGACGTTGCATTTCAATGGAGAAGTCGATGAAGGTTTGTTGGGTCTCACTCTTCGACTTGAAGAAATAAACCCAAGTAAATCTTGAATAGTCATCAACAATCACCAAGCAATACTTCTTCCCACCAAGACTAGCTTCGGGAACGGCACCAAAAAGATCCACATGTAGGAGCTCCAAGATCCTCTTGGATGAAATAATAGTCTTGCTAGGATGGGGAGAATCATGCATCTTTCCTTCAACACATGCCCTACAAACACGATCTTTGGCAAAGGAGACATTTTCTTTTAGTCCGAGAATGTGGCCACCCTTGTGAAGACTTTGCAAAGTTCTCATGTTGACATGGGCCAAGCGGCGATGCCACAACCAACCCACGTCGGCCTTTTCGAAAAGGCACATCAAATTTGAAGTGGTTTTCCCCGAAAAGTCAACCACATACAAATCATCTTCGATGTACCCAATGAAAGCGACCTTTTGAGTCTTGCTCCACAAGAGTACCACAATATCAATATCAAGAAAGACGGCAAAGCCCATCTTATTAAGTGCACAGACGGAAAGTAAATTATAACCAAGGGTTTTGACAAGCATGACATTCACTAGGGTGATATCCCTAGCAACTACCACCTTGCCAAAACCCGATACCTCGGATTTTGATCGATCTCCATAAGTGACGGTTGCTTGATTTAGATTTGGTCTTATCTCCGTCATTATCTCCTTGCTTGCGGTCATATGTCTTGTGCATCCACTATCAAGCACCTATTTTGACCCACTGGAAGCATAGTCCTACAAGAAATCATTGCTTTGATTTAGGTCCCCATTTTGCAATGGGTCCTCTTTTGTTAGCAACAAGGGTCTTAGGAACCCAAATAGAATGAGCAATAGGGACATTTTTAGGACCAACAAACTTAGCATAGATATCCTCATAATAATCAACATATAAAATGTAGTGGGGGTTAGTTTTTCCCGCAAAGTCATCACTAATGGTTTTGTCCCTTGTGGCACCACCACTAGCAATGTTGACCTTCTTGGCTTGAGGGATCTTCTTTGCTTGAGGAGCCCTTGCATCTTTCATGAAGTTCTCCTTCTTATTTTCCTCCTCAACAAACCCGACACCAACTCTCCCTTTTTGTGAAGTAACAAAAGGTTTCTTACCTAGGGAGATGGCCTTAGCAGATCTTCAACCTAGCATTTTCCTCAATGATATTTGCATGATCACAAGTAATAGGAGTGGAGGAACTAGGCACATCAATTTTAGATGGTTGAGCTTGAAGTTGTTCATACGACTTGGTGAGGATAGAGTGTTCACTCTCCAATGCCTTGTGAGCCTCGGAAAGTTTCTCTAGCTCCCCGGTTAGTCTAGAATAACCAACACCAAGCTGGACCTTTTCTTTTCTTACATGCTTTGTATTTTCCAATTGCATGGTCATGTTCTTTAATGAGTTTAGCAACAATTAAATCATTTGACTCTTCTATAGATTCTAGTTGTTCCTCAAGAGCAACACTAAGCTCATGCTCTTCTTCGAGATTGTCCTTCAAGGATGCAATTTCCATAGCATCCTCTCTTTCAATGTTGCCCATGATCTCAAGCATCTCTTGAGCTTCACCATATTGACTCATAAGAGTCTCAACATGCTTCTTGGTTTCACCTTGCAAGTTAGTTATGAAATGATCGAAGGCAAGTATTTCCTCTTTAACTTTAAGACTAGTAGCATCATTCACATTACTCATAGTCTTAGGAGATGAAGGGGATGATACCTCGTCGGTCTTGGCCATGAGACATCTTGCGGAGGGGATGGAGACATTCTCACTGGGGGATTCAAAGAAGGAAGGAGATGATGAATATGCTATGGCAATGGCGGCCACTCCACTTGTGGTCTCTTCTTCTTCCCCGGATGAGTACTGTTCTTGAGCAAGCAACACAATTCTTGGGGGCTCCTTGTTGATGGCATTCTTCTTGAAGAATGGTTTCTTGTGAGTGATCTTTGACTTGTCCTTGCGAACAAGCTTCCCTCCATGATGTTCATGATTCTCAAACGGACATTCGGCCACAAAGTGATATTGATCTTGGCAATTGTAGCAAGAACGGACCCTTTGGCCACCCTCCTTCCTTCCACCTGACTTGTTAACAAGTTCCTTTGCCTTGGACGGAGTCTTCCAAAGGGCTTTAGATGTGAGAGCCGAATAGTCCTTGAGAGTATCTTCAAGATCTTTGGGATGCCAATGTGACACATCTTCTAGAGTCTCATCATCTTCGTCTTGCACCACACCTTTGGCCTTCAAAGCAAGTGAGGTTCCTTTGTGCATTCCAATGACCCGGGCACGAGCATCATCGGCATTCTTGGCGGCCACCTTGAATGCCGCCATCTCTTGCATAACTTCATTTGAAGAAATTAGGTGATAGTTGTGTCTTCCTTGGAGACTCTTCAAATCGGTGGGCTCGAAAGGCATGAGGGCACTCACATACTTCCTCTTGATCCAAGCATCATCCACATAGGTGGCTCCAAGAGCTCTAAATTGAGTGGCAATGGTCTTGAGTCTTCGAAACATGTCTTCATGGTCTTCACCTTCTACCATGAAAAATCCCTCGGCTTGGTTGCTCAAGGCTTCAAATCTATTCCTCTTCATACTTTCATTGCCAACAAACACTTCGGAGAGAGTCTCCCAAGCTTCTTTGGCGGTGGTGGCAAGTTTGATGTGAGTCATGTGCTTTTCTCCCATGGCGGTTTGAATCATGCTGAGGGCCAAGTCATTGAGTTGGCAATCCACAACCTCTCTTCTTGTCATGTTGTTTGGGTCGACGGCCTTGAATCCAACCTCAATGATTCTCCATAGCTCGATTGAAGCACTCTTGACATGAGATCTCATAAGAAATTGCCAATTAGAAAAACAAGATGGATTAAGCCTAGTGGATCACTCCTATTGTTTATATGACGATGCGGAATAGGAGGGTCGGGGGAGTACACAAACAGAACCCCATGGTACTCCGCCTTCCCACCATCAATTTTAGGAGGGAATTCTTTAGTTCCTTCACCCTCCCCAACTTGAGTGGCGGAAGCGTTAACCTCAAGGGAGGTAGATGCGTGGGCTTTATTAGCATTCAAGAGTTGTGCCATCATTGTGCGTAACTCTTCCATTTGAGCACCCATGGATGCCTCCAATTTCTTGAATTCATCCATGGAGATTCCGCTAATAGTGGCCTCCGGCTCTCCACTCTCGGGTGCCATACTCTCTTAGGCGGTGAAGCCTAATTAATGAGCCAAGGCCCTGATACCAATTGAAAGAATCGTACGGGCACCTAGAGAGGGGGGGGGGTGAATAGGTGCTACACCAAATTTTAATTCTTTTTAAATTTAGGCTTGACACAAAGGTAAATTCTCTAGATATGCAACTGCGGTGAATTTACCTATATGACAAGCTAACAACTAGCACTAGGCAATTATCACGATACAAGTAAGAGCTGTGAGGGGATAGAGATAATTGAAAGTAGAAGCACGCGGAGGCAAGGATGTATTCCCGAGTTCTTCCTTGTTAAGGGAGTACGTCTCGTTGGAGGGGTGTGAGCTCGCCACAAAGGCCTACTCAAGATGCCTCAAAAGGCCTCACCCTATTCTCCGATAAACCTCACCACGAGGGTTAGGTTCACCTTCCACTATCGGAATCCTTCAAGGCAGAATCCGGAGCCTATACAACGTTCTTGGGGCACACACCCACAACTTAATCGGGGGCTCCCAAATCAACAAATCTGTCATAATTACAACAAGTAGTAAGCAAGACGAATCTAGAGATTACAAGTAAACCCTAGAAACAAAATCCCTCAAGTGAATGAGGGGGAAATGAAGAACAGCTTGGTGAAGATGTATATCGGGGCCTTCTCCTTCAATCCTCCAAATTTGAGCGAGTTTGGTTGGAGGGATTGGGAGATCTCGTCGATTTGAGCTTTGGCATTAATGGAGGAGAGAGAGTATTCAAAGCTACTCTCTAGAGGTGGGTGGAGGGGTATTTATACCCCTCCACGGAAATCTGACCGTTATCCTGTGATGGGCCGGATATTTCCGGTCTCTTAACCCCGGAACTTTCGGTGGAGGCCGGAACTTCCGGTGCAAAGACCGGAACTTCCGGGGCACCGGAAATCTCCGGGGAGAATCTCCGGGCCAAACTTTCGGACCCCCTATCAAGAGGGAAGCCGGGAAAGACTTAGTCATTTTTGGCCCTGGAAATTTCTCAGGGCCGGAACTTCCGGCCATAAGGTCGGAACTTCCGGACCGCCGGAAATTTCCGGTCGAACTTCCGGTCGAAAGTTCCGGGACCCCTCCCGCGAGGGTTCCCACAAATGACTTAGTCATTTGCTTGCCCAGATTTTTCCCAGGACCGGAACTTCCGGCCCTTGGGTCGGAAGTTCCAGACGCCCGGAAATATCTGGTTGAACTTCCGGACCAAAGTTTCGGTACCCCACCCGCGGGGTACGCCAAAAAAGACTTAGTCCCGTTTCCCTTAGGCCGAAACTTCCGGCCAGGAGCACCGGAATTTCCGGGCCTATTTGGCAGAAAAGCCCGGCGACTTCGTTTCACACCTCCGTCTTCGATCTTTTCACCGACTTGGTTAAATCATCATCTGATCCTGAAATTCAACAAACTAAAATAGATGATTAGCCCACAAAGTGTGTTATCATTAAATCACCAAAACTAAGAGATGTTCTTTCAGATGCCCAGTGCCAGATCATGTTTTCTGCTGTCGTTTTGTTTCAGAAAAGTTGTTCGGAGAGGTTTCTCGGAATTGGCTGAAAATTTACATGATTTATTTTTACGAAGAAACAAAGACGGAGCCAGGAGGGGAGCTACAGGGGGCCCCACAGCCCCCAGACACCACCCAGGCGCGGCCTAGGTGTTGGCCACGCCGGGGTCCCACCTGGACGACTGGTCCACCTCCTCGAGTCGCCCTTTCGCCTATAAATCATTTTCATCTCGAAAATCCTCGATACACGATCATATTCTCCAGAAAACATCCGAGACCGCCGCCGTCGCCAACCCTAGATCGGGAGGGTCTTGAAGCTCTTCCCGGCACCCTGCCGGAGGGGGAGATCGTTACCGGAGGCATCTACACCACCATGCCTGCCTCCGGAGTGATGCGTGAGTAGTCCACCACGGGACTACGGGTCCATGGCAGTAGCTAGATGGTTGTCTCTTCTCCTTGTACTCCATTGTTTAGATCTTGTGAGCTACACTACATGATCAAGGTCATATTATCTGTAACTGCTACATGATGTGTTTGCTTGGATCCGATGAATTGTGGAAATAATTACTTTTGTTCATCTATGTGTTATGTTTTATCTATGATCTTGCATGCTCTCCGATGCTAGTGGATGCTTTGGCCAAGTAATTGTTAGTATCTTCAGAGAGAGCATTTATGCTAGATAGTGGGTTCATGCCTCTTTTGCGCGGAGTGCGACTGACAGAAACGCTCATGCCAAGTTTGTGTTGTTGCCACTAGGGAGAAAACAACGGTGTAATTTCCTTCTGTTATGTACATTACTTACATTATGCACTTTGCTTATTGTAATAATCTATTGCTTGCAACTTAATACTTCTGGGAGACATGCTGGATAGCGATCTCGGGGGTGGATTATTAGTCGTAGACGCAGTTGGATAACGTTCTGTGTATTTCGACGTAATGCGCATATTAGATGAAACAGTGAACTATATTGTTTTATGATAGCATTGTTACGCGCCCACAATTTTGTCAATTGACTTGCTGTAACTTGTTTATCCATCATGCATATCTTCTGGAGAGACACCACTAGTTATCTATGGACCCCGGTCCTATTTTCCTACACTGTTTACAACTGTTTTAATAATTTTCCGTACTCATTTGCTCGCTGGTCATATTTCACTCTCTTCATATTTTACACTTGCACATTTAATTCTTTGTATTCAGCAAGCCAGAGAGATTGACAACCTCTCTTTTCGTTGGGGCAAAGTAGTTTGTTTATGATTGTGTGCAGGTCCACGTCAATTGTCGTAAACGGCGCTGTTGACACCTTGCTAAGACTTCTCCAAGTCCAACTGGATCTGACAACCTTGGTTTTGTAATCAAGGAAAACTAATGCTATACTGCATCATACCTTCCTCTTGGGGTTCCCCAATGAACGTGTGATCCACGTCATCAGCTGTCTCATGCTATTGTGATACTATTGGCTGACATACTAATATTTCTAACTTGCATTGAAGGATGACAACATGGAATGGCAATTTGGGAAAGGATCAGAACATGGAATTGGTACAACATTGCTTGATGAGATGCTCATGCAGGTACTTACTGGGTTTTCTATCACTAGTACACATTTCTTGATTAGATAGTACCATGTGCTTACTGAATTTTGTGATTCTGCAGAAGCATGTTCGTGTAGAGCCACAGTTGGACCCACAGTCTGAGTCAGCATTCATCACAGCTGCTCAGGAAAAAAGCCAGCCAGGGAAGCTCCTCATCAACAAATCCAAGAAAGGGAGGTTTGGAAGGTGGAAGCTCTGAAGCATGCAAGAAACAATGCAACTGCACAGAAGAAGGAAGCTGCAGTGGAAGCAAGGATAAGAAAAGAAGAAGAGGCACTGGCACTCAAAGCTCAGATTGCAAAGCTGAAGGCAGATGAGGCACAAGAGAAGTGGCTGCAACTAAGAGAAGGGAAGAACAAGCTGCAAAGAAAGAAGAGGCAGCAAAACAGAAGGCACTACTGGCAGAAATAAAGAGACTTGCAGCTGCTGAGAAGAAAGCAAAGCAAGCAGAAGCAAAGAGGGTTGCAGCCAAAGAAAGCAGGGCAATGAGAACAAAGAAACCACAAAAAGTTTCAATGTTGGATGAGTTGAGGTGATCATTTACTTTGATGGGGTCGTTGCATAGAAAACAAAAATTTTCCTACGAAACAAGCGGAAGAAACCCCAAGGATCTAGATCTATTAGACGAAGGTAGCGAAGATGAGATCCAATCTCTTACCCTTGAAGATCAACAAACGCGTTTTGTCGGTGCAGGGGTTGGCTAGTCGATCCCCGCAACTAGACTCATCTAGTCGCGAGGAGATGTATTTCCTCGAAGTCCAATTCGATGAAGTGCCACGACGGGCAGCACCTCCGCGGTATCCACACGTACGGCTCGATGTAGATCTCCGCCTTCTTGATCCCGCAAGCAAGGTGGAGATGGCTAGATGGATCTCGGCACCACGACGGTTGTGGTGGCGTTGATGGTGTGGTCTCCACGAGCAGGGCTTCGCCAAGCCAAGCAAGAGGAGAGGGAGAGGAGGAGGTGCAGCAGCAGCCCTACATCTAGGGGTGGTGCGGCTAGAGGTGGAGGTCTAGGCGGCGGCAGCCCTCCGGGGAGAGGTGGCGCGCGGCTAGGGCTAGGGTGGAGGAGGGGTGCGGCTAGGGCAAGTTGAGGGTGCAGCCAAGGGTGTGCCGCACCCCCTTCCCTCTCCTCTATATATAGGGGGCGGCTAGGGTTGGACAAGGGCTGGCCGGCCCCCTTTGCTTGGCCCCCAAGTTGAGTCCCTTTTGGACTCCACTTGGGCCCCTTTCCTAAAAGGGTGCGGCCAAGCCTAGTCCATCTAGGACTTGGCCGGCTGGGCCTAAAGGGTGGTGCGCAGCCCATGTGGTTGCTGCACCCCCTTGGTCCATGTGGGCCCCCTACATTAGGTGGGTCCCACTTCTAGACTCCTCTAGAACTTTCTAGAACCTTCCGGTACCCCGTTGAAATATTCCGGAACTTTTCCGATACCTCCGGAAACCACTTTCCTTATATGAATCTTATTCTCCGGACTCCTCCGGAACTCCTCGTGATGTCCGGGATCCTATCCGAGACTCCGAATCAATATTCATTCATACCATCAATTATCTCATCGCTAACCCTAGCTACATCGGAGCGTTAAGTGTGTGACCCTACGGGTTCGAGAACATGCAGACATGATCAAATCAATAATCAATAGCGGGACCGGGATGCCCATATTGACTCCTACATATTCAACAAAGTTCTTTATCGATTGAACCACGATGCCGGAGATTCTTAATCTCGTATACGATTCCCTTTGTCTCACCGATATTTAATTTGCCCGAGACTTGATCGTCGATATCTCCATATCTGGTTCAATCTCGTTACCTGGCAAATTCTCTTTACTCGTCCATAATATAGGATATCCGTGATTAACACTTATTCACATGGTTGCAACCTTCCAGATGCTATATTACCGAGAGGGCCCAGAGATATCTTTTCCGTCACAAGGAAGGACAAATCCCAGTCTTGATTCATGTCACCCAACAAATACCATCGGAGATACCTGAAAGCCACCTTTATAATCACCCAGTTACGAAGTGACGTTTGATGTCCACAAAGTATTCCTCCGGTAAACGGGAGTGACATAATCTCATGGTCTAAGGAAACTATACTTGGCATACTAAAAGTGTTGGCAATGAAACTTGTGTGACACGATCAATTGCAACTCTTTATTATTTGGGTCTTGTCCATCACATCATTACTCCTAATGATATGATTCCGTTACCAAGTGACTATAACAAGTCCATGGTTAGGAAACTCTAACCATCTCTTGACTAACGAACTAGTCCAGTAGAGGCTTACTAGGGACACCTGGTGTTTATATTCCACACATGTATTATGTTTCCATTTAATACAATTATAGCATGGATAATAAACTATTATCATAAACATGAATATGCTAATAAAACATTTTATTATTGCCTCTAGGGCATATTCCCAACATACTTATGGTTCATGTTACTGACATTTGGAGGTTGCACTTTAGACTGATGGTTAAGCTTTGAACTATATAGCTTTCATCTCAAGTAGTTTTTGGTTGATTTGGACTTGTAATGATCTCAGCTTTTGGTTGATCTGGACTTGTAATTTGAATGTTGTAATGATCTCTATTCAATTTTGACTTGTGTGGTAATGATCTCGAGGTGATCTTGAGTCGATGTCGACTAGTGTTGTAGTGATCTTGAGTTGATCTCGAGTTATGTTGTAATGATATCTACTTGTGTTATCATGAACTCGAGTCAATGTCGACTTTGTGTTGTAATGATTTCGAGTTGATCTCAATGAATCTTATAATGATCTCGAATCGATGTTGATGAATGTTGTAATGATGTCGAGTTGATGTCGATGAATGTTGTAATGATCTTGAGTCGACGTTGAGATCATTACGAGATAAGTCGACATCGCTCGAGATCACTACGACATTCATCAACATCTATTCGAGGTCATTACAAGATGTCGTCGACATCGACTCGAGATCATTAGAAGGTAGGTCGTCTCGAAATCATTATAAGATGTAATCAAGATCATTACAACATAAGTCGACATCGACTTGAGATCATTAGAAGATTTTTCATCCACTCGAGTTCATCATAACACAACTTCAACATTACAACATAAGTCGACAACGACTCGAGTTGATCATAACACAACACATTTCTAGACCACAAGACGACTCGAGTTCATGATAACACAACACATTTCTAGACCACAACTCTCATGCACACATAGGTGCTTACAGCCCAAAGCATACACACACACTACATCATTGTCTTCACAATAATTACATCTTCAACACAACCATAACACACATAACACAAATACCAACTAGTAAAGCAACTACAATCTGCATAGTCTTCACAATTTGAATCAACAGTGACCTATCCAGATCGATCTTCGCTGTAGACCTATCCTTTGCATCCGATCTCTTCTCAGCCTCAGGCAAAAAACCAAGCTCAACTTGATTGCCATAGTGGAGCAGGCAAGAACCCATGCTCAATAAGATATTTCTCGTACGAACTTTCCCAGCACCAAAAGACACATCCTTTCTGCAAATTCCACCAAAAAGATCAAAAAATTGATAGTAAACTTGATGAATAAAACTTGCGACTCCATTTCATTTGGATTCAGTACCTTGTCCGTCAGGCATTTGTACAAAATCCACCCTGGGTGAGTCTCCGTCTCAGAGACGTAGCGCTTCACTCTCTTCCCGCAGTCTGGGCATTTGATTATGGGGAGCTGCAACCCCAACCGATTCCTTCTCCCAGCCGAGCTCGACGCGGACATGACTCAATCGCACGGGAGAGAGGGCCGAGGCGAGGCGAGGCGGCGCGGCGCCAGAGGGGAAAGCTAGGGATTTGGAGAGAAAGGGGAAAGTGCGGAAAGAAAGGAGAAAGGGGAATTTGCAGAAATGCCCCCGCGTCGGCGCGGCTCTGTCTATGTGTAAACCGCGGGTCCAGGTCACGGCCGTAGAACGTATGCCATGTGGCCAGAATATGTAGGCCAACCTCCGCAGTGATCGTAGTTGACACGCGCGAGAGTATTCAGTGACCGTAAGTTCAACTTTTCTGACTGCAGTGACCATTCTAAGAATATGATACGAGTTCAGTGACCGTACGTGTATTTTACTCATAATAGAAACTACTCAACTGGAGCGAAAATGAACTAATCAAACCGATACGGAGGAGGGTGCGAACCTTCTTTGAACTTTAGGTGTTCAACTTGCAATATGTAGAACTTGGTCTCGTCGTCCGCATCTGAGCAGGAGGTTGCATAAAGCGGTATGAGAGTCCCGTAAATGGAGTAAATCTCTTCAAACTCCTATGCATACCCTAAATCTCACACCCTGTCTTCTAGCTTTAATATATCCTCGTGGATAGCAATTGAGCTAGGGTAAAAATGTAGAAATAAATCTTGATTCATAAACAATCAACGTGAGTAGTTCTAATTTAGACATGAAAATACGTCGTAATTTCAGTTTAGAGGGACATTTTGATTAACCGGCAATCAAACTTTTATATAAAAAAATCATCAGCAATCAAACTCATGTACGGAAAAGACTTGCTACCCCCATGGGTAGCTTCACCGAAACGTATATGCAACGCTAAAATGAGATTACTCAAGTAGACAAGGGGGATGTCACTAGTAGAGTTGATAGAATTATTAAAAAGTATTTTGAATTTTTTTCGAATTTTTTTCCATCCGCTATGATTTTTTAGTAAAGTTTGACCCAAAAGTCAATAAAAAAAGTCAACTTATGAAAAAAAAGCTAAAAATGACGACCAAAAAATATTTTTTTGAAAATTTCGAAACCAGTTTTGTACACCAAATATCCGTGTTTTACTAGGAAAACAAGCTAAAACGGATACATATGCCTTGCATCTCCGTATAACGCATGGGTGTGTAGCTACCCATGCGGGTAGCAAATTCTCTCTCAACTCATGTAACTCTAATGTAGCTTTGTTTTTGAAATGGGGCTAGCCCCTACCTCTGCATCAAAATGATGCATATGGCCTTTATTATTTTATTTTATTCTTCGTCCAAACATACAAAAGACCAGTACAGATCATGGGTCAGATAGGGTCGATACATGAATCAACCATCTGAACATACAACGAGAAGGAGCCCTATGACACATCAACAATCTAGCCGGTTATGCAGCCGCCAACCGTACTGGTTGTATAAAACCTTGGCTACCATCTCCAAAATGTTGCACCCAGAATCCATGGCATTGTGATGCTCCACTGGTTGAAGATAAGACCACGTACGGATCCAATGGGTAATCAATGGGATAACCTGCAAAAAAGATGTTTGTTTTGGTTTGTTAAAAACATGATCATTACGTACATTCCAAATGACCCAAAGCACAGCACACACTCCAACCCTAATATGTTTCAGATTTATTTTAGAAATGCCCTTGAGCCAATTCCCAAAAAGGTTGTTGATATTTTTAGGTGGTGTGAGGCTAAAGGACATGTGCACTATTCGCCAAATAGTTTTTGCAAAGTGACAGTCGAAAAATAAGTGTTGAATTGTTTCATCTTTTTCACAAAAACAACACCGTTGATTCCCAGTCCAATTTCTCCTTGCTAAGTTATCTTTGGTTAGAATGACCTTTCTGTGAAGGAACCACATGAAAATCTTGATTTTCAGAGGAACCTTCATTTTCCAAATATATTTGCGTAAATATTGAGTGTGCCCGTTTAGGAAATCTAGATACACAGACTTTACAGTAAATAAACCGGAGGAGGTTAAACCCCGAACAAACTCGTCTTGTGTGTTTGTGAGGTTTATGTCCATCAAACGGTTCACGAGATGCAGCCATTTATCCCACTTATTTCCAGTTAATGATCTACGAAACGATATATTTACCGAAGTACCCGATAAAGTGTCAGCCACCGAAACTTGTTTTCGTTGGACAATACTAAATAACATCGGGTATTGCTGTGCTAGTGGCGAGTCGCCTAGCCAAGTATCTTCCCAAAACATGGTACTCATACCGTCTCCTATTTAAAAAAAACCTCTACTAAAAAAGTCATCTTTAACTTTCATTAGCCCTTTCCAAAACGGCGAATCAGAAGGCCAAACCGTCACTTGAGATAAAGTTTTCGTTTGTAAGTATTTATTGTGTATTAATTCTTGCCAAACTCCTTCTTCATTTAAGACTTTGAACAGCCACTTACTAAGCAAACACATATTTTTAACTCCAAAACTTCAATACCGAGCCCCCCTTGGTCTTTGGGTCGGCACATAATTTCCCATTTTGTTAACCTATATTTCCGTTTGTGACCATCAGTTTGCCAGAAGAATCGTGATCTAAACATATCAAGTCTCTCGCGAACCCCTTTTGGAATCTTAAGAAACGAAAGCATGAACATAGAAAGGTTAGTGAGAACCGAATTTATCAATATTAACCGGTCTCCATAGGAAAGCAATTTCCTTATCCAACTACTTAATTCTTCTCAAATCTATCTTCTACCGCTTTCCAATCACTCTAATGTAGCTGTGACCTGCCAAGCATATTGTTCCGTCCGAGTAAACATACATTGCCAACTAACGAAAGAAAACAAACCACTTCTCTGTGTCAAACAGAATTTATCTTTGTTTTATGAAGAAGCCGCTGTTACAACGAATAGGAACTGAACATGTACTGATCGATGTTTACAAAGTAGAATATATGTGCTGAAGTGCAGCATATTAGAATGAATATGAACTACACCTGTATTGATCAGTGTTCACAGAGTACAATATATAGGCTGCAGTGCATCAACTGAATACAGGGCACGATCTAAAGAGTCCGTGAAATAGTGGCCTGAGTACTGAAGACAGAGTACAAGCAGGGCACGATCTAAAGAGTCCGTGAAATAGTGGCCTGAGTACTGAAGACAGAGTACAAGCTACGATAAACACTATACTACAGGGCCGTGGTGAAGGACGAAAAAGTTTTGAGGTAGAGCGAACTCAAAAAAATGATGCATCTACTGAAATAAAATCAAGACACTACCACTATATATGATTCTTAGTCATTTAGTATATAGAAATATGAACATATTTCAGTATAAGTAAAATATAAAACATACCAATGAAAAATCTATCATTATTTTCTCGATAAATACTTTTGATAGGCCCCCACTCGATTTAGAACATCGTCAAATCTTTGTAATACGAGCAAGGTTATTCACATTGAATCTATAAAACGAGTCTCTATAGTCATCAAGACAATAGAATTCCAAAAACCTCTTAAGATACATCAAATAAACAATTGTCAAAATTGGTGATAATAAAGGCTATAGCAATATAGTATAAGGTTTCTACTGTAAAAATAAATCAACAGTGACCTTCTCTCTCGCCCTTTTCTTGTTTTCCTGTATTTGCTATCATTTTATCCGTACTTAGAATTGTAATGTCATTTGCTCCGCAATTGACACCTTTCAATAGGAGCTATAATCCATTGTTTTCAAATTTAGTGTCGGGTTTTGTTAGATTTAGAATTAGCTATTGAAAATAGAAAGAGTTGATTTCTGATTAGGCTAGATCTTATCCTTATTTTTAGTCCAGAATCGATTTTGCGTAGTTTTTACTAAAATTAGCATAACTTTCTCATACAATATCAGCTTTTGATAATAAAGGCTATAGCAATATAAAAGGTTTCCACGCTGTAAAAATAAATCAACAGTGACCTCTCTCCCCTTTTCTTAATTTTCTGTATTTGTTATCATTTCATCCATACTTAGAATTATGATGTCATTTTCTGCGCAATTGACACTTTTCAATAGGGGCTATAAACCATATATAGTTTTTCAAATTTAGTGTCGGTTTTTGTTAGATTTAGAACTATCTATTGAAATAGAAAGAATTGGTTTCTGATTAGGCTAGATCTTATCCTTATTTTTAGTCCGAAATCGATTTTGCGCAGTTTGTATTAAAATAAGCATAACTTTCTCATACGATATCCATTTTTAATGTTCGACCACTCAAAATGTTCAGAAAAAATATGCATAACAATATATTCGTGAAAAATCAAGGTAGGGCGGCTGCCCTACCTTGCCCTATGGGGAGATTCGCCCTTGCTATAGGGTACATGCACATTTGCCTGTGATGTGTAACATGTGTTACTCCCTTGGCCTTCTGATAATTGAATCAATGAACAACAGGATGTCGAAATAATTATATAAATATCAAGGAAAATATTGTTTTTCCTGAACATCAAGTGCTTACTAATGAGGAAAAGATGACATCTATACCTCTTATAAAGCAAAATCCCACTAAGTGCATTTATGATTTTTCTATCTCAACATGCAAGCTATCCACATCATCCATTCTATTAGCCAATCAATTATCCATGTCATCCTTACTAATATTATTAATCTCTACATACAAACTCCACATCATATTATATTTCTATACCACTTATTTGTCCACATTAATATTTTTTAATACATAGATATTTCATGTCGAATAAATTTAGTATGTCGACTTTGGCAAATTTAATTTAGCATATTCCTTTAGAAAATTTAATATATCATATGTTTGTACTCTTTTATTTACATAATATAGTTTCTAAAGGGTCCCCGCTGCAACGCGCGGGGAATATTTCTAGTTATTGAAGTGGTACACTTGAAAAGAAACTCAGGTATTGCTCACTTTTAATTACCACTTGCAAGTACGGAGTATACACTAACTTTCGGCATCAGTCCACACAATCGCGTATCTAGATCCTGATATAGCAGTATGGTTAACATTAGAGGAACAGAAGATTTTTTACCCAATAGTTAGTAAAACCTGTTGTAAATCTCAATAGCATCAACTGCCTTTGCATGGTTAGTTACAAACATCTTAATTTGTTCACTTTCAGTTCCAACAGCTACAGTACGTAGCCACAATACGTATGTAAGTATGTGGCATGTGGAGCAAAAGCAAGACACAGGGACAGAGGAGAATTTACCTTTGGGCATGCGACGAGTAGGGGCGGGGAGGAGCAGCTTGTTGGAGCCTGCAACGGCCGTACATTTGGGCAGGAAGCACCACAGCGACGGAAATCACCCGGGACGGGCGGGCAGGCTTCAGAAAAGCTGGAGTTAAACACATCGAGCACCTAGGATGGTTGCACTTGCAGGTAGTCCAGAGAGATCCTGATTAACACGGCCCAAATTTAGGTTTACACGGCCCAAATGCTCGGCTGTTTTTCCAGCCCAGCCCAGTCCAAAATCAGCTCTGCGGCCATTTACCATCACGGCACTATAAAAGCATCCACTATCACAAACTCATCTTCTTCGGAACCCTACCCGCCGCAGCTGCCCATTCCCCGCGTTACCCGCCGCCGCCGCCCGCTCCAAGCCGACCATGGTGAGTTCCCCTCGATACCCTACCTTATCTTCTCGGTCGATGCTGCTCTCATAACACCAGATCGTTGTTTCATTCCACCAGGCGGACGTAGAGGTCGATCCGGAGGTGGCCGCCGGCGCGCAGCCGAAGAAGAGGACGTTCCGCAAGTTCAGCTACCGCGGCGTGGACCTCGATGCCCTCCTCGACATGTCTACGGACGATCTTGTCCAGATGTTCCCCGCTCGCGCCCGCAGAAGGTACCTCTCTAGTGTAGGCATCTCGGTACCTGCGCTTGATTTGCGCGTTGTCCTTGGTCTGACGCGTATACTTTGGCTGTCTGTTGGGGCAGGTTCAAGAGGGGTCTCAAGAGGAAGCCCATGGCGCTCGTCAAGAAGCTGCGCAAGGCGGTGAGTTTGGAATCAACTGCTAACTCCCTTTGTTTTCTGAACAATGACTCACACATCCATAATTATGTTGTTTTGTCGATTTAGAGCGTATGAAAAGCAGGGTGTTGGGAGTTCTGTCTTTTTGTTGGTGTTATGCATATGTTCCTTCTCACATAGCCTGTATGGTGAAGTTAGTCCAACATCTCTGGGAATGAATTTGCGGGAACCCATATATTGTTGGGCATCTGATCTCATATGAACTTGTTTGTTCTGCAAATTTATAGCTAGCAACTAAACCTGCAATAGTGAAATAACATGATACCGAACTGCTAGCATCTCTTTGGAGAACAAGAGTATACCGCTTTGTGATTGTTACCTAAATCATGTTCAAACTCCAACTGTATATTATAGCTATGTTTCCTTGCAAAATGAACTAGGCTGGTCTATAGGTTTGTTAGTCAATCTATAGTTGCCTCACAATCTTTCGCTGGTCTTGAACAGAAAAAGGATGCTCCTGCTGGTGAGAAGCCTGAGCCAGTGAGGACACATCTCCGCAACATGATCATTGTCCCTGAGATGATCGGCAGCCTTATCGGTGTCTACAATGGCAAGACCTTTAACCAGGTTGAGATCAAGCCGGAGATGATTGGCCATTACCTTGCAGAGTTCTCCATCTCCTACAAGCCAGTCAAGCACGGTAGGCCCGGTATTGGTGCCACCCACTCCTCCCGGTTCATCCCTCTCAAATGAGCTATGCAGCCTTCTAGTTTGGCCAATTCAGTACGAACAATCTGGTGGCATGTCCTTCCAGCTGTGTCCCTTGTTTTGAACCAGTTATATATCTAGCATTTGGTTCTGTTTAGCTAAGCTCATTGTGTACAATGAGCTGTATTATCAATATTTTGTGAGAATCTTGTTTACATTGTGTCAACTTTGATCAATGTGTTGATTGTTTGTTTGCTGTGTGATTTAATGCCAAGTGATCTACGGGTAAACGTTTTGGTCTGCCCTTCACCACGCTTCATGTCAATCTGCTATGGAGCTCTTGTTTATGAGCTATGCCTCTGGACTTCAGGCTTAAGCTGTGTCTGTGTGACGCCGTCATTGTTTGTTTGTTTTAATGATCAGTACGAAATATAGATACCATTCCTACATAAGCTCCGTTTGGTTAAAGAAAAAAACTGCTGGGAAGCACATTGTTAAAATATTGTGAACTCTTTCGTACTGCCAATTTCTTTTCTTATCCAACAACCAACATGTCTAGAAGGCGGCTAGGCCGATTAGGAGGATGAGTACCTATGGTCTCGACTAAGGGTGGGCATAAAAACCGAAGACCGAAACCGAAGTATATTGGGGAGTTGTTAGCATAAAACCCTTAAATTCCGGAAACCACTACATTACGATTGTTTTTCAAAATGTGACCACTATTCGGTAAGTTTGTTGCAATTCACACAAATCTCGATTTTAAGACGAATTGACAGTGTTTCTGTCATCCTGGCCCACATGTAAGGGTGACGCGGACACGGCCGTTGGCTGCTGTTAACGGAGATTTTTTCACTTCTTATTTTTATTTTTTTTCTTTTCTTTTTTCCCCTCTCTCTTTTATCCCCGCTCGCCCCAACTCCGACCGTCGTCGCCTCGCCGTACCCGCGCACCGGCCGCCACCTCGATGTCCCCGTGCTCCGGCCGCCGTCGCCATACAGTTCCATCGCCGGCCACCCTCTGCTCCGTGGTCGTGCGCCCGCCTGCTCGTCGCCGTCGCGCGCACTTGCCGGCGGCGTCGCAGAGCCACCGAGCTAACTTGACGCCGACGTGCCCGGCTGCTCGTGCTTCTCACCGCTGCGCCCGTGCTCGAGCTGCCGTGCTTGCCCTGCTCGCCGCTGTGCCCGCGAGTTCGCCGCCACGCGCGCTCGCCGGCCGCGTCGCCGCGCCACCGAGCTAACTCCACGCCGTCGTGCCCGGCTGCTCGTGCTTCTCGCCGCCGCGCCCACGCTCGAGCTGCCGAGCCAGCGCTCGCCCTGTTGGTCGTCGTGCCCGCGAGTTTGCCGCCGCGCGCGCTCTCGAGCTTCCACGCCCGCGCTCGCGCTGCTCGGCTGCTCGCCGCCATCCCCGTGAGCTCACCGTCACGCCCGCGCTACTCACTGCCAAGTCTAGGGCGGCCGGGCGGAGGGAGGTGCTGGAGTCCGGCGCGGTGGTCGCGCTGCTGCAGCACGCGGCGGCCGGGGATGAGCGAGGTCAGAGTGGAGGCGACGGGCGCACGTGCCGACGGCGGTAGAGCTTGGGGTAGAGGATGAGGAGCTCCGCTCCGAGGCTCAGCGGCCAGGCTCGACGTGGCGCGGTGGCGGGCGTCATGGGCAGAGGCGGTCCCAGGAGGCGGCCTGGACGCGTTGCTCGCCGGCGTTCCGGCACGAGGAGGAGAGAACCGACGCCTCCCTCCCGTGAGTGTTTTTTTCGACTTTTTTAAAAAGTTGGGCTGGCATGCTAGTCAACGTGTAGTGACAGAAAGAGGAAGAAGATAGGTGGCCGACATGTGGGATCCCCGAACGGAAGTTACACAGAGTTGTCTTGCGTTGCCACCTCAGCATAGAGAGTGGGTCCCGCTGTCAGATTCGATGTCAATTCGTGTTTAATTTAGTTTTAGTGCAAATTGCAAAAAACTTGCAGAATAGTGGTCACATTTTGTAAAAAATCGTAAAATGGTGGTTTTTCGCAATTCGAGCTGAAAAGTGGTGGTTTTATGCTAACAACTCTATATTGGGAGACCGAATTGATCAAAATCAGATGACCGAAATAAGTTATGTGAGTCTACCCTAGCCGTTCCAAGTCTTCAACCACACGATGCATCTGCATCTCCGTGACTCCAACCGGCCGGCCGGGATCTTTTCTACCTTCTTAGCGCGCCACGTGGCAACATGAGAGAGTTTTGTGCGATTTTCGTTTCCCACATGCGGAGGTTGTAAATGCATTTATTTTCGAGATTCGTTTTTTAAAAACAAAATATCTTTAGATCCGTTTATTCAAATTATGAATGGTTTTCATATTTGAGATCCTCTCGTTAAAATTTTCAAAACTAGATCCCATGTTGATATGTTTCGAGAAACTTTTTTTTATACTTCCAATACTAGAATGGTTGTACTCCCGTACATTCAAAACTAGTTTGGTTTTTTGTACAAAGTACACATAACATGAAAGTACAGAGTATACAGAACAGAAAGTACAGAATATAAGAGCAGAGTGTACAGATTATTGTGAACAGGATGTACAGAGTACACAGAAACATGATGTACAGAGTACACAGAACAGGAAGTACAGCGTAGATAAAAGAGGGTGTACAGAGTACACAAAACATGGAGTACACAATAAACAGACATACGGAGTACAAGTACACAGAAAACGAAGTATAAAGTACGTTGACAGCCGAAGTACAAGTACGTTCAAACCCAGAGTACGAGTACGTTCAAACCGGATGTACAGGTATTCAACTTTTGGATGTACAGAAAAAAATTCGTCAAAACATATCAATATGGGATCTAGTTTTGAAGATCTCGACGCGAGGAGTTCAAAAGTGAAAACGGCTCGCCATTTGAACGGACGGTTATCAAGATATTTCGTTTTTAAACTTCGGTTTCAAAAAATAAATGGAAAAAAGGCAACCCTCCCACATCCCATATCCCTTTCTCTCTTATCCTCCCCACTTTCAATTTCGTAGCGACACTTAGCAGACATGAAAATAACCACGGGACCAAACAAAAAGAACCCGACACTTGTCGTGACGATAGTGAACGTGAGGTTCCCTTTGCAAAGGGAACCTTTTTCTAGTGATTAGCTCCTCCTCTTCGTAAGACCGAACTGACCGCATGGACCGAAATTACCGAAGCCCATCTCTCCTTTTGTTAATTTGGTAGGCCCACGCTGACTAATAACGGCCCAGTCGTGCAACTACTGTGTCTCATACTCGCTCACGATTTAACTCCCTACCCTAGCCATTCCAAGTCTTCAACCACACGATGCATCTGCATCTCCGTGACTCCAACCGGTCGGCCGGCCGCCACGAGCTCGACACTGCCATACGTGAATACGTCCATCCATCTAGGCATCCAGCCAAGTGTGGCCATCCGCCAGCCACATCTAGGCATGTAGCCACAGCAGCAGTGCCACACATCCTACGCCTCACCCACCCAAACCAGCCTCCACACTAATCTGGCCGGCAGCCAACGGCCGCCAATTCGCAGCTCGTTCCTATCTTGGCGTTCCAGCCCTTCGTTGCTCTACTTTCCATGTCCTTTGGCCTCCACTGCAACCAGATTGGCGATGAGCTGACATACGGTCTTGGTCATGACCGAAGACCGGACCGAATTAACCGATGACCGAATAGCGAAAAACTGGAAAGACCGAATTTATTTTGGGTATTAGAAGACCGAATTTTTTAAAGACCAAAAAGACCGGACCGAGCAAACCGAACAGACCGAGCGCCCACCCTTAGTCTCGCAAATATTCATGTGAAAACTAAACCATGCACAAATCAAAACATAAACTGGATGCAGCAACACTAAAGTCGAGGTTTCCAAAACGAGCTGATATCAGCCAGCAGCAGCCAGCGAGACGGCGGCGCAAACGGCCGCCGGCCGGCCATTCTAACCGAGCACGCATGCGATATGTAGCAAGCGAGATTAAGGATCTGACTTTCACGAAAGAGAGAGCTGGCGGCCTAGCCGTCACCGCTGCCGCTGCCATCTGCACCTTCCTCATCGCCTTCGCCCACGAATTGAAGGGTTCCCGTCTCCTCTAGTTTCCACTCTGGCATTAGGAAGGGTGGAGACCTCGAACCTACCCACGGCGCTATCGAAAGGTCCTTAATGTTAGAGTATGGTTTCGGTTGTCATCTTCTTCGTCAATGGAGATGGCATCGTCTTCAATAAGTGATCTTTGGCCCACCGTTCAACGGCGAGATCACCTTCTCGATGCCAATGGTGGTGCTGAAAGATTAAATTTGTCAAGGTATGGTACTTCAGATCTTGCTTCGTCGGATCAATTTTGCATTTCTTCTCATCGTTGCCGCGAGGAGGTTTGTCCACGCAATATTTGTCCCGGCTGCTACGTTCTCGGCAATGGTGATTCGTGCCCTCAGCTCCATACGATGTTGATCAAGCGGTTCGGTTGCTTTTCCATGGAATACCGGTGTTGGTACTCTTGCCGATGTTTATTGATTACTTTAATGGTTGTCTGCGTGTACGTAGCCTTGGCACTGCAGCTCAAAATTAAAATTATGGGAGAACCCTCGTTGATATTTACAGGTATATGTGTTGGTATCTATGTCACTTTATGGATTGCTTCAGAGAAATATAAGATTGTGTTATGAAAAAAGAAATAGTTTGAAGATATCGAAAATTTGCTATTTTCTTTTAGACTTCATTTTGTAATCGCTGGAGTCAGCTCATGTATCTCTACCATGTACTATTTGCTCCTATAAATATATATGGTATTGACTGTCAATGTTTTTTGAGGTTTTCAAACATATCAGGATTTTTACAATGCAAGCTGCAGAAACCGATGGTACATGGAAATCAATCCCAGTCGCCCAATAGAGCGTCTAGACGAGCTCTATTGGGTCGTCCAGGCTAGCTGTCGCGTATTGACGTCGTCGTTTTCTTCGCCTGCATGCACGGCGTGGAAGATAAAAATGAGAGAGAAAAATATCATCTATGCACGCCAGACAAAATATATGGTTGTGGTTGCATGTAAGTTTCGTCTAGCGGGTCCAAGTGGCTCCCAACGCGACCGGACGAAATTGGGCTATCTGTCTCGTCCAAGCGGCTCCCAACGCGACCGGACGAACGAGACCGGACGAAACTAGGCTACTGGGGGCGTGATTGGATGCCGTTTTCGTCCGAAAAACCCAATAGAGTCTATTGTGACGGCTATTGGCGCCACGACTAGAGATGCTCTGCACACTGGTGTTCTTAGTGAGTATTTTCCTAGTTTACCGAAGTAGCTTGAACAGCTGGATTCACAAATCCGAGCTTTACTAACATCTATTAAGGTTCAGATGATGAGTTTTCAAAGACCGAAGAACAAATGTTTGCAACCCTTCAATGTTAGTGATCAACGATTTTATCTAGGTGGCAGTTTCCTCGATTTTAGTCAAACTCTGAATTGTGATGAAACAATGTAACCGATCTGTCCTTTATTGACAGAATGGTCTGATGAAACAATGTAATTGGCACAATGGTGAGATGCAATCGAACTGTCCTTTATTGACTGATGAATGCAAGTATATATATATACACTCCCAACGGATGCCATGGGTGTGGGAACTGGAGACGGACGCGAAACCGCAACGTCTGAATATCACAACTCACGCAACTAGCATGCCTCAACTTGTACCAATTCTATGCCCAAAGAGGCAAAGAGAGGTAAAGAGTAAGCAAAAAAGCTCGAGCAAGGCCAATAACGGTGAGAAAAATAGTTCCCCAACAAACTTAAGAGGAGTATATACCCCTAATTTGTCTGTTCAAGACCAAAAAATCCTGCATAGAACAAAGAGTTCTATCTTATCGCCGTTCAAACACACCCACACTTACACAATTGGAGACAGACCCAAGTATAGACCCAACTTTTTTTTTTTAATTCAGTAACATTTGTTTACTTCAAGGAATAATTTTCAAATTCTCTGAATTTATACTAGGAGTGCCACCAGTCCTATGAATTGCCTCCACTGAAATTTTTGCCTTGGTCCGCCTGGACTCTACAGCTTAAAAAAGGAGAAATCTGCGTCAATTTTTTTCTCAAAGATACCACATTTCTCATAAATATAAAGTACGTATTTGGGATGATTAACCAGACCATACCATAAACACACAAATGACTTGACCGAGGGCATGGAAGAAAACAAACAAAAACACGGTACGTTTAGAGCAGTGGCTGGCAACAAACTCTTCTCACTTCAGGAATCAGTTTCTGCACACTTCATCAACCTAAGTGCGTCCTGGACGCCACTAGCCTACCACAAGAACAGCCAGGCCATCAAACTAATACAGGAAAAATCTTTTGTGTCTTTTCCACCAATACACAGAAAATTTTGTGTATCATTGCACTGAAAGGTTACGATTGAGTAAAATTCATCGGCGGTCACTGTACTTGAGGTCGTTGCTCGGCGTCATCACCGTACAACATTATACGCTAGCTACGGTCACCAAATACGTAGGCCTGTCACATCGGTCATCACCGCGCGTCGTATCGCGTCGTATCCTGACGATTCCGCTGAGCTGTCCACCGGAGGCGCCGCGTGGGGGTTTATTTTGTGAAATGCTTGCTAAACAGGGGGTTAAGTGTAAATTTGCATCTCTTTATCTCTCCACGCGAACAGAAATTTCCCCTCCACTCGCCGCCGTAACCCTAGAGAGACAGGTCCGTTCGCCGCCGTAGTTGTGAGCCGTAGCTCCGCCGCCGCTGGTGATCTCCTGCTACCTCCATGTCGTCGTCAAGCACATCCCGTAGTGCGCTGCGCCGTCGTGGCCCCTTCATTCCCAAGATCCCGTGCCCAGATTGTGGTCGCATCGTGGTGTCCAAGACCTCTAGCACTGAGGCGCACAGTGGTTGGGTGTTCTACAAGTGCGAGAGACATGGGGTATGTGCTTGCTCTAACTTGATCCATCTTTCTTTCCTTGCTTTCGATTTTTGTAGCTCGCCTGTCGTGCGCAATGTTCAGTCTGTAACAGTTTTTCCTTTTCAATATTAAGGCTGGTTGCAATTTCTGGCACTGGGAGCGTGAATATGTGGATTATCTTGTTGAAAATAGCTATGTGAGAGGAGACGCTTGAAAGTGCATGGTTGATCCCATGCATGGTTTTGGTAATTAATAACAATCTCTATGGACTAATATTTGCATTGAGCTATATTTGTAGGTGTCCATTAGCTTGCTTGTCTCCATTTGTTGGAGTCAAGATTGGAGTCAAGGTCAAGGGAAGAAGATCATTTGTTGATCAAGGCCAAGGTGTTCGTCATCAAGACAAAGGCCAAGTGAAGATTTGTCTATGTGGTGCTTCTCCTATCTTGGTGTATGGGGGAGCATCATGTGGATCTTCACCAAGCGAAGCGCAATCAAGAAAGGTGGTGCGTCTTGAGGAGATGAAGATCGACTTCGTCGACCTCAAGTGGATTAATGCGCAAGGTAAAGGTATGATCTTGATAGGGTTTCTATTTTACCGGTCTCATGATGTTTAGTGAGACCGGGTTATAGGATAGATAGCTGTACTATCAAGAGGGGCTTTCGACCGTATATCGTGATCATATCGTCGTAGAAAGCACAAACCTTTGCATCCATGCAATCATCTTTATTGGTTCTTATTTAGCTTTTATCCATGTGAGAATTTAGAGCTTGTGTTCATCTCCATACCAAGATCTAGTTCATCAAAAATGGATTTCATGAATACCTTCTTGCGTTTTTGATTTTGAAGGTTTTTTCGGTTTGTCTCTTCTAAGAGAGGTCAAACTCTCTCCTTATGATTTCCTCCTCACATGATGGACAATGATGTTTCTCTGCATGATCTTGTAGAGCTTTTCGTTGCGAGTCTAACGAGCCCAAGATCATCGAAAACGGAGTCCGGATGCAAAAGATATGTCCATTTTCATATTGCAATTTCTGCTGTTTTCTGTGGGGCGGAAATTCCGGCCCTGAGGCCGGAAATTCCGGCCCCCGGAATATCCGGCCCATATTTTCATCTGAGCTTTTTTGGCTAAGTCTTTTTGGCTTTTCTCTCTGGAGGGGGACCGGAATTTTGCCTCGGAAGTTTCCTCGGAAATTTCCGGGGGTCCGGAATTTCCGGTCTTTGGTCGGAATATCTGGCCCAAGGAAAATTTGGCTAAGTCTTTTTCGCGTTTTCTCTCGGGTGAGGGTCCGGAACTTTGCACCGGAGGTTTGAGCCGGAAATTTCCGGGGCACCGGAAATTCCGGTGTAAGCCCCGGAATATCCGGCCCCCGGCCGGAAGTTCCGGCCCTTTAACCCAGAATTTCCGGCCCCTCGTTTTTCCAACGGCTAGTTTTTGGGGAGGCTATAAATAGCCCCCTTCTTCCCCCAAGTGCTGGGGGCTCACCATGCTCACTTGTTTTCCTCTCTCCTCCATTGTTCCTAACCTTGTGAGCTTGATTCCTCTCAAACCCTCCAATGATTCTTGCCCAAACTTAGGGATTCAAGAGAGGAGAGATCTAGATCTACCATCCCACCAATCAAATTCTCCTCTAAGTGAGGGGAACCTAGTGGATCTAGATTTGGGGTTGCTTTGTGTTCATCCCCTTTGTTCTTCCTCTCTTATTCCCCCCAAAGCATTTGTTGCTTGGTTGGAATTTGAGAGTGAAGGACTTGAACACTTCGTGTGTTCTTGCCTTTTGCATTTGTTGCATCGGGTTGCTCTCTCCGCGGTGATACGTGAAGTTGAAGGTTGAGAAGCTTGTTACTCTTGGGTGCATTGTGTTCCCAAGGGCTTGTTGCCTCTTGGGTGCATCGTGTACCCTAGACGGTTGGAGGTGCCGCGAAGTCTTCGGTTGTGAAGCTTCGACACATTTTGGGAGCCCCCAATTGAGTTGTGGGTGTGTGCCCCAAGCAAGTTGCAAAAGGGCTCCGGAATCCGCCCCGAAGGATTCCCATAGTGGAAGGTGAACCAAACCTTTGGGTACGGTTCATCGGAGAATACGGTGAGGCCTTTGTGGCATCTTGAGTAGGCCTTTTGTGGCGAGCTCACACCCCTCCAACGAAGCGTACTCCCTTAACAAGGAGGAACTCGGGAATAAATCTTCGTCTCCGTGTGCCTCGGTTATTTCTATACCCGAGCTTTTACTTATGCACTTTACCTTATGATAGCCATCATGCTTGAAGTCTATATCTAGCTATCACCTTGTTGCTTGCCTTGTTTCGCATAAGTTGTTGGTGCACTTTAGGTAAACCTAGAATTTTAGGTTGTTGGTTTGTTAATTTAAACACCTAGTTTTATTCCGCAATTATCAAGCCCCTAAATAGAAAAGGTTTTAATCGCCTATTCACCCCCCCCCCCCCTCTAGGCGACATCCGGGCATAGCTTGTTCTTTCAATTGGTATCAGAGCCTCGTCTCTCTTTTTTGGCTTTACCGCCTAGAGAGTAAAGATGTCGTCTAGGGACTTAGTGCACAATTCCTTGTTTATATTTAATGGCACAAATTTTAATGTTTGGAAAACTCATATGCTTAATCACTTACGGGTCTTGGACCCCAATATTGAGCGTATCTTAGATATAGTTTTTTCTCCTCCAAAGGATTACGAAAGTACGACTTTAGAGGATGAGAAAAACTTATATCTAGATGCTCTAGCATCTAATGAGTTTTGCAAATTTGTGAGTGTTGTAGTTTTTGAGTCAATCATGCCTCTCCGGGACACTCATGAATTATGGACAAAGCTTCAAGACAAATACGGCAAGTCCAACACTATTGAGGATGATTGCTCTCCCTCCACCTTCGGCCGTGACGAGCTCTCGTATTCATCTACTTCACCAAAATGTGGTAAGCCACAAACTAATGTGATGGTGAGTAGTGATAGGTTTTGCAACTTTGATAGTGAGCTCATTATTGATGATCTTTTATCCATATCTTGTTGCAATGCTTCATCTTTGGACCTAAACACACATAGCACTATAAATGATTTACATGCTAGTGTTGATAGTCCTTGCATATCATCAAAAAATTGATTGGATAAATCTCTTTATGATATGCTTGCTTTATCTTGTTCCAATGATAAAAATGCTTGTGTTCCCTCTAACTCTTGTATGAATAATAATGTAGTGGAAACCCAATTAATTGTGGAACAAGATTTGAACTTGAGTAGTTCAAAATTTAATTGTCCTTCTTCATCCATTACTCATTGCCTTATGGCTAAATCTTCTAGTAGTGATGATAATAATAATGATAATGATAATAATGATGAAGAAGATGGTATGCAAAAAATTAATGCCCTTCTTCAAAATAAAGGTCTTATGATTCTTAAAGCCCTTCCTAGCAATAAAAGTGCCCAAGCTAACCTCTTTGAAATCATGAGCACTCTTATTGAGCGGGGGGAAACTATTGAGGCCTTGGAAGCAAGCCTTGAAGAAAAGGGTAAGATTGAAAGAGATGATGCTATGGAGAAAGCATCGTTAGAAGATGCTCTTGTGGAAGAGCAAGAGACTCGTGCTTCTCTAGAGGAGAAACTAGAATCTATCGAGGAGTCTCATAATGATATAATTGCTAAAATAATTAAAGAACGTGACCATGCTCATGCTAAATATAAAGTCACGAAAAATGAAAATGCTAGATTAAATGATGAGCTTGCTAAGATTTCTTCTTCTATTCCTAAAGTTAATGATGCTTGTGCTACTAACTCCACTTCTTGTGAAGCATCTATTATGAAGGAGAATGTTGAGCTAAGGGCTCAACTTGAGTTGCTAACTAGAAAGTATGAGAAGTTGGAAGCAAGTCATGAAAAGCTATCTAGCTCTAATGATAATCTTCTAGCATCCTATCGGAAGTTGGAAGAAAATCATGAAAAGCTATCTAGCTCTAATGATGAACTTCTAGCATCCTATGCTAGTCTAAAGTTAGCTCATGAGGCAATCACTACCAAGGTAACATCGTGTGAGCCTCATGTGGATAATAGCACAAATTCAACTAAAAATGCTAAAATGCCATGTGCTAGTCCTAGTAATTCATCCACTAAAAATATTGGTACATCATGTGATGAATTACTTGCTTTGCCTTGTTGCTCTAACATTGATGCATCTACCTCCTCTAGTACTTGTGTTGCCGCTAACCATGTAGAGAAAAGAGGAGAGCTCAAGGCCCAAGCCACTTCCTTGAAGAAAGGCTTGGAAAAGCGTCATGAGGGGAAGAGTGCACTTGACAACATGTTGAGTGTGCAACAATCCCCTAATGACAAGAGTGGACTTGGATTCACCTCCAACAACAAGAGCAAGTCCAAGGTTGAGAAGAAGAAGAAGGGCCAAGTTCAAATCAAGAATCCGGCCAACATCATTTGCTTCAAGTGCAAGCTAGAAGGGCACCATGTTCGTGATTGCCCAATGAAGAAGAAGCCTCTTAGTGAGAAGCAACTAGGGAAGCGGCCTCTTGTTCAATCTCGTGCTCAACCACGAGTTGAACAAAGGCCACCTCCTAAGAAGACTCAAGTCAATGCTCCTCAAGTGGAGGAGCCTATTAAGAAGAAGAAGATACGGTGTTGCTACCTTTGCCGTGGCAAAGGTCATTTTGCTTCTTCATGCACTATCGGTAACCTCTTCCTCCCCTATCATAATTGATGATGCATATTCTCTTAGGAAGGATAGAGTGGGCAATGTGTTTGCCAAGTATGTGGGAGCTCAAAGTGGTGTCAAGAAATGCACCATTTGGGTTCCCAAACCTATTGTGACTAACCTCTTAGGACCCAACTCGGTTGGGGACCAACAAGCTCAAACTTGATCAATAGATGTGTATGGAGGACATTGGTGACTTGGCTATTTTTGAAGAATTAAGGGATCTTCATGGTTTTATTTATCATGCCAAGTCAATTGGATTATCAAATATATATCTCACATACAATGCTTCCTCCTTGCGGTAACTTGTATTTAATTCACATATACATTGAAAGTTGCTTGCTCCCTTGCATGTGTTGGTTTTGTTCCTAGCATGTGCTTGTATGTGATATGCTTCTTTCCTACTTGTCTTGTTAGTCAAGGTTGTGTATGATAGTTGTATATCATGTATGTGTTATTTGTGTGTTGAGCTTCATTGAATCTTGTATTGATTTCAATTGGCTTTTGAGATATTAATGGACTATCCCATTTTGGGGGAGTGATGTGCTTTGTGCACCTCACAAACCTAAAAATGTGTGTACATGGGGCACACCACCTAGTATTGATATTTCAATATTATCTAGCTACTATGTGGTATGTCATATTCATGAGAAATTCAAATTCTATAATGTCCATTAATTTCTCTAGTTGGTTTTATTTGCCTCTTGTTTAAAAATAAAATGCTTTATCACACTATGGGGGAGTAATAAGCTATGTGCATATTACAATCTCATAAAAATGTGAACATTTGAGATTTGCCACTTAGAGTTGATATTGCAAATTATTTTTCTCCTATGTGGCATGTTTGCTCGAACAAGTTCCAATTTCCTTTTGGTTATCTTTTGGCCCTTGTTTGTGTGAGTTTGCTTGGTGTGGTTTTTCTCTAATATGCATTCCTATATATTTTTGGAGAAACCTTTTGTTTCATCTTATTTTAACCATGGCTTTGCCGGTTGGTTCGAATAGTTGAAACTACCAACAAACCTTTTCAAAATATGGATTTTTATTTCTTATCTCTTGCCATATGCTTAGTTGTTGTGAAGTTGGTCTTGAACATCATTCCTATATACCACCGAGAAATGTCTCCATATACTCCTTGTCCATGACAAGTGATACTAGTAATTGTGGTGGATTTTGTAGACCATCTTCACGTTGGCTCTTGCGTTGATTTGCTTTATCTATTGCCTTCCTTGCCTTTTTGAATGGATCCTAGTTTTCAATTGGTAAGTGTTTAGTGTTGTAAATAAAATATGGAGAGTAATGATCCCTTGTGCATGCATTTTGTATTCAAATGCAAATATCAAAGATAATGCATGAATATTGGGGGAGCATTCCTTTTTATTTAGAACACTAACCTATCTATCAATTTTTTATCCTTTCAATTGGCATTTGTTTCTTTATCTTGTGTTGGTACCTTCAATTGGTATTAATTGGAATTTAATATCTCCTCCATAGATATTTGTTCCAATTGATATTTATTGTGGGAGTCTTGATACCTTTTGCCTTATTTTACTTTACTTGATCTCGGTCAAGTATCACCCTCTTCTTGGTATCTTTTCTCCTAGTTGGTATTTTTTTGTTTTAATTGGTATCTTATCTTCAATTGGTGTCTTATCGATCATTTGTTGTGTTGATTTGATTCCTTTTGATATCACACTTCATGTGTTGATGTGTTTTGGAATCAATCATTTGTTGATTTGATTTCTCCTAATTCATGTGTTGATTTGGATTTTGATATAATTTGGACAACCTTTTTGGTTTACTTTGTGTTTTCGTCCGAATTGTATCTCATTTGGTTCTTGTAAGTCTATGCATGCAATTTACTAGTATATATATTTTATGGCATGCTAGTCTTTCTTGATCCAATATATAGGGGATACTCCACCGAATCCTAAATCGGCTAAGATGTGCATGAAATTCAATTTCATATCTATATGCACATATTTATGTGGAGTGTTTCCTATATATTGTAGTTGATCTAACTACTATGGAACCCAATGAGTTTGGGAACCATTTTGTACTCTAATTGTGTTTTAGGTACAATGGAGATGCATTGGATGCTTGCCTCATTCATAAGGAAGGTGTTCTCACCGTGTGATTGTCAGAGTCAAGCTTTGATGTCAAACCAACTCTCATCATCTTCATCACCAATGTCATCTCGGTAACAAGTATCTATCCCATGCATACTTCTCTAGTATTCAATCTTGTGTAGGTTGCCTCTTGGCATGAAATCTCTTATATGCAATTGTTGTGGTTTTGTCCTTTTCCTTCACTTAATATATCTTTGTGATATGTGTGTTGAATTTGCAAAACCTTTTCTTCAATTGATATTATTTCCTTGTGATACTTGTTGCCTAACTCAAAGCATCTTCACTATCTCTTGTTCCCTTAGTGATTTGTGTGATGCATTTGATATATTTGAAGTTCATTTATATACAAGGAGATAAGTTTGAGCTATGTGCTATGCTTTTAAGCAACAATCTCGTTTGTATATTTATGACTTCTCCTTGGATACCTTGTTCTCTTCTTCCCGAACCATTTCGTATGTATATGTTTCTTTGCGGATGTATATCTTCATGGTTTGTCTAATTAGAAACCTATACATATGAGAGAGGTCACCTTTTGGTTGGTATCCTATTTATCTTTGAGCCACCTTGTGTTTCATCTATAATTCTTTGGTGGCTCCAAATTTGTCTTATGAGTGCTTGTCTTATTGTTTATTAGTATCTTTACACACTCATGTATTTCTTGAAGGTCTTTGACCTCATGCTTACCATGGTGAGCATGTTGAATTTTATTGGCTAAATGATCTCACTAGCTTTTAGCATTTTTAATTGGTTTTAGTTTCCAACTGGTATCCCTAAACTTGTGAACATATTTCTTTAAAAGATCTTATTTCGGTTGGGCCTATCTTATGTTGAATTTTTGAAAATTGACATCTCCTTATGGCTCAACCACATCTTTGGTGCAAGTGCTATGATTTGCTATTGCATTATGCACTCTTGCACTTGTTGAGTGTTCTAGATGATTTTGGGGGAGTGAGGATACCATATTTATGCACTCCTCATTTATGCATGAAAATTGGGGAGCTTCTCCGTTGTTATTTAGAACTCTCGCTTTGGATCTTTTTGATTACTTTTCTCCTTTGTGGAGATGTTTAGAATGATTTCATCCTTTTTGCAATCTTTGGATCCTCAATATAGTTTGATTTCCTCTAGTTTTCATTAAAAGGGATTGCCATCACCTTTATGGAGGAACTCATATTATATTGGCTCTCTAAATTTTTCTTCCCATTTCGGCAATCGATGCCAATGGGGGAGAAGTTTAGAGGGTTTAAGGGAATTTGGGTTTTATTCTTTTGTTGCATTTGCCTTTAATGCGCTTTGCATCCTTGCTTGTTTGTCGTGCAAGGTTGCTTTATTCATTATATAAACCCTCTTAAAAAGGGATTGTCATCAATTACCAAAATGGGGGAGATTGAAAGTGCATGGTTGATCCCATGCATGGTTTTGGTAATTAATGACAATCTCTATGGACTAATATTTGCATTGAGCTATATTTGTAGGTGTCCATTAGCTTGCTTGTCTCCATTTGTTGGAGTCAAGATTAGAGTCAAGATTAAGGGAAGAAGATCATTTGCTGATCAAGTCCAAGGTGTTCGTCATCAAGACAAAGGCCAAGTGAAGATTTGTCTATGTGGTGCTTCTCCTATCTTGGTGTATGGGGGAGCATCATGTGGATCTTCACCTAGCGAAGCACAATCAAAACAGGTGGTGCGTCTTGAGGAGATGAAGATCGACTTCGTCGACCTCAAGTGGATTAATGCGCAAGGCAAAGGTATGATCTTGATAGGGTTTCTATTTTACCGGTCTCATGATGTTTAGTGAGAGACCGGGTTATAGGATAGATAGCCGTACTATCAAGAGGGGCTCTCGACCGTATATCATGATCGTATCATCATAGAAAGCACAAACCTTTGCATCCATGCAATCATCTTTATTGGTTCTTATTTGGCTTTTATCCATGTGAGAATTTAGAGCTTGTGTTCATCTCCATACCAAGATCTAGTTCATCAAAAACGGATTTCATGAATACCTTCTTGCGTTTTTGATTTTGGAGGTGTTTCCGGTTTGTCTCTTCTAAGAGAGGTCAAACTCTCTCCTTATGATTTCCTCCTCACATGATGGACAATGATGTTTCTCTGCATGATCTTGTAGAGCTTTTCATTGCGAGTCCAACGAGCCCAATATCATCGAAAACGGAGTCCGGATGCAAAAGATATGCCCATTTTCATATTGCAATTTCTGCTATTTTCTGTGGGGCGGAAATTCCGGCCCTGAGGCCGGAAATTCTGGCCCCCGGAAGTTCCGGCCGTTGCACCGGAATATCCGGCCCATATTTTCATCTGAGCTTTTTTGGCTAAGTATTTTTGGCTTTTATCTCTGGAGGGGGCCTGGAATTTTGCCTCGGAAGTTTCCTCGGAAATTTCCGGGGGTCCGGAATTTCCGGTCTTTGGTCCGGAATATCTGGCCCAAGGAAAATTTGGCTAAGTCTTTTTCGCGTTTTCTCTCGGGTGAGGGTCCGGAACTTTGCACCGGAGGTTTGAGCCGGAAATTTCCGGGGCACCGGAAATTCCGGTGTAAGCCCCGGAATATCCGGCCCCCGGCCGAAAGTTCCGGCCCTTTAACCCGGAATTTCCGGCCCCTCGTTTTTCCAACGGCTAGTTTTTTGGGGAGGCTATAAATAGCCCCCTTCTTCCCCCAAGTGCTGGGGGCTCACCTTGCTCACTTGTTTTCCTCTCTCCTCCATTGTTGCTAACCTTGTGAGCTTGATTCCTCTCAATCCCTCCAATGATTCTTGCCCAAACTTAGGGATTCAAGAGAGGAGAGATCTAGATCTACCATCCCACCAATCAAATTCTCCTCTAATTGAGGGGAACCTAGTGGATCTAGATTTGGGGTTGCTTTGTGTTCATCCCCTTTGTTCTTCCTCTCTTATTCCTCCCAAAGCATTTGTTGCTTGATTGGAATTTGAGAGTGAAGGACTTGAACACTTCGTGTGTTCTTGCCTTTTGCATTTGTTGCATCGGGTTGCTCTCTCCGCGGTGATACGTGAAATTGAAGGTTGAAAAGCTTGTTACTCTTGGGTGCATTGTGTTCCCAAGGGCTTGTTGCCTCTTGGGTGCATCGTGTACCCTAGACGGTTGGAGGTGCCGCGAAGTCTTCGGTTGTGAAGCTTCGGCACATTTTGGGAGCCCCCAATTGAGTTGTGGGTGTGTGCCCCAAGCAATCTGTAAAAGGGCTCCGGAATCCGCCCCGAAGGATTCCCATAGTGGAAGGTGAACCAAACCTTTGGGTACGGTTCATCGGAGAATACGGTGAGGCCTTTGTGGCATCTTGAGTAGGCCTTTTGTGGCGAGCTCACACCCCTCCAACGAAGCGTACTCCCTTAACAAGGAGGAACTCGGGAATAAATCTTCGTCTCTGCGTGCCTCGGTTATTTCTATACCCGAGCTTTTACTTATGCACTTTACCTTATGATAGCCATCGTGCTTGAAGTCTATATCTAGCTATCACCTTGTTGCTTGCCTTGTTTCGCATAAGTTGTTGGTGCACTTTAGGTAAACCTAGAATTTTAGGTTGTTGGCTTGTTAATTTAAACACCTAGTTTTATTCCGCAATTATCAAGCCCCTAAATACAAAAAGTTTTAATCAGCTATTCACCCCCCCTCTAGGCGACATCCGGGCATAGCTTGTTCTTTCAACGCTGCAGTGGACGCTACTGGATGGGCAGAGGATAAGAGAGAAGAACTGACCCTAAGGCAGAGGGAACATGCAGCTACGGTTCCTGGACAAGATGAGATGGTGATGCACAACATGAGCTCAGTTGTTCAGCTCCTGAAAGAAGCAGTTCTTCTTCTGAAGATTGTAGCGGCCCGACCCCAGAACTATACAATGACGCTATGTGCAACCGGTCATGCTACACAATTGAATGTTACTGGGGATACCAATCCCAGGCCAAAATCTTTGGCAGGCGTGCTCGGAATGGATCATCGGCAACGCAACACTTCAATCATGCCATAAGCTTAGACATAGCTATCATGCATAATAGAGAGATCAAAACTGCGGAACAACTGGCACATCACAGACTCTACGACACAAACAGATCATATAGCAACTCATATATGAGAAAAATACAATTTACAAACAAAGGTCACAGACCCATCAGTACATCATGCAGAAGCGAGGTAGTTTTTTAATACAATAAGATCCAAAATATGACCTAAGAGGCCTACAGATAAACATAACCCAGCCAGCTTGTTCCGAGACGTCCCAAGCTGCCACCTGGGAACCCCAGACTACTCGTCGATGTCTACGAAGAACCCACCTGTCTGCTCGGTATCGACCTCCTCTGAAACAATAATAATCAACAAGGAGAGACTGAGTACAACGTACTCACAAGTTTAGTAGGGCGATATAGGCCCAATGATGACAAAGGCTCTAAAGTTGTAAAGTAGTTATTTTGCATAAAGCTAGTTTTCCTTTTAAAAGACATATCCCATGGCATCGACTACTTAGAAGATTTTTCGAAAGGGGATAAGAAGGCAAACTTTCATCTTTGGTTCTCATCGAACCAATAGTACCAAGAAACACCACTCGTCTCCACCAAGGCACTCCCTCGAATCACCCTCGAGGAAATGAACCTTTTAACACACGTTGAGTTGCAACCTCTAGCTGCCAAATTAATTAATTATGTTCAGTTTCTCTATGAACTTATCGTCTATTCCCTTAGTGACCTCATGGTTTATAACTTATTACATTACTAACAAGTGGCTTAAATATGCATGAACATGACATGAATAGCTAGGTATTGTTCTTCTGATCGTTTTGGTACCTTATTTGCAATTTTCCGAGTATCGATGAATAAATAGGGAATTTAAATAATTATTTGAATTTAATTCTTTTAACTATTTAAATAATAACATCAAAGGAAAATTGGTTGTCATGAGGTGATAGTAGATTAGTTAGATAACTTTTGAATTGCTGATCAAATGATATATAGCACTTGAAAGATTTGAAAAGACATTTATTAAGTTGTGAAAAACCTCAAACTAGTATTAACTAGCCGGTACTTCCGGTGGGATGCCCGGTAGTTCCGGTGATGCCGGTACTTCCGGGTCTACTTCCGTTTATAAACACTAACGTGCAGTACCTAAATCTCCTAGTCGGTACTTCTGGTGAAGTGCTCGGTAGTACCGTTTTAGCGGTACTTCCGGTGCCACTTCCGGTTATAATCTGAAACTAATAGAACCGAACCGGCACTAACGGCAGTACTACCGGGGCTACTTCTGGTTACAATTAGAAATAACCAAAATCGAACTTTGCTAACCGGTACTAACGGCGGTGCTACCGGACCTACTTCCGGTTATACTCAGAAATAGACAGAACCGGAAAATATTAACCGGTAGTAACGGCGGTACCTCCACCGGTACTACCGCTCAATACTTTTCAGCACGGCCGCGGCGTGTTGCTCGCGGTGACCGCGTCGACGGCGTGCACGGCACTGGGGTGGTTCGGGGCGAGCTACTGGTGCATCTCACATGCGGGACTAAGGGGACCTCGAAACGAGAGGCGCCGCCACCTAACGGGCGCCGGAGCGACACGGACGACGGCGCCGAGCGGAGGCAGGCGGCGGGCTATGGCGCCTCGGCGAACCAGAGCGAGAGGAGGGAGGGGAGGAGGTGCGCAAGCACCGCGAGCTCACCAGGGACCCGTGGGCTCGACGGCGAGGAGTGGGGAGGCGGAGACGACGGCGTTGCGGCGGGACGCGGCGGCCGGAGGCGGAGGAGAACAGGACGACGGTGGCGATTGACTGCTCCCCGGCCAGATTCCTTCGGCCGGGAGGAAGAGGACGATGCAGCGGATCTTTTCCGCTCCTTTGATCTGCTCGGGGATGGCCCTAGCGGCAGTGACGGTGAGGAGCAGCGGTGACGGCGAGGAGCGGCGGCGGGGCGACGTCGGTCGAGAGCTAGGGTTAGGGTAGGACCTCGATCCGGAAAAACGGGAGGAATGAGATGGGGAGGGAGAGGGGAGCAGGTGAGGGCCGTGCGGTTCTAATGTGCCACGGAGGTGAGGCACGGCAGCGCGGAGGGAGCAGGTGCGTGGCATGGCGGCACAGTGTTCGCACTGTCGCCACAGGGAAGACGACAATCGGTACTACCGGTTATTTGACCGGTAGTTTCCGGTCAGGTGTTTCAAAAGCAGAAACTTGCTTCAACATTTGGGGCACTTAAATTTGTCCAAAATTCCAGAAAAATTTAGGGAGGCTCGCAAGGAAATAGGGAAGCTACCCATATCTTTCTTTTGAGATTTTGGACAACCTAACATGGTTGCAAAAATAGAAAGGATTTGAACCACATTTGGGGCTTGAAAAATTGGAAACAAAATGGAGGCCATGCCATTTGGTTCTTAGGCATGGTTTTGAACTTAGGGAACTTCTTGGACCAATATACTCACTTGTCATGACAGGTTTGTACCATTGCTTGCATTTCATGGGTTGGAGGTTTGGGAAAGTTTGGCTTCCCCTTTTTATATGTTTCCAAATGTGCTTCTTAACATTTGCAATTTAAATGGATGCCATGATGCAAAAATGAGATGCGAAAGGTGGAAAAATTATTCATATTTTCAGGTTCCAAACTTGGGCTGTTGCAATTCTACCCCCCTTACAGGAATCTCGTCCCGAGATTCTAGGCTTGAGTGAAAAAGGCGGGATATTCCTGACGAAGACTAGTTTCCATTTCCCAAGTTGCTTCTTCTTCGGAATGGTTAGACCATTGGATTTTGAGGAACTTGATGGTCTTGTTGCGGGTCTTCCTTTCCGCTTCATCCAAGATACGGACAGGATGCTCGCGGTAAGTCAAGTCCTCCTGGATGTCCAACACCTCATGATCAACCCCACGGATAGGATCTTTGAAGCAACGACGGAGTTGGGAGACATGGAACACATCATGTACATCCAGGAAGTTTGATGGTAGCTCGAGTTGGTAGGAGAGATCTCCTCGCTTGGCTAGGATGGTGAAAGGACCAACATAGCGAGGTGCCAATTTTCCCTTTAACTCGAAGCAACGAACACCTCGGAGGGGTGAGACTCGAAGATAGGCTTTATCCCCAATTTCATAGTGAACCTCTTGATGATGCTTATCATAATAGCTCTTCTGCCTGGACTGAGCAGCCTTGAGAATATCCCGAATGACACGGACTTTCTCTTCAGCCTCATTGATCACATCAGGACCGAAGAGTGACCTTTCTCCGGTTTCAGAACAATTTAGAGGAGTTCGACATTTTCGGCCATAGAGAACCTCAAATGGAGCCATTTGGAGACTAGCTTGATAACTGTTGTTGTAGGAGAACTCGGCGAGAGGGAGGTACTTTTCCCAACCCTTACCGAAGGAAATGATGCATGCCCGAAGCATGTCCTCAAGAACTTGGTTCACCCTTTCAGTCTGACCATCAGTTTGAGGATGATAGGCTGTGCTGAAGTTGAGACGGGTTCCAAGAGCCTTCTGGAAGCTTTGCCAGAATTTGGACACAAATAGACCCCATGCAAAGGAACCCCATGCAAGGGAACAATCCGGGCCATATACAAGTCAGCCAGTTGGCTTGATCGGATATCGTCACGGACCGGAAGGAAGTGAGCGACCTTGGACAAACGGTCAATGACGACCCAGATGGCAATGTTGCCCTTTTGTGACTTCGGGAAACCAGTGATGAAATCCATACCAACTTCATCCCATTTCCACTCAGGAATGGCTATGGGGCAAAGAGTACCCGCTGGCCTTTGATGTTCAGCCTTCACTCGGCGACAGACGTCGCATTCAGCAACGTACTCGGCAATTTCTCGCTTCATGCAAGACCACCAGAATTGATGGCGGAGATCTTGGTACATCTTGGTACTACCCAGATGAATGGAAATGGGTGATTCATGAGCTTCTGAGATTATCAACCCTTTTGTATTCCCACTCTTGGGCACCACTAGACAGTCACCAAAATAGACAACTCCGTTGTCATCAACAGAAAAACAATTGGCCTTCCCATTAGCTATTTTCTCTTTGATTTCGAGGATTTCAGCATCAGTTTGCTGGGCTGCCTTGATTTCATCCTCGAGAGTGGATTTGATCTCGAGGTTAGCTAGATATCCGGAGGGAACAATCTCTAGATTCAACCGAGCAAATTCCTCATGGAGAGCAGGGTGGGCCCTTTCAACCATCAAGGTGTTGCAATAAGCCTTGCGACTCAGTGCATCTGCCACGACGTTGGCCTTGCCAGGCTGATAGTTGAGGGTCACATCATAGTCTTTGATTAATTCCAACCATCTTCTCTGCCGGAGATTCAGGTCCGGTTGGGTGAAAAGATATTTCAGGCTTTGATGATCCGAGAAGATCTCGCAATGGTTGCCCAACAGGTAGGGCCTCCATTGCTTCAGAGCATGAACCACGGCAGCAAGCTCTAGATCATGAGTTGGATAGTTGTGCTCATGAGGTTTGAGTTGTCGAGAAGCATAGGCTGCCACATGGCCTTCTTGCATTAGCACACAGCCCAAGCCTTGCAACAAGGCGTCACAATAGACAACAAAGTCCTTGTCTGTGTCAGGAATGACAAGCACAGGAGTGGTCGTGAGTTTGACTTTGAGGGTTTGGAAACTCTCTTCAGCTTTGTCTGTCCATACAAATTGCTTATTTTTCTTGAGGAGGTCAGTCAATGCCTTGGCTCTCTTGGAAAAGCCCTCGATGAATCGGTGGTAATAACCCGCCAACCCAAGAAAGCTACGGATATCTTTGACGGACTTGGGAGTAGGCTAATCCAGGATTGCCTGAATTTTTTCAGGTATCACTGCTACTCCAGCAGCTGACATCACATGACCTAGGAAGATGAGCTCCTTTAGCCAAAACTCACACTTAGAGAACTTGGCATAGAGGCGGTGATCACAAAGCTTTGTCGGAACTAGCCGAAGATGCTCAGCATGCTCTTCTTCGGTTTTGGAGTAGACAAGGATGTCATCAATGTAAATTATGATGAACTTGTCGAGGTACTCGTGGAAGATGGAGTTCATCAGCCTCATGAATGTAGCCGGAGCATTGGTGAGGCCAAAGGACATGACGGTGTACTCATATAAGCCATAACGAGTAGTGAAAGCCATCTTCGGAATATCCTCCTTTCTGATTTTTATCTGATGGTAGCCTGACCTCAGATCCATCTTGGAGAATACCGTTGCACCAGCTAGCTGATCGAATAGGTCAGTTATTCGGGGAATAGGATACTTGTTCTTGATGGTTACCGCATTCAGAGGGCGGTAATCAACAACCAAACGAGGAACATTTGAATCCCTCTTCTTGACAAAGATGACCGGGCAGCCCCAGGGTGAACTACTCGGCCGGATGAATTCCTTCTCCACCAATTCATCAATTTGTTTCTTCAGCTCAGTTAGCTCTTCCGCTGGCATGCGGTAGGGCCTTTTGGAAATTGGAGCAGTCCCCGGAACCAATTCAATGACAAACTCCACACTTCGATCAGGGGGCATGCCAGGCAATTCCTCAGGAAAGACATCAGGGAACTCACACACCATGGCAACCTCATGCATTTCAGGCGGGGTGGTTCCTTCCATAAAGCATAGACTGATCTCCGGAGAGAGTGGAGCGGTTGCGGAGGGAGTTGCGGAGGTAGGGGACCAGTAACGCACTATCCCGTAGCTTGGGTGGATCACTGTGACAGTCTTGGCAGCACAGTCCAGGTTGGCCTGATATTTAACTAGCCAATCCATGCCCAGAATGACATCTATCCCCTCTGACTTCAGTGCTATCAACGAGAACGGGAAGGGTATTGACCCTATAGAAACTTGAACCTCCGGAGCGATCCAATTAGTGTGCCAACTAGAGCCTGGTGTCTTGACCACTAGGGGGGAGTCCATGTTCACAAATGGTATTTGATGGTTGTGTGCATATGATATGGATATGAATGAATGCGATGCTCCAGAATCAAACAAGACTGAAGCTGGATATGCATTGATTCAAAGCGTACCCATGAGAACTTCGGGGGTCCTCTTTGACTCCTTCAGCCGAGACGTGGTTAAGGCGGCCACGGCTGATAGTCATGGCCTTGGCGGCTGGTGTAGAGGGAGCTGGTGCAGGTGTTGAGGTAGTCGGTGCCTTCTAGGGACACTCCCTGGAGTAGTGCGCCGGCTGGCCACAACTGTAGCAAGTGGGCCTCGGTGGTGGTGGAAGCAGCTGAGGGCGGAAACCACTTCCAGCCGCACCCAAGGTCGAGGTAGCTAGGCGAGGCGGAGGTGGCCTATACCCTGAAGGCCTTGGCGCGAAGGGAGCACGAGGCACAGCGCTGAAGGGCACAAAGACCCGGCGCTTCTTGCCCTCAGAAGAAGAGGAGCTCTGGTTGTCCACTTGAGCTGGCCTCTTGGAAGACTCCAGCTCCTTCCTACCTTGCTCCATAGTGAGAGCTTGGTTGTGGAGCTCCTGGTAGGACGGGAACTTGAAGGGCAGGAGCTCATAACGGAGCCGAGGTGTGAGCCCCTTGCGGAACAGGTATTGCTTGTCCTTATCGTTGGTCACGTCCCGAGGGGCGTAACGGGAGAGGTGGTTGAACTCACGCCCATAAGCCTGGACGTCCATGCGTCCCTGGGTCAGATCCAGGAACTCCCTCCTCTTGAGGTCCATGATGGGCTTGGGGATGTACGCCGCATGGAAGGCGGTGCGGAACTCTGCCCAGGTGAAGACATGGCCAGCGTCAAACATTGACACACGGCTCTCCCACCAAGAGCCAGCGGCTCCACTCGGAAGGTAGGTGGCGAAGTTGACTTGTTTGGCCACCGGCACATGCAAGGCCGCGAACTTGCGCTCGAGAGCACGGAGCCAATCATCAGCATCCAGTGGCTCTTTAGCTTCAGAGAATGTGGGAGGTTGGGACCGCAAAAACTCGGTGAGAGTGTTGCAGTCATTGTTCCTCCTGGCCCCTTGTTGCACCAACTGCTCGAGCAGACGCTCATTGCGCAGTCGGTTCTCCTCGATAGCCATCAGAACCTCTGCCATGGAGGGTGGCGGCGGTGCATCAGGATCACCTGGGTTCCCACGGCGGGTAGGAGCCATTCTGAAGATTTGGAACAAGGACATAGTTAGTAACCAACTCCGAACGGTTAGGATAGATCATTAGGGTCCTTCTAATATAGAGATTTAAGATGGCACTAACACAAGAACAGATTAAGACAACCACGTCAACGCGGCGGTAACAAGTAGAAGTAACGGACTCGAGACATACACTGGACGGTAGGAACCCCACCCCGAGAACCTAAACTTTGACACCACAATTAAAACAAATAGAGATAAGAAAATTCAGAGTAGAGCGAGTTGGATAAGGAGTAAAAAGAATCCTAAGAGGGTTTTCGCAACTCATTTTTTTAGGTTATAAATAACTCCACAACACTAGACTCGACATCGACCAATAGAACGGGTTTCCTACAGGCAGTCCTGCTCTGATACCAACTTGTAGCGCCCCGATCCCAGAACTATACAATGACGCTATGTGCAACCGGTCATGCTACACAATCGAAGGTTACTGGGGTTACCAATCCCAGGCCAAAACCTTTGGCAGGCGTGCTCGGAATGGATCATCGGCAACGCAACACTTCGATCATGCCATAAGCTCAGACATAGCTATCATGCATAATAGAGAGATCAAGACTGCGGAACAACTGGCACATCACAGACTCTACGACACAAAGAGATCATATAGCAACTCATATATGAGAAAGATACAAATTACAAACAAAGGTCACAGACCCATCAGTACATCATGCGGAAGCGAGGTAGTTGTCTAATACAACAAGATCCAAAATATGGCCTAAGAGGCCTACAGATAAACATAACCCAGCCAGCTTGTTCCGAGACGTCCCAAGCTGCCACCTGGGAACCCCAGACTACTCGTCGATGTCTACGAAGAACCCACCTGTCTGCTCGGTGTCGTCCTTCTCTGAAACAATAATAATCAACAAGGAGAGACTGAGTACGACGTACTCGCAAGTTTAGTAGGGCGATATAGGCCCAATGATGACAAAGGCTCTAAAGTTGTAAAGTAGTTATTTTGCATAAAGCTAGTTTTCCTTTTTAAAAGACATATCCCATGGCATCGACTACTTAGAAGATTTTTCGAAAGGGGATAAGAAGGTAAACTTTCATCTTCGGTTCTCATCGAACCAATAATACCAATAAACACCACTCGTCTCCACCAAGACACTCCCTCGAATCACCCTCGAGGAAATGAACCTTTTAACACACGTTGAGTTGCAACCTCTAGCTGCCAAATTAATTAATTATGTTCAGGTTCTCTATGATCTTATCGTCTATTCCCAAGTCGTCCATAACCGCGGACACGGCTTTTCGAAAAGATTAAACCCTGCAGGGGTGTACTAATTTACCCATTGGTACCGTCCGGCTCGCCTGATTAGCTCTCTTCCGGGGAAAGCTGGCAAGTGGGCGCGGTTAAACCTTTACCTCGCATGAGACTATCCAAGAGTCATCTGTGGCGACATGACAAGTTTACCCAGCCTATTTCAGCCCCTGCCCCCATCGCCACGTCCTAAACACCTCCATCCTCATCGTTTCTTTTTCCACCCACACACCCACACGCAAATGGAAATAGCAAACTAGAGGACCCTTGGATACGCCCGCACCAGTTATTCAGTTAGTAAGGAGCCCATACTCCCACCAATGGAAGCACGATCGTCTTGGTTCAAGAGGTAAAGAACTCGCACCTAGGCGACAAGGATGACGCAAAACACCATAACCCCGATGGAAACTCATCCAAGCCTTTTAAGAAATTTAATTAAGTATCCCAAGTAACCACCGTGTCCGAAACATTCCATCAACATCATAATTATGGAATTTAATCAACGGACAATATAGCATTCGACTAAGCATGGCTAAGCATAGCTAAGCATATATCTATAACAATTATATCTTTATCTCCGGCCAACACATCAAACCTATGGTTCATAGGAGGGGAAACATGTGATGGTTTAGGAGATAATGCATATCATAGGATACTCTATATTCTTGATCAAAAGTTGACATTGGAATCGAATGCAATATTATGGTGGATAAAATACTTTTATAAACGGTAGGATGTTATATGCCAAAAAGGTTAGGTTATCTCTTGCCTTGTTGACGGGGCGTGTAGTACGGATCGTCGGGGTAGGTAGGGGTAACCTCGACTCCGGAATCTATCGATACCCAAACAAACATAGAAGAACAAATAAATAACACGAAGACAAGGTGCAATGCACAAGCATGATGGCATGTCAAATTAGTGCAATGATATCAACAAACAATTTAGCTAACAATTTAAATAGGGTGCCAAATAATTAGTGCAATTATTTGGAAGCAACCCCATATCTACCTTAGTGACCACATGGTTTATAACTTATTACATTACTAACAAGTGGCTTAAATATGCATGAACATGACATGAATAGCTAGGTATTGTTCTTCTGATCGTTTTGGTACCTTATTTGCAATTTTCCGAGTATCGATGAATAAATAGGGAATTTAAATAATTATTTGAATTTAATTCTTTTAACTATTTAAATAATAACATCAAAGGAAAATTGGTTGTCATGAGGTGATAGTAGATTAGTTAGATAACTTTTGAATTGCTGATCAAAATGATATAGCACTTGAAAGATTTGAAAAGACATTTATTAAGTTGTGAAAAACCTCAAACTAGTATTAACTAGCCGGTACTTCCGGTGGGATGCCCGGTAGTTCCGGTGATGCCGGTACTTCCGGGTCTACTTCCGTTTATAAACACTAACGTGCAGTACCTAAATCTCCTAGTCGGTACTTCTGGTGAAGTGCTCGGTAGTACCGTTTTAGCGGTACTTCCGGTGCCACTTCCGGTTATAATCTGAAACTAATAGAACCGAACCGGCACTAACGGCAGTACTACCGGGGCTACTTCTGGTTACAATTAGAAATAACCAGAATCGAACTTTGCTAACCGGTACTAACGGCGGTGCTACCGGACCTACTTCCGGTTATACTCAGAAATAGACAGAACCAGAAAATATTAACCGGTAGTAACGGCGGTACCTCCACCGGTACTACCGCTCAATACTTTTCAGCACGGCCGCGGCGTGTGCTCGCGGTGACCGCGTCGACGGCGTGCATGGCACTGGGGTGGTTCGGGGCGAGCTACTGGTGCATCTCACATGCGGGACTAAGGGAACCTCGAAACGAGAGGCGCCGCCACCTAACGGGCGCCGGAGCGACACGGACGACGGCGCCGAGCGGAGGCAGGCGGCGGGCTATGGCGCCTCGGCGAACCAGAGCGAGAGGAGGGAGGGGAGGAGGTGCGCAAGCACCGCGAGCTCACCAGGGACCCGTGGAGCTCGACGGTGAGGAACGGGAAGGCCGGAGATGACGGCGTTGCGGCGGGACGGCGGCGGCCGGAGGCGGAGGAGAACGGGACGACGGCGGCGATTGAGTGCTCCCCGGCCCGATTCCTTCGGCCGGGAGGAAGAGGACGATGCAGCGGATCTTTTCCGCCGCTTCGATCTGCTCGGGGATGGCCCTAGCGGCGGCGACGGGGAGGAGCGGCGGCGACGGCGAGGAGTGGCGGCGGGGCGACGTCGGCCGAGAGCTAGGGTTAGGGTAGGACCTTGATCCGGAAAAACAGGAGGAATGAGATGGGGAGGGAGAGGGGAGCAGGTGAGGGCCGTGCGGTTCTAATGTGCCACGGAGGTGAGGCACGGCAGCGCGGAGGGAGCAGGTGCGCGGCATGGAGGCACAGTGTTCGCACTGTCGTCACAGGGAAAGACGATGATCGGTACTACCGGTTATTTGACCGGTAGTTCCGGTCAGGTGTTTCAAAAGCAGAAACTTGCTTCAACATTTGGGGCACTTAAATTTGTCCAAAAATTCCAGAAAAATTTAGGGAGGCTCACAAGGAACCAGGGAAGCTACCCATATCTTTCTTTTGAGATTTTGGACAACCTAACATGGTTTCAAAATTAGGAAAGGATTTGAACCACATTTGGGGCTTGAAAAATTGGAAACAAAATGGAGGCCATGCCATTTGGTTCTTAGGCATGGTTTTGAACTTAGGGAACTTCTTGGACCAATAAACTCACTTGTCATGACAGGTTTGTACCATTGCTTGCATTTCATGGGTTGGAGGTTTGGGAAAGTTTGGCTTCCCCTTTTTATATGTTTCCAAAATGTGCTTGTTAACATTTGCAATTTAAAGGGATGCCATGATGCAAACATGAGATGCAAAAAGTGGAAAAATTATTCATATTTTCAGGTTCCAAGCTGGGGCTGTTACAAAGATCCTGGTTGGACTTGTAGGTTTAGTCTATGTTATGCAGTTTCTGAAGAAATGAGCAACAGTTGGGGTGTAGTTGGTCAGTATTGACATGTATGCACAAGTTATCTAGTGGTTTGGTTATCCTGTGTATGAACTAGTTATGGAGTGGTTTCTAGCAGTGTTTCAGTGTAGCAATGTGTAAACTTCAATGTGTTTCAGTCTAGTAATGTATGAACTTCAATGTGTATGCACAAGTTATGTGATGTTGAGTAAATGCAATGTGTGATGTGCATTGTTCAATATAATGTGATGGACTGGTAATGCAATGTGTGACAAGCAAGCAAGACCATATGGTCCAATGCTGCAAAGACCATATGGTTAGGATCAAGCAGTTTAACAGTACATAATCATCAAGCATCAAGCTCAACTAACATGAAGCATCAAGCTCAACTAACATTGCAAGCAAGACCCAAATAACATGAAGCATCAAGCTCAACTAACATTGCATCAAGCAGTTTAACAGTACATAATAATGACAAGCATCAAGTGACTGCAAAGTAACATAGCAGTTTAACACTGATTACAAAACCCAAATAACCTGGCATTGTACTCCATTGTCTTGCACAGATATAACAGAAGTAACTAAGCTAAATTCATCTAAGCTCATCAAACATATTGAATTTCTTCTACTTCATTCTGACATCTCCTTCTTGATTTTCATCTCTTCCTTGACCTGCATCTCTTCCTTCACCTGCATCAGTCTCTATCCCCTGCTGCAGAGGAGTAATCTGCTCAGTCCTCCTTTGATCTTCTGAGTACTTAGCTCTCTTTGCAGCTTGTTGTTCTGCTAGCAACTTCTTCTGTGCATTCTTCTGTTCCTGAGCTTGAAGTTTTCTCTTCTCAGCAATGGCTTTCTTTGTTTCTGCAACGAAGTTCCTTGTCTCAATCCTGGCTTTCTTCATGTTGGCTGCATCTTCCCTTCTTTTCTCCCTCTTTTCAGCTGCTTGCCTTGCTTTTTCTTCTGCTATCTCTGCCTTTAGCTTCTCCTACTCAAGTTTTCTCTTTGCCTTCTCCTCGAATTTCTTCAAATCTGCAGCATATTTAGCTTCCAAAATAGCTATCTTTCTGTCCTCAATGGCTTTGTTCTTTTCTTGCTGCATTTGGAGTAGTTTCTGAGCCAGTGCACCTTGCCTTAAAGTACTGGTTTCTGGTGCTCTTTGTGTGTTTTGGGCTGCTTCACTGATGAAGGTGGACTATGGTATTGGCCTGGCTTCAATGATCCTTGGCACAGGTCTCTGCATAATACATGTCAAGCAAGGTAAATAGCAAGCACTGGACACTGGTAAGTACCAAGCATTGAAGATAAGCATGTGAAGGATGTAAATACCTGTTGTGCCATGGTATGAACAGTAACATGTTCCCTTGGTATATGGACACTGACCTCTTGTGTCTCATGGTCTTGTGCGATCACAGGTTCCTCTACAACCTCCTCTGATCTGACATTAGCTGCATTTGGTGGTGGCAGACCTGCTTTCATGTATTTGCAACCTCCTCTATTGTGATCTGCCTCACCACAGCAGCTACAATGCATAATTACCCCCACGCCTTGACATCCTCTTCCCTCCTCCTCTTGCATCTACTTCACCTGGAGCTTTCCTTCTACACTTGGTAGGCCTCCCTACATGCCTGACATAGTTAGGTGGCAAGATAACAGGCCCATTAGTCTTCTCCCATTCAGTTTTGTCTTTGCATGGATAGACTATATTTCCATAAGCCCTTCTGTATACTTCAATAGTGTAGCACTTATCCACATAACCCACAGGGTCAATGTTTTCATGCCTCATGCAAGAGATTGCATGAGGACAAGGAACCCACTCTGTGACCATCTCTGACAGGTACATGTCAAGCCCTTCAGATCAACAATGTAGTCAGTGGGAGTTGAAGAAAACATATCACCCACTTTGAAAAGGCCATCTCCTGCTCCTTCTGCAAAGCAGTTGTTTGCCCACTCAATGTGTTTGTCAAGTTTCTTCTGTATCTTGGGACAGATAGGTCCATTGAAACCATCTGCTTCTTTCAGCTTGTTGTAGTGCCTAGTCATCAACTGATCTTTCATTCTATCCAGCATGGTGAGTATAGGCAACTCTCTAGCATCTAAAATGTACCTGTAAATGCAAGCAAGCATGCATGAGACATGGTTGGCAGATGCAAGCAAGCAAGCATGATTATGTAACAGATGCAAGCAAGCATGGGACAAGGAAAAATTCTTACTTGTTGAAGACCTCACAATTGTTGTTCAATAAGATGTCGCACTTGGGTATGTCACTCTGAAAAGCCCTAACCCATGTCTTCGGATCCAAATTGCTTAGCCATGCATGGGCATCAGGGTTTAGGGTCTTCATGTACTCCATGTTGGCCTCATATCTAATAGGGGTACTACTCCTTGCAATGGTCCAAAGTTGATTCTTCAGAGCATCACCTTTGAACAACATTTGAAAATTTTGCCACATGTGTCTTACACAAAACATGTGCTCTGATTCTGGAAATTGTTCTCTGACTGCATTGATTAGTCCCTGCACCAAACAGTTTAGCAGTTAGACAAGTCCAAAGAGAGTGTGACAACAAACAATTTAATGCATGTGTATGAGCAAACCAAGGAGATGTTGATAATGTACCTTTTGTTTGTCTGACATTATAGTCCAAGGAGATGTGTTCATAATGTCCAAGTCTTTCTTCAGTGTCTCAAGAAACCAATTCCAGCTCTCTGTATCTTCGGTCTCCATAGCAGCAACACATATAGGAAATATACAATCATTTGGATCAATGCCAACAGCTGCAAGTAACTGAACCCTGTATCTTGTCTTAATGAAGCAACCATCAAGAAAGATGATGGGACTGCAACCTTCAAGAAATCCTCTTTTGCATGCTTCCAAGCTCATGTAACATCTTTTGAACCTTGAATTATCATCAAGTGAAAGATAGAATGAGCTACCAGGATTGCTTCTTCTTATCTCATTAGCATAATCCCACAGAAGCTTGTACTGTGCTTCCTTGTCGCCATAAATTTTCTTCATTGCAATCCTTCTAGCTCTCTGAAGCTTACTCCTTGTGGGTGTCATGTTCCAATCCTTCTGCACAATCCTAGAGAAATTCTTCAAGTTCATGTCCTGATCTGCCATAAAGCTTTCCAAGTACTTATCAGCTAGAAAGTTAGCTGTGGAAGCCTTGATCTTCCATTTCCTGGTGCAAGAATGTTTACCATCATACCTCTTGATCATCCAAGAATTAGTCCTGCTATCCAAAGAAGCCCACAGATACCAACTGCAATCCTTTTTCTCACCACCTACACACTTGCCTTTGATCCTCTTCAAATCATTTACTGGCAACTTGATATCCCATCTGTTCTGACAGTTGTACTCTTTAATGGCCTTTCTCACCATGTGAACAGACTCAAATATTTGGCCTACATGGAATTCAACAGCCTTGAGATCAGTTTGCCTAAATGTCTTGAACCTCAACTCATCATTCTCTTCATCTGATTCAGGTCCCTATAAATCTTCTTCTTTGGACTCACCATCTCTAGCAACTTCTTCCTTTACTTCCTTCTCAGCATCACTAACAATGTCTGCAGCCAGATCATCATCATCAGATATGTCATATTCCGAGTCAACATAATCTGAATCATCATCTTCATCATACAATTCTTGGCCTTCTCCTTCTTGTTCTTCAGTGTTAATGCAAGTAACCACCTTTCTTGGCCTCAACCCCTCCCTTCTTGCTCCCCTGTCTTGCTCACAATTCTCTGGATATATTATTTGCATAGGAATAGGATTGTCACCATGTGGACAAACATGATCATCGTCTTGACCACCAGGATTGTCAGCAACTTGACCATTAGGAGCAACAGCTTGATCACCAGGCACAGTCTGTAGAGGTTTCAAAGGGCTGATTACAGGAGGTAGATCAGCAACAGGGAACTGAACCCAGTTCATCTTTCTGATTGACTCATCATGATCAAGGTACAAACTTATGAAGCGGTACCCAATATCAACAAATTTTGACATTGAACTTGTATCTTCATCATCCGTGATCTGCCTCAGCCCATTCTTACTCAAATCAAGCAGAGGAATGAGGTAGTGAACCTTCACCCTTCCACTCATTTCATATCCTATCTCCTCAACAAGATTTTCTACCATCAGTGTTGACCACGTATCTGTATCCAAGTTATCATACCATATGACTGAACCATCTACATAGCTTTTGTTACGACCACTGCCAAGAAAATAGCCCCCATGGTTGATTTCAACAGAGAAATAATTGCTACGAGGCCCTGCCAGAAGAATATACGCAATTAATCAATCATAATCGTCTCTATTAACCCAGGCGCAAACCTCTGCATAAACCCTATCCAAACTCCCCAAACCAAATCCAGGCGCAGACTGAATAAAAACATCCCAAACCGCTCCTAATCAACAGTAGCAGCAAAATCAAACCACATTGGGGCCAAAATCCTAAACCCTAACATAAAAAATATGATCTTTACCGCAGATTAGCAGCCCGGTTTGGGGGGACTCACCATAGACGGGGGGAGGGTCGCCTTCTGGCCGCCGCAACGGTGACATGGTGGCCTTCTCGACCGCGGTGACGGTCGCCGCGCCGCTCTCCTACACCACGATATGTCCCGCACGCACCGCCGCCACCCCGAGCTCGTCGCCACCACAACACGGCCTCGCTCTCTCTCCCTCTCCTCCGATTGCGTGACGACGGCAACACCCTGCTCCTTCCTTTAGTGGGTGGCGGAAGGGCAAATGCGACAGTCCTCAACAGAAGCAGGGGGGTTATTACAAATGTCCTGCGTCGAGAGTTTCGCAAGTCACTGACAACGGGCTCCACAGAAGCGGAATCGTCAGGATACGGCTCAATACGACGCGTGGTGATGACCGATGTGACAGGCCTACGTATTTGGTGACCATAACTAGCGTATAATGTTGTACGGTGATGACAGCGAGCAACGACCTCAAGTACAGTGACCGCCGATGAATTTTACTCGTTACAATTTTACCGACACTACGGTTCTGTCAGAACGATCACACTCTGATCCTTTAGCACACCCAGGCAGACGTCATCCTACATCACTGGTTCTTGTGCTTCCAGTTTGCACATCCACCAAGCTGTGAACATGATGATACAGTGCCTTTACCAAGCTACAGCTATGAGCTACAGGGCAGTGTATCGAAACCAGGATGAAGATATATATATATATTCCAGCTATTCTGCACTCCCTTACAGAATAACTATTCTGCACAACTTTGTTAACTTCCTGGACACTAAACTGTGAACCTCTCGGCGGAACGACCAGTTTTTTGTTTTTACGGAGACTATTTCGACTGCCATTTTCAAACCGTTTATCAGAATGACGCATGCGATACACCGTTGGATAGCTACGGAAATTGCGCAACTTTTATTCTTCGGTACGGTTTTAAAATTCGGTACGTTTTAGAACAATTTTAAATATACTAAACACGGTTTTTATGATTTTGTCCGTGGTCGTAGAGTATTTGGGGTGCCATTTTTAAACCGCTCGTCGGATTGATGCAAATAATATGCCGTTGGATAGGTATGAAATTTGCGCAACATTTATTCTTCGGGACGGTTTCCAAATTCTGTATGGTTTTTAAACAATTTCAAATAACTATACAATGTTTTTGCGAATTTGTCCGTCTTCGTACTGTATTTTGGACGCCATTTGCAAACCATTTGTCGGACAGATGCAAGTGATGCGCCTTTGGAAAGTTATGTAAAATGCGCAACTTCTCTATCTCATATAATTTTCGAAATTTCTTACGGTTTAAGAGCAGTTTCAAACTTAAACAGTTCTGTTTTTCTGAAATGTTTAGGTCCAGCGGACTATTTTGGACCCCATTTTCAAATCGCTCGTCGGATTGATGCAAATAATATATCGTTGGAAAGGGATACAAAATGCGCAACTTTTCTATTTCTAGCAAATTTTCGAAATTTCTTACGGTTTAAGAGCAGTTTCAAAATTAAACAGTTCTGTTTTTTGAAATTTTTAGGTCTAGCGGACTATTATGGACCCTATTTTCAAATCGCTCGCCAGATTGATGCAAATAATATACCGTTGGAAAGGTATGAAAAATATGCAACTTTTCTATTTCTAGCCAATTTTCGAAATTCCTTATGATTTAAGAGCAGTTTCAAAAATAAATAATTCTGTTTTCTGAACTTCGCCGGAAACATAAGTGAACTTTCTATTTTCATTTAAACTGAATCTCTTTGAACCATCTTTTTTCTGAACATCTTATAAAACACCGGTGAACTTCCTTTTCGCGAACCACTTCTAACGTTAGAGAGTTGATGAACTTCCAACTGCCTATTTTTTTACAAGTGAACCTCTCGCTGAAAAATCTTTTTTTCTAAACTCCCCGTGAACGAAAGTGAACTTCTCAGCGAATGTTAGTGAACTTCCTATTTTTTTTACAAATGAACCTCTCGCTGAAAAATCTTTTTTTTCTAAACTTCTCGTGAACGAAAGTGAACTTCTCAGCGAATGTTAGTGAACTTCCTATTTTCAAACTGTATTGCGACCGCCATTTTTAAACCGTTTATCGTAATGATGCATGCAATACACTGTTGGATAACTACGGAAATTTCGTAACTTTTACTCTTCTGCATGGTTTCCAAATTCTATACGGATTTTGAATAATTTCAAATATACTAAACATAGTTTTCACGATTTTGTCCGTTCCCGTACAGTATTTAGGATGTCATTTTCAAACCGCTCGTCGGATACATGCAAATAATATGCCGTAGGATAGGTATGAAAATTGCACAACTTATACTCTTTTGCCAGTTTCCGAAATTATGTACGATTTGAAAACAATTTCCAATATACTAAACACTGTTTGGATGGATTTGTCCGTTTTCGTACTGTATTTTGGACGCTATTTGCAAACCGTTCGTCGGATTGATGCAAGTGATACGCCGTTGAAAAGCTATGGAAAATGCGCAACTTTTCTATATCTAGCAAATTTTCAAATTCCTTACGGTTTAATAGCAGTTTTCAAACTTAAACAGTTCTATTTTCTGAAATTTTAGATCCAGCGGACTATTTTGAATCCCATTTTCAAACCGCTCGTCGGATTGATGTAAATAATATACCGTTAGAAAGGTATGGAAAATGCGTAACTTTTCTATTTCTAGCGAATATTCGAAATTCCTTACGATTTAAGAGCAGTTTCAAAAATAAACAATATATGACCTCGCCGTATTATTGAAAGAATGAACTTCGAGCCCAGCACTATGTGAACTTCATAGCGCTGACAGTGTGAACTTTGCAACATATACACAGTGAACTTCTGTTTACGTTATAATACTTTTCTATTGACGCACTATATTCGTAGTGAACTCCATTATTTTATATTATGAACTTCCAACTTCCTATTTTTTTCGTAGTAGCCTTCAATGTTTTTAAGTTTGATCTTCCCAATTTCACCAAGTGAACTCATGTTTTCTTAATCTTTTTTAAGCGAGTCTTTTTCCTATAGAGGAAACGAAAAAGAGTGAACTTCCCCTGTGGTATAAAGTTAACCTTTTACTCGCTCCAAACAAACTCTGGACAAACTGATTTTTTACCAGAAGTCCAAGTGAACATCGTAAGGAAAAATACAGGACTTCTTAAGATAACTGAGTGAACTTGTGTTTCCTATTCATTTATAACGTGAATATTTTTTATACCGTGAGCTTCTAAAATTAGCCAAGTGACCTTCGGTTTAGCATAAACGTAATATTTTTCTCACGAATTAATTTATATTTTTGTGAACACAATAGTGAACCTCTGAAATGACTGAAATAAACTCCCGACTTTTAAACTTCTATGAGTTAAAAAGTTAACTTCGTAATTTTCCGGAAACATGGTGAACCGCCCTCGTTTTGGGGAGTAAACAGCTCTTTTGGTTTCTTATTTTGTCAAGTGTACTGTCTATTATTAAATTAGTGAATCCCAAAATTAGTGAATCGGGGGGTGAATTTATTGCTTTCTTATCATGCTAACTGTCCGTTTCTTAAGAAGAGAACTTTGTCTAACTAAGTGTATTGCTCGCAGAACATGATAATTTTTTACATCCATTTCTTTAAAAGTGAGATCATCGGACAGTCTTGAATCCATTTCTTTTTCAGAACAAGCTACCGCTGCTACATGTTGTTGTCTCCTACTGGAACATGCGTAGGAGAGGATAAGACTAGAAAAATGGGCAGAACCAAGCTGAGCAAAAGAAATTCTTCAGATAGGAGAGGATAAGACTTGAAAATGGGAGAGGATACTCTAGGTCCCAGCCTCAGGTCTCAGTAGAAATTCTTCAGATAAGCAAAAGAAGCACGACGGCTGCAAGCCTGCAATGTCTGAACCACACAAAAAAAATCTGAACTATATCGATGGGCAACGGGTGCTATGCGAGGTGAACTACTGATGGACAAAAATGCTGCAGGAGAGGGGCCGATGGGGAGTGGCGCCGCTGGCCGTGCGCGCGGCAGGAGAAGGTCTCTGATGGTGTAGCGCGTGGTAGGGGAGCACCTCAGCCGGCGGCCTGAGATGGGAACGGGGCAGAGCGCGCCGGGGACCGGAGATGCGGGCGGAGCGGAGCGCGTTGCTGCCCGGAGCTGGGTGGCGAGCAGGGTGGAGATAGGCCACCCACGGGCGAGGTAGATGCAGTCCGGCGGCGCGCTCCATGGATGCTAACCACGGCTGGACGCGATGAACTGCCACTGCAGCTCACGGTGGACTCCACTTCCGGACGCGATGAACTGCCGATGCAGCGCACGATGAACTCTGCGGCCTGGCGCTCGCGCCGTATTTAGTAAGGCCGCCAGATTGGGAGGCCGGTAAGGCCGCCAGATTGGGAGGCCGGGGCTCGCCGGGGCGGAGGACGTTGCAAGGCAGCAGGGGTGCGAACGGTGGCGAGTGCGTGCATTGGAGGATGCGTAACCAGAGGCGAGCGTGCCGACCGGTAGGGGCGGCGACCTGGTCGGAGAGGCGCGCGGGGCGTCGGCCTTTGCCGAGGAGGCATGCGGGTGCGGCGCCTCGCCGGGAAGACACGTGGCTGTGGTCGGGCTAGGGAGGCGCGCGGTGGCGGCCGGGCCGTGGAGGCGCATGGGGACGGCGACCTCGTCGGGAAGCAAGACGCATGTAGAGACCGGACGAGTCGGGTGCGGCTCACCGACGGGAACAAGGGCGGCGGACCGACGGTGACGAGAGCGGGTGGTCCGGTCGTCGCCTCGTCGGTGTGGTGCTTGGACTCTGGTCGTGGGTGTCGTGCGGTTGGTTCGCGATAAGAAACAACGGACTAGCTGGTTTTGCAAAGTTGTGCTGAATAGCTATTATACAAACACTTAAGGGGTTTTGCAGAATAGTCTCACCCTATATATATATATATAGTAACTGGTGCTCCCTGGTGCATGGGCACCATGGTAGAATACTGTAAGTTTTGGGTATCTACAAAACACGTACACGTCGGGTATGCAAACATTGAGTATGTAGCAGGTATACACACCCTTGGGTATATGTACATTAAGTATCTACATAGTACGTATACCTTGGGTATATATATATCATGGGTATGCGTACAGATCAGACATATATATATATGTAAGTATGCGTACATATTAGGTATATATACCCCGTTTTTTTCCATACCCAATGTTATATATACCTCCTACATACCCTAGGTAGATATATACCCATGGTACACGTGATGTCTACATACCCCAATTATACCGTATTCCGTCCTGATGCCCGGGCACCATGGTGCCCCATCTGAACTTCCTATATATATATATATATATAGGGACGCGCTATTTGACTCACAGGGAGTAGAATAGTTATTGTACACCCACCTTCTATCTTCACAACCACATATGATTTTTATGTCACGTAAATTTTGCCTTATGTATTGAGTCAAGGAGAACGTAAGAAAAATATAAATGACAAAAAAAATATTTACATAACGTTGCAAAAATACGACAAAAATACACTTATTTATGTTGTTTTTATGACTTTTACGTCATTTTAACTCATTTTTTATGTCGATTTTTTCTATTATGGGTCAACATGACGTAAATATTTACGTATGTAACATAATTTATTGATGTAACAACGTAAAAAAATTGTGGGTGCAAAATAAGTTATTCTGCACCCTGGGTGTCAAATAGGGTTTCTATATATATATATATATATATATATATATATATATATATATATATATATATATATATATTTGATTTTAAAAGCTAGCTCCATTGCAAGTGACGGCACATTGCGGCTGCCATGAGCCACTATGAACTTGTGCAATTGTTTGAATAGAAGCAGACAACCCTGAATCAGGGTGCCAGTCACCACTCATATACAACAAGGCGTCCATAAGACCAATAAAATCACAATCAACTAGGGAAATTCATAATAGTCAGACAACTAACATCAACATGCGGCTACAATGCTAGCCACGAGCATTTGAGATAAACTCATAGCATGTGCTGATCATCTAGAGATGCTTCTCCTGAACACAGTTATGCCTGCTGGCGCTTCGCATCGACTGCTTCCTTCAGCTTCCTCCCAAGTGCAAAGGCAAGAGGAGGTGGCACAGCGTTGCCAATCTGCCTGTGCTTGGTCTGGATTGTGCCCGCAAACTGGTAGCTGTCAGGAAAGCCCTGCACACATGGATAGGTTCGAGTCAGACTGTTTACCAGCCCTTGCAGGATCTTCAACATGCTTAAGGCTATCTGTATGCAGATGGGGATGGACGTAGAGCATCTTAGCTTACCTGAGACCGTGCGCATTCACGGACAGTGATGATCCTGTCCTGGTCAGGGTGAAAGCACATGCCAACCTTGCCCATAGGCTGGGGATCTGTCACAGATGTGGGGAAATTACCCTCCCAATCCAACCTCCCATAGAGCCCTTTCCACTGGTTGTGCCTTTTAGCAGTGTTAGGTAAGCACCAAGGTATCAGGTCCACCATTTGCCCAGAAGATAGCTTGACCTGCAAGCACATTTTGGGAATAAACATCCCACGAACAAAAGGAAGGCGTAGACTGAGATCAACAGAAACATGCTGAATGCATCTACAGAGTGGAGGACAGTGATGTTACCTTCTCATCTGGTAGGTCATGCCAGTCACAGCCAGGTCGCTTTGGGATGTGTTTGCATCTGATGAGATTTAGCTCATTCGTCTCCTTTGATATGTGATTGTTCAATCCGATGGTGCTACCTCTTATCTTTTTCTGGAACCAATAGACAGGTTCACCTCCATACTACATCAAAAGGAGGGAAATTCACTTAACATAAGAACAGGAGGAAAAAACAAAAGAAAAAATATTGACATTGGAGTAAGAGTTACCTCAAGTATGAGTTTACCTGCACCATTTTCCACTTTTTGTAAATTGCCAATTGTATCTTTAACAGTTATTGCACGGAAAGGTGCCCCACCAGCAGTGCTTTTGGCAGCTGCATAGTATTTGCCATCAGGCAGTGTTATTTTCAGCTCAGGGCTAGCAAACACATGCATCGGTTCTGGCCAGTCAGGAAGAGTCTCTCCAGGAGCAGCAGCCCAAATGAAAGCCCTTTTCCTGGACTGTGCAACACCAAAAGTCCCAGCTTCTAAGATTCCAAACCGAACCTAACAAGCAGATAAATAACTGTTAAAAATACAGATTCAAAGAAATGCTAACATATGTATTTTAAGTAGACAATGACAAGAACCATAACCTGGTATCCCATCTCCAAAAGAGAAGCAACTGCCAATCGGAAGGTCTGCCCTTTGTTGAAGGAAACAAAGTTCCTAACATTTTCTAAGAGAAAGAATCTTGGACGGAAATATTCTGCAAAAGAGAGGAATGCTAAAATCATCTCGCACTGAACTTTACTCCATGGACTTTGGTTGAATCTGTTCATCCCAGAAAATCCCTGGCAAGAGAAAATTGATAAAGTCAATAAACAGGTTTAAATTTTGACAGAAAATTGTTTACATATGTTTAGCAAAAAAATATACCTGGCAGGGAGGACCACCATTTATGAACTCTACTTCACCAGGGACAGGAAGGTTCTTAATGTTTTCTTCAGCAAGTTTAGCTGCTTGCTCAGCAGCTTCAGAAGTTGAAACACAGTCATCAGCATCCCCACATTTGTCCATAATTGCCCTGCGTTAACACAAATAGTCCTAATTCAGCTACATAAAATAAATATGTAAAACACACAAACCAACCAATTCCACCTACTTCAGAATGACGTTGCAGTTATCCACAAACACCGCAGCTTCTGGATGATTTTGCCTAAATGCTTCACCAGCTGGTTCCTCGTATTCAATTGCCCATTTTGTAAGAGATGCACCTGCAGAATTTAACAATGAGAACATAAATATCAGTTTAAAGAAAATGTTCATGCTAAACAATATTAGTGAAGAAAGTGCATACCAGCTTGCTGCAACCCTTCCGATAAACCTCCACAACCAGCAAAAATGTCAAGAGTTGCAATACGGTTCTCTTTGGGCACCTCTGTCCATTTGCTTGAATCACGTTCACCATTTTCACAAATCTGCTTTCCCTTGTTCTTTTTTAAGGCACTAGTTGCCTTCTGTGCTACGGACATGAGCTTTACATTTGAAGGCAACTGATACAGACATGCAACATATATTCAGTTAACTATCAAATCTAGCAGTTACAAAATTAAAATGTTATATCAGCTAACTAACCTGCTTGAGAGCTCCAGTGGCAGGAGCATACAAATGTTCACAGAAGAATACATGTTCAACCATCACTGGAAGGTTTGAATTCAAGAGATCTATCTTCTTTCTGACCTCACATTTTCCCTCTATCATATCCACAGGCACGTTAATTATATCTTCACTATAGTATACCTGAATCAAGCAAACAAAGGTTAACAAAATGTATTGAAGACAATTCAAGGAGAATGATCTTGCTAAGTAAGAACCTAGACTTCTACACATTATCTAGTATGTAAAGCAAGGAACTAAAGATGGTATAACAAATAACAAACATAAAAGCACATAGGAAAAGGAAGAGTATTAACCTCTCGGATGTCCGATGTATAAGCTTTGGCTGATGAAATATCATCTGGTCTATAAAACCTCCGAACACTGATTTTTGTTGATGCAGGGTCAACTTTTTTAGAACCAGCAGGTTCACGGACATCCAGGAGATGGCAAACTGCATAGGGCTTTAGGCCGATGTTTCTTCCAGCCTTATAGGTACCACGATCCTCCTCTTGGGAGAAAAATTCAGGCCTAATGTATAAGTAGTCATTGACACTATAGGTAACTTCTCTGTAGATGAAGCTGGTCTTAGAGAGTATTCTCAATTCATCACAATCTGGCTCTTTATGCTCACAAGAGCTACAAACACCACTGCCAAGACCGAGTTTATCATGAGGTAGGGAGAAGAAGGCACCTTTCTCAGGCCAGTACAAGCTTCTGCATAGATATTCCATTGGCAGACCCTTCTTTTTCCTCTCTTCCCCTCTTGCCCGCTCAATCTTATCAGCTTCAGCATTCTCTTTTCTATACTTGTGACCCCAAGGCATTGATTGGAGATTGACAGACACCAATTCTTTGATGTCCTTTAATTCAAACTCTAAACAATCATTAGTCAAGAAAAGATCCCTTTCATTTGCAGCATTGCCAAGAACAGTCTCTGAACCTTTTTGTAGCATCCTTCCATGAACTATTTTCCCACCATCAGGTTTCTGAAACATGTATTCAACAAAGCATATCACTATTTCTCCTGAATCATCTTCTAGTGTGACTGCCCCTCCCACGGTTATTCTGAGTTCTCGGGAGTATGCACATTTGTATAAAGCTTCTCCAGAAGCAGTTTTCCCAGTTGTTTTACCCTCCCATCTAATTTCATTGCTAGTTTGTGATATCAATTTTCGAGACCGTGTTGATGGTGGAGTCTTTGAAGCCTTCTCTTCTTCAATCTGTATCTCTTCTTCATTCTGTACCTCTTCTTCAGCATCCTCATCTTCATTTTCTTCTTGCTCATCATCAATTTCTTTTGCTTCATTTCCATCTCCCTCTTTCAAATCTTCCGGGAAATGGTGTGCATAGTAATCACTCCATATTCTGTTGATCAATCTGGTTGTGGTTGCACGCATGGCTTTCCTTTTTGATGCTGTTCCCATAGTTGCAATTGGGTTCAAATTCTCCGCCCTTGTTACTTGAGCCTTCTTCTTCACAGACAACTTTGTATGCCTTCTCTGCTCCATCTTCATTAACAGACCAGTGGCAAATGCACTCCGTTGGATAGTTGCATCAGGGAAATCTGTAAACTGCTGAAGTATGATCTGTCCATGTACCACAATGTATCTCTCAACAAGTGCAATGCTGGACGATATAAAAGCAGGATTCCCTTGGTCAAACTCTGACACTTTCTTGATGACATCAACAAAAGAAAGCTTTGAAGCACGGCTTTGCTCTTTTAGCAGGGCGATGATGCTAACAGCAAGTCTTGCTGTTTTCAGTACAGGCTCACACCAAGGAGCATATTGCTTTATTGGTTGTCGTAGCTTGTACCTGAAAAATGCCAAATGTGGGGTTAAATGGAGTGCATGCAGAATGGATAAAAACTGTGGCCCAAACAAGAGGAATCAAAGGATTCAACTAAGCAACCACTGAGCAGACAGTGACATGACTATTACATAATAAACTACACTGGAAGGGACTGGCTGGAGTAACTTACCAGGCCACATCAGTTCGAATGGTTATGCAAACCATTGAGCCACCAAATTCTATAACCCATTCCTTGATTGGGCTCAAATATATTGGAACTCCTGCATCCTGATGATCAGCATTACTTGAGGAAGAAGATTTTGCAGACTCAGCTGTGGAGCAGCAACTGCCATCATCCTCCCTCATAAACCCAGATCCAAAGATAACTACATCATTTTCTGCACCAGACTTCATAGGGATTAATTCCAGAGAGATAAGCCTGGAATCTGCATTGTATAGAGCCCACTTGTCGAGGATTCTTACAGGCACATCATCAGAAAACATACAGTCCTCACTATCAAATATGTACTCATCCATTTCCTGGCTAAACGGTTTATAGTATGCAGGCAAAGGATAGTCATTTGCAATCTCAGCCTCACTAATTTTGATGTAGACATTTTTTTGGGTAGGCTTACCCCTCTGTTTCTTCATCATCTTCCATTCTTCTTCTTCTTGCAATAATCTTGCTAATTTCCCATCGTCATCCTCAGCTACCTCTTCACAGTCCACATCATTGATCTTCAGGCTTCCATTTGAGATGTTAGGCAGCCTCTTGGTTAATTCCACTCGAGATTTGCACTCGTCCCTTAGAGCAAGAAGAACCGGCAGTGTACCAAGCTTCTCATCACCATTGCCTGCTGTCTGATCCAATCCAATAAGCTGATTGTATACAAACTCACCAGTAGCAATCACAAAGTCTTTGCTCATTGTTCCAGTGTAACCTTGTATAGCATTAATAGAACGAACAACACTAGCAAGCAATTCTTCCAGACTCAGGTTAGGATTCCCACCTACTGATCTCATGAGCTTTCTGTAAACTTCAACACACACCTGTGCCTTCTCATAAAAGTGGTTGTAGTAAGATTTGTAATTGCTTGCTGGCTTCACACATTCATAGTCAGCAAGTTCTGTTGAGAGCCAGACCACTGCAGTACCTTCGTCATAACCAGATATTGCCCAGTCCTCAATACGCCCAAATCCTTCACAGCGTACTCCTCTTTCACGCTCTTTTTCTAGATCATCATCTGGGGGCATGATGAGAGCTGTTATGAAAAAATCATCTATTTCAGACATTTCAAAGGGCTGCAGATTTCCATCTGCATCATGCAATATGAAATCAATCAGTCTCCGGCAAGGCGGTAAATCTTCTGGTCCTAGTTTTGTCAGGTTGATTGCATCTATTTCCTCCTCTTCCATCCGATTTTTCTTGATCATTACAGAAGAAGTTTTTTCTGATAAACGAACTGATTTCTCTTTGAAATCAGAACAGGCTGCTGCCCTTCTTGGTCTCTTCCGAGCAGCAGTACAAGTACCCTTTTCAACACCATTTGTTGCATCCTGAGGCTCGTTCTCCAATTTTCCTTTTTCAGTGGATTCTTCACCCTTCTTGTGTGGCTTTGCTCTGCACCTTTTTGTTCCTGAAAGTCATCATTCAGAAAACAATCAATAACTAAATCAGGAACAAAAAAGGAAAAAAAACTAGAATGATTAAATACAGAAAAAAATCAAGAGATGACTGTTATATTGATATTCCTCTAGTTCACTCCTTGCTTAGCCTCAATGAGGCACGATATAATTGATATTCCTTAATGAAATGACATTCAAGCCTCCCGACTGTTATTGAAGGAACTATGTTAAATAGATGGGCCTCCTTCCTAACAATCTTAAGATTGTTAGCCATATCTCTCAAAGGCTGCCATGTTAGAATATCTTAACTCTAACAAAGGATAGGAAGCCAGGATATCTATCTCTACATCTTAGCACCGGTCAGTTGGTTCAGGTGTGGCAGCGCCAACCCACCCACCATGGTTCAAATCATGCGTGAGGCAGAATTAATTTCCAAGCAACAAAGTATGGTGTCTGTTCATTCCATAAAACAATGCCACCAGGTGCTAGACTGCTAGTGCACAGTTGGTTGAGGTTTTCTATACCTTTTGCTACTTTTTTTCATTCCATAAACATTGAAAAAGAATTTTTACAAAAGATTCAATGGGCATTAACACCAAGGTTCAATTAAGCGTTAGACGCTAATTGAGCGTTTTGCCTCCGCTTTTCTCTTTTTTGAAGAATTAAAGCGCTGAGCGCAATTTTTTTTTTGAGCGCAATTAAGCGTATGTTTAAGCATAGTTGAGCGCTAGGCGTTTTGCTCCGCTCAGTGCCTAAGCGAGCTTAAGCGTGCGCTTAAGCGAGCTTTTTATAACCTTGATTAACAATATGTGTTGTTATCAAGACTCTATTACACATTATTCTGAAATCAGATATAACCATGCCATAAATTGAAAGACTGACTAGCCATACAGGACAAATAACAACAAGGTAACCGAGGATGAGACCTGTGGTAACAGGCGAACGTGGACTCTTCGCCATAGCTGATGTCTCCCTGTAAAATTTATTATTAGTCAGTCATGTCAACCATAAGCAAGTAAATGCAGTAAGCTTGCTGCTAGTCCAAAATTAATTACTTGAAAAGATCAACTAAGCAACACAGTTTGTCAAAATCACAAGTATACAGGTCAAAACTCTACATAATACAAGAACAAAACTGGAAGTCACTTGCTGAAACAAAAAGATCAGATAAGGGGATGTGATCTTTTTTTTCCTGAGGAAACTTGCAAGAGTACTGCCTATTCAATTAAGAAAGCAAAATGTATACAGATTGCCTGTTGTTTTCTAAGGGACAAGGCAAGGATCCCAGAGAACCCAAAAAAACTACTTACAGCAAGGCCACCAGGCTATTTTTGAAGGGGGGAGGGGGGGGGGGGGGGATTTTGACTCCTTCATAACGAATAAGTTGTGTAGTCCATTTATTTGAATAACCAAAATAGCATGGAAACAGCACATAATAATATGCATCTTAAATGCAGTTTTTCATTATCACAGGATGGGAGGAAGCATATAGCATTTAAGAAAATAAAGATAGAACGATAACAGATCTTGGAACAGCACTCTCTCTTAATATAGAGAATATATGTGCAAAATTGCCAACAACAGCAAAAGGACTTGGATAAGAAACAGAAATGTCAAAATGTTCTGAACCTGTATCCAAGTAATCTAAATGATATTAGTGAAACAAACACCTTTACTTCTGGAAATGATAATCTTTCAATGATAGTGGGTAGGAAGTAACAGCCATCATGAAACACTGACTTTTGTCTTCTTCCCGTATAGAAATTATATGGTAGAAACATCTCAACATTACTTATATTCCCTATTAACTACAGTTCACAAATATGGAAAACTTTGATTGTTAAAGCTACCTAGGAGATTTTTTCGCAAAAAAAAAAAAAGCTACCTAGGAGATTCACAGTGAAGGTTAAAGCTCCCAAAACACGGATCCACTACTCCTGCAATTAGCAAAACCACCAAAAGATGCAAAAACATCCCCGCAAAAAAAAAGATGCAGAAACATAGGTTGACACATTTGGGGGAAAATCAACTTTAACAGAAGTTGAAACAATTTGGAAAAGCAGCACACCGCAGTATTTAAAACTGTAACATTTTTGCAAGTGCATCAAATCCTTAATCACCACTCAAGTAACACCGCTAAACCACCAACATAGCAATCTTCTAACCCCTAAAAAGACCACATCAAAGAAACAAACTATACGGATAGTCGTCCCAAATCCCCTGCAGTAGATCGCTACAGAAATGGAAAAAATCCCCATCAGGATACAGACAGAGCTCGGACGGCAGCCGTTGCACCCAGGATCTGAAATGGTTAGACTAAAATACCCTCCCCGCTAAATCGTACCGGCGGGGCTCGAAGGAATCCATCATAGGACGATTCGCCGGTGGAAACCACGGAAACCCGAGCAGCCAGTCAAACAGCACGGAGCCCAGCAACTACCGGAGCACGCCCATCCCCCAAACCCCAGCCCGAACTAACCAATCCACGCGCACGGAAACAACAGGACCTAGAGGAGAAAAAAAAAAAGAGGTCGCGGCGTTTACCTGCGGTGCCTCCTCGCCGGCGGCGGCGAAGGCGACCAGGAGACAAGCCCGAAGGAGCAGACCCGAGAGCGGCGGCGCGGGCGGGCGGGCGAACGAAAAAGGGGGGAGGGCGGGTTTGGGCGCGGAGTGGCGGGATTTATAGCGAGGGCGCGAGAACGGCAGGAAGGCGTGACGCGAAGCGGGGAAGGGGAAGGTTTTCGGCCGCGGCGGCGCACGTGGAGCGCGCGGGAGGGGACTGGGCGGGAGGGAGGAGCGGCGAAACCCGAAATTTTCCCGTTGTCCCGCCCTTGCTTGGATCTTGCCAGATCGGAAGCAATTAAATCCTTTGCTTTTTTCTCTTCCGTTTCTTTCCTAATTTTGTCATTTTGTTTTGTTCCCATATCGCGTTCACAGCTCGGCCCTCCTGTTTCCTTCCAATGATACCTCGGTTCAAATGTTTAGAGTATGTTGTCCTTTAAAATGGAAGCCTACAATTTAGAAAGAAATGAATTGTGTTGGCATTGTAGATTTATTAATACTTTCTTTGTAATGACACCATCCTCGTGATCCCACTTCAAGCCCCTCTGACCATGGCGTGGACGGTCGTCATTTGTTTTATTTGTTACCTACCACTTTTTCTATTTGGCACCTACATGTAGTTGTTATTTTTGTAGGTGGGACACACAACCTTTTGGAATTATCCGAAAGAGCCATCTCTCATGGGTTTGTCGTCACGATAAACTACGAATTGCACGTGGTCACCAAAAGACTCTAACCAAATATATAGAACCTACCTCACATGTAACGCTTTTGAATGAGGAGGAAGAATCGAACATCCCATGAATGTAAAATCCAGGAAGAGTCCATCTATCAACAACTAAAGGTGTCGCTTGTGGCAAGGTTATCGAGAAGCACGTGCAGGAGAAAACGAGAAGGTCGCACCTCGGACGAAGTCACATAAGAATAAGGCATCGCCAGAGAGACCGTTGTGTGCCCTCTAAAGCTAGATCCAACAATTGGGTCTCTCAGATGGGAGGTTAGGGGCTTGTACTGGAGCGTAGCTCCGTACAAAATATCGTCGTCTCGTGAGAAAGAAGCGCAAGCAAAAAAGATTTCCCAAAAGCAGCTTAGTTTTGAGGAAGAAAATAGCAACATATGGTGGATGTCAGCATGCAGAAAGTTCAAGCAATAACAGAGAAGGAATGAAGCGTCAAGAGATGAGCACCAAGTTTTACAGAGGAAGGAGGGACACGAGCTATCGGCAAAGACTTGGCATCTTCTTCCCAGCAGCAAGCCAAGAATAAAGGTAGAATACCAAACATGGACAACTCATTACATGGATAAGTTTATTGAGCAGGGCCACATGAAGACAAACCTGGACACCACCAACATTGAGGCATCCGAAGATGACGAGCCCAACAAACACCACAGAGTAGTCTCGTCGGCCCCTCGATTCTATTAGAGAGACCCTAAACCGAACATAAAGGCGCAACTAGGGGTGGATCTACGAGGGGTGAGGTTAAGTCTCCCTTTCCATCCTCTCCGGCCGGATGAACCGGGGGAAGGAGGGAAGAAGAGGTGCCAGGGGGCGATGGAGAAGGAGAACTAAGAGGGTTGTAAAGGAGAAAGGTATAAAATAGGAGGAAATGATACCCCCCTAGGGTCGACTATTTAATCATGTCGGGACAAATTATAACTTTGTTGTCGGATACATGTGTGTCGACAACAATAGCACAAGGGAAACGTGACCTTCTAGAATTATCTGAGAGAGGCATCTCCCATGGGTGGTCGCCACGATGAACTACAAATTGCACGTGCTCACGAGATCACAAAAAGGCTCGAGCCAAATATAGATGGAGCAAGTGTCTCACATGTAACGCTCGATTGTGAACGAGGAGAAATAATCGAACACCCCATGAACTTAAAATGTGGGAACAACCCATCTATCAACAATTGAAGGTCTCGCTTGCGCCAAGGTTATCAAGAAGCACATGCATGAGCAAACGAGAAGGTTGCACCTCGGCCGAAGCCACATAATAACAAGGCATCATTAGAGAGACCATTTTGTGTCCTCTAAAACTAGATCGAACAATTTGGTCTCCTAGATGGGAGGTTAGGGGCTTCTAGCGGAGCGGAGCTCCGTACATAAGACCATCGTCCCGCTAGAAAGAAGCACAAGCTGAAAGATGGCCCAAAAGCAGCGTACGTAATTTTGAGAGAAAAGGTAGCAACATACGGTGGATGTCAACATGCGGAAACTTTATTAACCAAAAACGGGGAAGGAAGCGGCAAGGGACGAGCACCAAATTTTGCACAGGAAGGAGGGACACGAGCTATCGACAAAGACTTAGCCTCTTATCCCCAGCAACAAGCAGCCAAGAATAAAGTTGAAAGACCAAATAACTCAATACATGGGAGACGCTTATTGAGCAGGGCCACATGAAGACAAACCTGGACGTCGCCATCGTTGAGGGAGACGAAGACAACGAGCCCAACAAACATCGCAGATCAGTCTCGTCACCCCCCCCCCCTTCCCCGTTCCTATTAGAGAGACCCTAAAACGAATATAAAGGAGGAAAATAAGGGTGGATCTGCGAGGGGCAAGGTTGAGTCTCTCTTTCCTTCCTCTCAGGTCGAATGAACCAGAGGAATGAGGGAAGATGAGGCGTCGGTGGGGGGGGGGGGGTGGGAAGAGAAGGAGGACTAAGAGGGTTGTAAAGGAGAGAGATCTAAAAGAGGAGGAAATGCCACCCCCTCCCTCATCGGTGGCCGATTGTTTAATGACGTGATACACCTTTCCCCGTATGGTCGATTGTGTTAGTCAGCACTAACTGTGTACAGTTGGTGATGGTGTTTAGGTGTCCTATCTCTGGTATGTTATGTATTTAGTTATTAATTTGGTCGTGTCTTTTTGGTGTGTGTTTTAACAAGGTGAGGTCACCATGGTTGTATGATATAAAGTTTGATATTACGTTGTCCTTCCGACATTAATTTATTTTGTTTCTCATATGTTCTAAGTTTGGTGTTGCGTAGATGCGATGTAATATTGTGTTGTCACGTTACGTTATCAATGTTAGTAGATAAATACTTTTAATTTTTCTTTGTGACAATGGGGCCACAAACACTTTGTTGATTACTCTATGTTGGTTATTTTGGCGTTTCGCATTCACGGTTGACGAGATACTACATGCTCGTATACACTTATATCTTCATTTTGTCCTTTAGTCTACTTGGTGTAAGTGTTTTCATCATCTTATTCACTCGACATCATGTACAACTCACTTGACACACTTTTTCAAATTGATCCATATTCTATCTTGATTTAGAAGACAATGCCCACCTTCTCGCAAAAAAGAAGTCAATGTTCACCATAGTTTTTAATGTATAACTTTGTATTCTCTTCTACCTGGCATGAGTATTTGTTGATAGTTTATGAGGTGGGACACTCGTCGATGTATGCATGGAATATAATCTAAGTTGTCCAGTGGGTTAATTGTATGCATGGAAGCTGCAAAGAGGGTTGGTTTAGTTGCCGGATTCTAAAGGGACAAATCATACAAGTGGATTTGGTGTTAATGACCATTGAATTAGGAACCAAATAGTTTTACAAGTTTCATACACAAGGATTAGCTCTATTTGGTTGGATTGATGAGGTGAATGGTTACCCCTCACATAAGAGGACTATTGAGAAGACGACTTATGTTTTGACCTTTATTTTGCATCTATTTAAGTCATGTGGATGTCATACTATGAAGAGAGTGACATGCTTGCAAAAAATGGCATATCATTTACCGAAACACATCCCACATCATCCACCATAAAAGCCTTTCCTTTGAACATTTAAAATCACCAAGAAACTTCATGTTTACCACCTTTTAGGTATGACTGCTCGAACATGGGTCTGGGCCGTGTCCGGATTTTGTCGTTTTCTCTCTGGTTTTGACCCTGACAAAAGCCTAAACATGCCCAAACCTTTTGGGCTATCAGACAGTCCAGGCGCCTTATACATGTTTGGATTGGCTATTTCTGCCATTTTGTTGGCGGGCTTTAAATACCTTTGTTCGTTGAAGGGCTACGACGTTTGGATCATCATTTCCCTTGCCTTTTTTAGCTCCAAACTTTCGATAATTCGCATCCCTCCACTCAATCTTGTGAATCTTTGAGGTAAATAGAGAGCAACCCTATATCAACTTTTACATCCAAACAAAAAGTTTATTCCCCATCGTGGGTGATATTGGTCTTTGTCACTATCGGGTTTGTGGGTAACCCTAGATGGGTGGTGTTTCCTTGAGAGATTCCAATGCGTGAAGTTATCAAGGAGTTGTGTAAAGGTGTCGGGATCACCTAAATACCCCGCTTAGTGTAAGGTATATCACTTTGTGTGGAGAGATCATTGGTGAAGAAGGCTAGATCCAAGAGGGATCGATATTGTGTGGGCTTGGTTTGCCACGGCCTCTCCAATGGAGATAGTCCCACGAGGACTTGAAATTTTTGGGAAACATCACCACGTCTTCATCTCCATTCACTTGGGTTACTTTGTTCCTCATTTTTACTTAATTGTATTTTGTATTGCATCATATAGGATTGCTCATCTAGTTGTATTTTAGGACCACCTTATTTATCCACAATTATCCCTAAAATTTACAAAATTGATTAAAATCTGTCGTCGCCTATTCACCCCCTCTAGGCACCATCTTAGATCATTCAATTGGTATTAGATCTTTGAATTCTCATTATAAGGCTTTACTAAGCAAAGATGGAATATTACGATATGGAAAAAAATTAAGAAATCCACCGCTATGGTGGCACAAGCCCTCCCATGTCTATTAAGGATGGTAAAAAATGAAAAGCAAATAAAAAGAATCAAACAAGTGACATAGAACAAAATATGTATAGTTTAGAAACACTTCTTTTCCTTAGAGGATATGTAGAAAAAATTGTGGAATTGGGAGTGAAATTGGGGTTGAATTGTTACTTAATCAATGCGGTGTTAACCCTAGGTTTACATTTATTCTTTATGTATCATTTAATGAATGGGGCATTGAGAAAGAAGAAATGTGATACCTAAATATGCTAATGATAGAAGCAACTGGACTCCACATTACGTTGAACCATTAACATGAGCTGCACCTCTCGAAACGTTTTTTATATACCCTGTTCAAAAACAAAACAAAAACTATGGCACATGTCAATGCATGCTCTGTTTGTGATGGTACTATCTACTTCTTTCAGAGTCACACGATGCAAACCTCATAAAAATCTTTCTTGATCAAAACCTAGGAATATATTTTTACATTAGATTTGCTTATGTTTACCCCATGCACATCTTTCACATGCACGAGTTTGCAACATTATTTCATGGTACATGAAAACGTAACGTGGAGCATGATTTCTTTTTTTTTCTTGAGGACTATGATGTTTATTATTGAATGTGATGACTGATTTTGCTATCTAGTTAGCAATAAAACATTATACATTGAGTATGTGTGATCATATGAAACTCTATATCTATGATAACAAAGTCCAAAGTCCATAATTTTATCATCTACATGCTCGGGGACAAGCATAGATTAAGATTGGGGATATTGATATGTCGGAAACATATCTACAAATTTGTAATTTAGTATATTATATCTCATATATTTACATCATATCACGAGTTATCACCAGTGTTTTTAATGTTTTTAGGGATTTCCCACTAAATTGTTTTTTGGGTATCTAACTATGGAGACCAGGAAACTCATATTTTTCGTATTATTGAGTTTGAGGAACCTGCTAGATCTCAAACACACCGGCTATTTTCACCACATCAATATTTATGGAAGACAAAGATTTTGACACGAAGATAAAGGCCAAATGAGGCTCGAGGGCCCAGGAACCCACCCTCGACATCGATGGGTCCACTAGGCACGCCGATGGTGGGGGGGGGGGGTTGATGACCCACAAGTGTAGGGCATCGATAACAGTCTTCGAGGGAAGTGTAACCCAAATTTATTGATTCTACACAAGGGGAGCCAAAGAATATTTATAAGCCTTAGTAGTTGAGTTGTCAATTCAACCACATCTGAAAAGAAACTTGTTTGACACAATTTATTAGTAGTAACGGTGATATGATGGCAACAATAGTGAAATATTAATGACAGTATCAAAGTAATAGTAGCAACGCTTTCTCTTTGCTCTAAGTTTACTTACCCGAGGATGTTTGTTCATCTTCACCAGAAGTATTTCTATGGCAAGGTAATCTAAAGGTAAATACCCAGAGATTGCTTATGTGTGAGCTTCTGCGCCAACATCCTCTTGGGATTATGTCCCTAATGCATTAGATTCCACAGGTAAACCCGACTCAGTTTATTCCGCTAATAACTCTTCCATCTGAGGGCTATCGGGGGGAATTCCCATGCTTTTCTGACAACCCTATAGAATTGATTTGATGATTGGAATGATTTAGTAACATCAAAAGTGAAAGTAGTAAGCGGCCGAATTAAAAACACGTACTGTAGGCATAGGGACGGATGGACAGGTGTTGCATGGATGCCATAGATCATGTAATAGTCATAACACAACGCATGATGCAAATGGGTAACAAAGCATCCAAGTATCAATCAAACATAGGAATGTATTCCATATATAGTTGTACATGCTTGCAATAAGAATTTGCACAACATCTCTTTTCCAACCATCCTGTTTCAGCGGGGCCAATCATGGAACTAATGGTAATTAAGGTACTCATTTTATGAAGCACAAGAATAGAACATTAACACTCTATGAATACATGTAATCCTCAAATCATAGCCATCCCCTTTGATATCCCAATCTGTCACTTTGGGGTCTCCGGTTCCGAACAACAACACATGTATACAGCTTGCAGGTAGGATCTAAAACAATGATTATATTCACGAAAACATAACATGTTAAGATCTGAGATCATGCCACTCAGGCTCTAGTGTCAAGCAATGAGCATAACAAGTTGCAACAATGATGATTAACACAAATAGTGGATACTAGACATTATGCCCTAACAATCTAACTCCTATTACATGAACGATCTCATCCAATCCCTACCATGCATCCCCTTGCCTACAACAGGGAATTACTCACTCATGAATGAAGACACAATTCCTTTAACGGAAAAATTATCGAAGAAGTGTACTCTGTACAGCTCGAGGGTCTTGTTAAATTAATATGGTGCGAATTATTAATGAGCATAAATCATTTACATGAACAAATGCTGGATGGTTGGTAAGTGTAACGGATTGGAAATATTGTTCGGTGAAGAAAAGCAATTGTTGTCACAACTTCACTAGAATTATAGAAGTTCTGGTTTTCAAGAAAGTGGGAGTTACCATTCGATGGTCCTCCGTATTTCAGAGAGCATTGAAAAACCACATTTGGCAAAATTAATAGACATAACTAGAAATAGTTTCTTCAATGCATATTGAGCAAACCTGTCATGTCACATCAAGATCAGATCTTGAAAAGGTGAGACAAGACACTTTGCAAATTGAATTAAATACTTAAAGTTTTGAATGAAAATTCAAGACATGAGAACAAGGTTCTCAAACTGGGAATTCATATACAAGAACCATAGTTGAAGGACATTGGTAAGCATGATTAAATGATATCATACCATTTTATCAATATGCAGTAACCTGAACTAAGTATTCTAAATTCAAGAATCAAGTAAGGGAAAAAATTGTTGTCCAAATGAACTTTGTAAACAAATTTTTTTGACCTCAATTATGAAGGAGTATTATCTAAAAGTGGTTGTGAAGAATGTTTCTTTGAAGGGAGAATAACTCGTATATGTAAAAATTACATTGGTATATACTTATGAGATAAGTATAACTGGCAAATCCAAGTTACCACAGGATCTCGAGGATTCTGTAGAACGTTAAGGGAAAGAAAAATGCTTGAATTAATTTGAGCATATTCACAAGTTACACAAACTACAACAATAAGGAGTAACACAAAAGGGAGTTGAAAAACCTCCAAAGAAAAAGGTTGTCGATTCATTACATGAACTAGCTAGGTTGAGTTCTTTACAAAAGATACATCTATGATTTGCAAATATCAGAACTGTGATCTTGGTCGAAGAACCAAAAGCTTTACCTAGTAAGGCCTGGACTACAATTAATCATATGATCAAGGCTTTACAGTAGAAAAGAGTTTTCTACATAAAAGCACAGAGTTCATACAAACCTGTAAATGTTTGATGACAAAGCTCATCTCCACAAAGTAAGCGTGATATTTCATCTACATCACAAGATGTTATGGTCTTGTGCAAATAGTCTATTGCCTATGGTGCAAGTCGGAGACTGTTGGATGTATGCCCAAAAGGCAGTAATATTTAAGCATTTGATTCATAATTTTGATTTATGTTTCTATGCTATAACTGGTGTGGTTCCTGAATGTGAGATTCAGAGGAAAACCCGCACGCACATGTAGAAACATGAACAGAAAAACTATATACCTTAGTCTTGCCTTTCGAATAATTCATTGATTGCTTGATGATCATGTTTTCCTGATCATGGACATAGTTTATGTCGGCATTGATGAACAACGTATTGTCGGTTGAGATAATATGGCTGGGTAGACCCAGTACGTTCATATGCTATGAGCTTCCCTTTGTGATGTCTCTTGTCCTTAGTGAAATATCATAGCAAGGTTGTAGCACTATCATGTCCTTAGACCATGAGGTTATTAAGGTTATACATTCACGAGGAGTTGCTCTGGTGCTATCATCGTCACACCGTAACAAGGTGATCAAAACGGTAATTACCGGGTAGTTCCAAAGGTATGTATTAATCTTGATGTTCCAAGATGGGAAATTGCTCCTCTGTTAAAAGAGAGATACATCCAGGCCCACTCGGTATGAATGATATTCAATATGTTATGCAGAAAATGCCTGATGATGATCCATTGATACGTGTCAAATGTATCGATATTTTTTTAATGATCCATGCTTGTTTTATATCAATGTCACATGTTTCTACCTATCTTTATTATATCATTTTGAGGCATTTTATTGGACTAACTTATTGATAAGATGCCCAATGCCAGTTCTATGTTTCCTGCTATTTTGTATTCCAGAAAATCCACTTAAGAAAATATCCTCGGAATTGGACGAAAAATTACGGGAATTATTTTACGCCAAGACGAAGATGGAGTCCTGAGGGCGATCTCAGGGGGGCACCACAGGCCAGGGGCGGCTTGTGGCCGCGGGCCAGGGTCCACCCATGAGTGGGACCCGCCCCTGCGCTTGGGGCACCCCCTCGGCCCCCTCTGACGCCTATAAAATCACAATTGACCTAATTTCGTCGAGGCGGTCATTAGTTTCCACGAAACCTGTCCCGAAACCGCCGCCATCTCAAACCCTAATTTGGGAGGGTTCTGGAGCTGTTCCCGGCACCCTGTCGTAGGGGAGATCAATCCCGGAGGGCTCTTCATCACCAGGCCTTCCACCGGGATGATGTGTGAGTAGTTCCATCTTGGACTAATGTCGACACCCCACATCCCATGGGTGTCACGATCGAGGAAAGTGTGGGCTGCCGCAAGGCATATCGGGGCTCCCGGGAGCTCCGCGGGGGAGTAACAAGAAGACAACCCCGCCCTGGGGGCTCCGCCCGGGAAGATAAAGCAAGCACCATGGCGTCACTTGGCACGATCCACCTGTGGCATGCCAGTCCGGCCGGCAGGCTAGTCGGCTGGGCAGGACCGGACAAGTCATCTCGCCTGCCTAGTACAGAGGGACGACACGACGCATGGAAAGCGTGAAGACGAGCTAGCATCCGGCTGCCTCCTGGCGGTGACTCCCGTCCCCTGAGGTGGCAACGCCTCCGCAAGGTGTCATCGATGTAGGTACCGGAGCCGGAGAAGGACTCCACCGATATAAAGGGAGATCGAGTCACTTAGAGGAAAAGAGGTCGGACCATAGCAAGAAAGAGATAATAGGCAACAAGAGGGAAGAAAAAGAGAAAAGAGACAAGAGAGGTACATCTCGGGAAGGAGAGCCAGCCGTAGGAGAGAGAGAGAGAGTTAGATTCATCCACTTGTACTCGGTCGCTACCACCAAATCAATACCATATCAGACATGCAGGACGTAGGGTTTCATCTCTGGATGGCCTGAACCTGGGTAAAACTCTGTGTGTGTCGCCTCTCTCGCTTTCTCCCCGCAAGATCTGTCATTCCCATCACCACCAAGACCAGCGAAGGCGACACAGGAAGTCCCTTGTGCCCCACTGCCGAACAACGACAGGAGAGCACACCGAACTCTCCGGTGCCCGTGTTTCTACACGCGACATCTGGCGCGCTAGGTAGGGGCGCGCTCGGATCTCTGCTTTGACATCTCCATCGACAACCCCGACGACTGACGCATGGAGTTCAGGGGAGGAGCGGCGGTTCCGTTCTCCTCCACTTCTTTTGTGTCATCTTCCACGATGCGGCTAGGAGGCGACGCTGTCCAGCCAGCGGAAGGCCCACGAGGAGCGATGGGCGGGACAAGGCCGCCGACACTCGATCGATCTGGGAAGGGAGCACTCTATCTGCGATGTGCACTCTGTTGCGGAACCCCCAGAATCAGTCGAGGATGACCCTCGCTCTCAGGCTTGGCTAGAGGGCCTGATCTGCATGACACTACGCCATTCGGAGCAACGAATCCGTCCAAGTTGAGGCGATCCGCGCATCCGGAAGATCTGCTGCCCACGCCGGAGGGATTCGGACCGGTGGAGCAACCGACGCGCGATCATGACAGGTCCCAGGCGGGGCCTCCAACAATAGACAACGCCGCTTTGGGTACAGGGCGACGGCCTTGTCAACCGGGTGGAGCGCCATCGAACGACGGAGACCTTCCCCGGCTAGATCTTGCCGACCCTGCCCCCTAGCGACCTGCACCACGTCATGCGAGGAAACGGCGAATCCCTTCAAGACTTCACCACACGCTTCTGGCGGGCAGCGGAGAGGATGCCGAGTATCAGTGAAAGGGCGGTTATCGCTGCCTTCACGGATAACGTCCGCGATCCCATGCTCCGCACCGAACTCCGCTTCAGAGTCGTCAGCAGCACCAAAGAACTCTGCCGGATCGTCAACCGCCATTG